>JACEEZ010018750.1:0-149198 GCA_016584305.1 Chionoecetes opilio
CTCTCTCTTCCTCTCTCCTCTCTCTCTCTCTCTCTCTTCTCTCTCTCTCTCTCTCTCTCTCTCTCTCTCTCTCTCTCCTCTCTCTCTCTCTCTCTCTCTCTCTCTCTCTCTCTCTCTCTCTCTCTCCTCTCTCTCTCTCTTCTCCTCTCTCTCTCTCAAACTGATACTTTTGCTATTTTCAATATCTCTCATTATAGGATATATATATATATATATGAACGCCGTATTAGTATGTAGTATTAGGTACCTTATACCTAATTAATATAAGGTATAGGTATTATTATAAGGTAGGTATCATATTTTGTTATCCTTATTGCTTTCTTGTTACCCAATCATAGGGCTTCATTATCTTTTGTGTTATTCCTATTGGTTGTCTCGGTACCCGGACAGTTTGCCTACGGACAATTTGCCTACCGGACAGTTTGCCTACGGACAGTTTGCCTACGGACAGTTTGCTTACGGACAGTTTGCCTACGGACAGTTTGCCTACGGACAGTTTGCCTACGGACAATTTGCCTACGGACAGTTTGCCTACGGACAATTTGCCTACGGACAGTTTGCCTACCGGACATTTTGCTTACCGGACAATTTGCCTACGGACACTTTGCCTACGGACACTTTGCTTACTAACTAACGTAACCTAACCTAACCTAACCTAACCTAACCTAACTTAACCTAACCAAGGTAAAGAAATTTTTTCCTGTGGAAACACTGAGGCAAAGTGTCCGTAGGCAAAGTGTCCGTAGGCAAATTGTCTGGTAGGCAAAATGTCCGGTAGGCAAACTGTCCGTAGGCAAACTGTCCGGTAGGCAAATTGTCCGTAGGCGAATTGTCCGTAGGCAAACTGTCCGTAGGCAAACTGTCCGTAGGCAAACTGTCCGTAGGCAAACTGTCCGGCCACGGTGAAAACAGCATAAACCACGTAAAACCAGCGTAAAAACATGGTAAAAACAGTGTAAAACAGCGTTAAAACAGCGTAAGCCAGTGCAAATAAGCGTAGCAGGGTAAAAACAGCGTAAAAACAGCTTAAGCCATCGTAAAAACAGCGTTAAAACAGGGTTAAACCAGCGTTAAAACAGTGTAAGCCAGTGTAAAGCAGCGTAAACCAGACTAAAAAATGCGTAAAATAGCGTAACCTAGCCTAAAAACAGCGTAAACCACGTAAAAACATCGTAAACCAGCCTAAAAACTGCGTAAACTACGTAAAAACATCGTAAACCAGAGTAAACACATCGTAAACCAGCCTAAAAACAGCGTAAACCAGAGTAAAAACATCGTAAACCAGAGTAAAAACATCATTAACCAGAGTAAAAACATCGTAAACCAGAGTAAAAACATCGTAAACCAGAGTAAAAACATCGTAAACCAGAGTAAAAACATCGTAAACCAGAGTATAAACATCGTAAACCAGAGTAAAAACAACGTAAACCAGAGTAAAAACATCGTAAACCAGCGTAAAAACATCGTAAACATGAGTAAAAACAACGTAAACCAGCGTAAAAACATCGTAAACCAGAGTAAAAACATCGTAAACCAGAGTAAAAACATCGTAAACCAGAGTAAAAACAACGTTAACCAGCGTAAAAACATCGTAAACCAGAGTAAAAACAACGTAAACCAGCGTAAAAACATCGTAAACCAGAGTAAAAACAACGTAAACCAGCGTAAAAACATCGTAAACCAGAGTAAAAACATCGTAAACCAGAGTAAAAACATCGTAAACCAGCGTAAAACATCGTAAACCAGAGTAAAAACAACGTAAACCAGCGTAAAAACATCGTAAACCAGAGTAAAAACATCGTAAACCAGAGTAAAACTATCGTAAACCAGAGTAAAAACATCGTAAACCAGCGTAAAAACATCGTAAACCAGCGTAAAACATCGTAAACCAGAGTAAAAACAACGTAAACCAGCGTAAAAACATCGTAAACCAGAGTAAAAACATCGTAAACCAGAGTAAAACTATCGTAAACCAGAGTAAAAACATCGTAAACCAGCGTAAAAACATCGTAAACCAGAGTAAAAACATCGTAAACCAGAGTAAAAACAACGTAAACCAGCGTAAAAACATCGTAAACCAGAGTAAAAACATCGTAAACCAGAGTAAAAACATCGTAAACCAGAGTAAAAACATCGTAAAACAGAGTAAAAACATCGTAAACCAGAGTAAAAACAACGTAAACCATCGTAAAAACATCGTAAACCAGCGTAAAAACATCGTAAACCAGAGTTAAAACATCGTAAACCAGCGTAAAAACATCGTAAACCAGCGTAAAAACTACGTAAGACAGCGTAACCACGTAAAAACTACGTAAGACAGCGTAACCACGTAAAAACTGCGTAAAACAGCGTAACCACGTAAAAACTACGTAAAACAGCGTAACCACGTAAAAACCGCGTAAAACGGCGTAAACCAGCGTAAATGCTATGGAAATGACGACGTGGACTGTGGCTTCGTTGCAAAACTTATGTCTTGTTCTTGGGTGGGTTTGTTGGCTTAGTAAATGTATGAAATGCGTGATAAAAATTAATGAAAAATGAAAACGTGAAATTTGATGTGTGTGTGTGTGTGTGTGTGTGTGTGTGTGTGTGGGGTGTGGTGTGTGTGTAGGGGTGGGTGTAGTGGGTGTGTGTGGTGTGTGGTGTGTGTGGGGTATGTGTGTGTGTTTGTTACCCAGTTTGGTATTCCAAATGGTCAGTGGTCAGTTTACAACCTCCCCATGTTTTTAAAGTCTTAATTAGGAAGTAAACCCCAATGCAGAGGCTTTTTTGACCCTTAATGAGAGAAAAATGTGAAAAATTAGGGATTTTACGCATCAACCTTTCTCCCCTCTTCTCTCTTTTTCCCCCTTCTTCTCCCCTCCTCTCTTTCCTTCTTCTCCCCTCTTTCCTCTCTTCCTTTCCTTCTCTCTCCTCTCTTCTTTTCTATTTTCCTCCTCTCTCCCCTCTATTCCTCTCTCTTCTCTCTTTTCTTCTCTCTCTCCTCTCTCTCTCTCTCTCTTTCTTTTCTCTCTCTTTTTCTCTCTCCTCTTCTCTTCTCTCCTCTCTCTCTCTCTCTCTCTCTTCTCTTTCCCCTCTCTCTCTCTCCTCTCCCCTTCTCTTATCTCTCTCTTCTCTCTCTCTCTTTTTTTTTATTTTTTTTTTTTTTTTTAAAACCCGAGTTAAAAAAAAAAATCATTAAGAGAAATTTAAATATTACATTACATAAATAATTGTAACATTTCCCGGCTAAAGGAGCCCCTTTAAAAGTTTCCCTATCAAAAAGCTAATCGTGAAAATTTTGTTTAATTTTTAAATTTTGATCCCCTTGGGCATTCACCTGGGCCCAGCCAGGGGAAAAAAAGGGCCTTAAAATTTTGGCCCCGTTGTACCGTCATGGCGTGGCGGCGAGGAAAGGAGAGCATTCCCCCACCCAAACGTAGACACGGGAAAAACGGCCCGTTTGGTGGGGCCAAGTACGACATCGGGGCTGTAGAGCTCTGGGGGGGCCTAAGCAAGGGCCCCTTTGGTATTTTAACCTGGTCTCTCTTCTTTCTTCTCTACCTCCTTTTTCTCTTTTTCTCTTCTCTCTCTCTCTCCCCTTTTCTCTCCTCTCTCTCCCCCGTAAATCAAAAAAAAAAAAATAGGGAAAAAAATTAGTATTTTTTTTCCGCCTGTCTTTTCGTAGGTAGAAGGTTAACGGATCCATGCCCTTCTCCCGGTTCCCCCGGGCCGGGCCGCCCCAGGGTACAGTGCCCCACCTCTTTTTTGTGACGGAGTTCTTTAGAAAAAAGGCGATTGATGCTGTACAGCGAGTGGGGTTTTTTCAGTTTTTTTTAGTGGGGGGGTTGTAGTAGGGGAAAGGGGGAGTGAAAGGGAGAGAGAGGAGGGGAAGAGAAGAGGAGAGAGAGAGAGAGAAAAGAAGACGAAGGGGAGAGAAAAGAGAGAGAGAGGAAGAGAAAAGGAGGAGAAGAGAGAGACGAGAGAGAGAGAGAGAGAAAAGGGGAAAATGAGAGAAAGAGAGAGGGGAAGAAAAAAGAGAGAGAGAGAGTTTTTGGACATTTTATTTTTGGGGTGTTAATTTTATTTAAATTTCCTTTTTGGGTTCATCATAAACCATTTTTGTCATTGTTTCCTTTATTTTTTTTTCCTTTGCCTTAATCTTCACATCTTTCATCATCATTTCCCTAACCCTGTGGGAACGGGGTGAGAGATGTGACCGTATAAGTGAGTTCATGAGGGGGAAGAGATATGAAAGTTACAAAATTAGTTACGGTAGAGGGGGGGAAAGGGAGGGGGAGTGATAGGGGAAAGGGAGGTTAAGAGGGAGTGATGGGTGTTAGAGGGAGGGGGAGATGGAGGAAAAAAGGAATGAGGGAATGAGATGGAGGAAAAAGGGAATTTGGGGGAATGAGATGGGGGAAAAAGGGAATGGGGGAAAGAGAGGGGGGGGGAGTGTGGAGGGAAAAATTCGATGGGGGGTTTGGATCTGTCTTGCATGGGAATAAAGGGAGGAGGGAGTTTGAGGATTACCCGTCGGGTTTGTGTGTGTGGTGTGGTGTGTGGGTGTGTGTGTGTGTGTGCGTGGGCGTTTTGCGTGTGTGGTGTGCAGTTAAAAATTCTGCCTCGTATTGTCCTCTTAACACTATAGTGACAAGAGCAACAAAACCAGAAAAAAGATACCACTAGGGGGACACATATTTGCCGCGCCACCACATTCCCTCATCTCCACTCCATTAAAGACAAAAGGGGATCATATGAAGTCCTCACTTTATAACTTTTTATTCCCAAATTGAGTGCAAGTGGTTTTTATAAACCCGGATAAAGTGGGGGGAGGGATGAGTGGTGTTTGGGGAGTTTTTACTGGGTGTTTTTTACGTGTTTTAATTTTATCCGTGGTGTGGAGTTTGATGGGGTTGGGGCAATGGATAGAGTTTATTTGGGAAGTGTATCATGGGATTTGTTAACTTAGATTGTTTATATTTAATAAAAAAATCCCTATGTGAGGCATCAAACACAGGAGAAAATAATAACCAAAGAAAACCCATGAAACTTACCAAATAAAAAAGAGTTGGTCAAAAAACTTTGGCCCTAGTTTCTATCAATCCCCCTTTGAATACAAAAAACCCCTACCTAAACACAGTTAAAAAAATATAAAACGAATTTTAAAATTTCCTCTCAAATTGGTGGGTTACGAAAAATATGAAAAGAGGAAAAAAAAATTTTTGTCAGGTGCCCAAACGGGGGAAGGGCGGAAGGGGAAAAGGTAGAAGCAGATTCTCGCCACTAATTTTAGTATAAGTTGTAAAAGGTGGGGCCACAAGTTTTGTGACGGAAAGGTTTGTGTCCCCCTTGAGGGGAGGGGAGGGGGAATTATGGCTGGGGGGGGGGGGGGGAAATGAGAGGAGGTGGGGACGGAGGGGTTTTGCAAAGGGAAAATAAAAAAGAGAGTTTTAAAGGGAGGGGGAAAAATTATGAAGCTAAGTTGTTTTTTTTAATTAGTATTTTTTTTTGAGGAGTTATAGCGGCAGAGGGGGAAGCTAGTGGGAGTAGTATAGTATGTAGTAGTAGTAGTATTTAGTAGTAGTAGAATTTTTATTTTAGTAGTATTTAGTAGTATTTTAATAAAAGCAGTGTAGTAGTAGTGTAGTAGTAGTAGTAGCAGTAGTATTTAGTAGTAGTAATAAAATTTGTAGTAGTGTAGAGTAGATAGAATTTAAAAGTGGGTAGTAAAAAAAAGTATAGTAAAAAAAAGTAGTAGTAGTAGTAGAAAGTATGAATCCCGGGCCCTCTCCTTCTCCCGCTCAGGTTCCCCTCCTATGTCTCAGGGGCACAGATATTCCGCCCCCAAACCCAAATCGATTTAGCTCCCCCTTTGAACTCCCCGGCCACTGTAGTGGAGAGCGGCATTTTAGTGTAGGGCGACGGGAGAGGAGAGAAATTAATAGAAAAAGTGTAGTGGGGTCTAGGGTTTGGGATGCCCCGGGCAGTGCGACCTGAGTTGGGGTATTTGGCCCCTCCAAGATGGAGCCCCCCATATATTGCATAAATAAACAATTTGGGGAGGATCATTTAGTGTATTTAGTAGTGGTGTAGAAAGTGCAGTAGAAAAAACCCCGAAGAACTTGAAAAAAGAAAAACCGTTTGCGGGGGTGTCCCCAGAAGAAAAAATTTTGGTCAGAAAGAAAAAGTAGGGTTTTTGGAAAAGAAGTTTTGGGGCCCTTAACCCAGTGACCCAGAGAGAGAGAGGAGAGAGCGAGAGAGGAAAAGGGGAGGAGAGAGGGAAGAGAGGAGAGAAGAGAAAAGGGGAGAGAGAGAAGAGAGATTTCATGGGTGTTTTTACAAGAAAGGTGAAAAAAGAAGTTTAAGAAAGGGGGTTGAAATCCCCTCTCAAAAGACCCTAAAAAAACAACAAATTTAATTCGAAAAAAAGAAAAAAAATATAAAGAAATAAAGGGGAAAAAAGAAAAAGGGAAAAAGTAGGAAGAGGAAGTAAAAAAAAAAAGGGATTTGACTTAAAAAAACTTTTAAATAACCCAAAAAGGGTTAAAAGTGGGAAGGGGGGAAGAGGGGTCGCTTTCCCTTCTTTCATTATTTGTTAGTCCCCTGTTGGTTTGGGTGGAGAGAGAGGGGGGGAAGGGGTGGAGGTAGTGGAGGGGGAAGGAGGTAGTGGAAAGGGGGGAAGGGGGGTAGTGGGGGAAGGGGGGGGAGTTTGTGGAGGGAAGGGGGGAGGGAGGGAGGGAGGGAAAGGATGGTAGTAGTGGAGGGAAGGGGAGTAGGTAGGGAGGGAAGGGGGGGAGGTAGTAGTGGAGGGGAAAGGGGAGGGGGGAGGGGGAAGGGGAAAGGGGGGAGGTAGTGGAAGGGGGGAAAGGGGGTAGGGAGGGAAGGGGGGATTGGGATTTGGGAGGGGGAAGGGGGGGAGGGGGGGAGGGAAGGGAGGAGAAAAGGGAAGGGGGGGGGTAGGGGAGGGGGGGAAAGGGGGTAGGGAAAGGGGGGGAGGAGGTAGTGGGGGGAAGGGGCACGAGGAGGGGGAAAAACAAAAAAAAAAAAAAAAGTAAACTCACTTCAAATAGGACAAATCGCTTCCAATCTTTATTTTCCCCCACGATAGACAGGGAAAAAACCTTAATTAAGCTAAACAAGACGAACAGGTAATTACTTTAGACACACCAAAACACACACACACACACACACACACACACACACACACACACCCCACACAACAAAACACACACACACCCACACCAAAACACACAACATTAGTCACAGCCCCCCCACCCCACCACACACACACACACACACACACAACACACCCCACACCACACACCCCAAAACACCCAAAACCCACTCGCCTCATCCTCTCAACAAACTAAGTAAATCAAAACGAACCGAGAACCACACACAAAACACACAACCCACACACAAAACACACACACACACACACACAAACACAAAAAAATATGTCAAAACCCAAAACATACCTTTTAGTGTCTTAAAACAGGCACAACACGCCCCCACCCCGCGTCCCTGAAGGGTTTTAAAACAGCGCATGGTATCGTCAGGTAGTCAATTTTCTAGCCCCTCAAAAACTCCCCTCCTCTTTGGTAGGAAGGGAAAAAACGTCAAATAAGAAACAAATGGTGATTATTTTTCGTTTCCCCTTTTTTTGCTGGGATTCACAGTAATCATTTTTTAGCGCCCAATAAAACAGTCATCTTTGTGTTTGGGAAAAAATTACCCCAGATGCAAATAAGGTCAGGTCAAAACCGGAGAAGAGTCCTTTTTTTAGTAGGTCAAAGGCGAAAAAGGAAAAGAGTCCTTTATATAGGTCAGGGCAAAGCCCGGGGAGAGGAGAGTCCTTATATAGATAAGGGCAAAAAGGGGAGAGGGGAGAGCCTTATATAGGGCAGGGGCAAAACCGAGAGAAAAGAGTCCTTTAGTTCCCCTTTGCTTGGGTCAGGGGGGGTTATTTTGTCCTTTTTTTTGCTTCGTATACTAGAAAAAAATCTGACTTTTTTAACCCCCCATTTATTTCTAACCCAAACCCCATCGTCAAAATTAATATAGATCAGATGGTGATATTTTTTTCTTTCTTTTTTGGGTATCCCAAAAAAAAAAAAAAAATGCCTTTTCAATCCCACTTCAGCAAAACACTTTAGGTTTTTTTTATTTTATCGGCACCCTCCCCCCGTTAGTTGAAAAAACAGTTTCTAAAAAAACCCTTTCCATTTTAACCCTTTTTAACCCCACTTTGTTAAAACACTCGATAAATTTTTTCATTTAAAAAGCAGTCACTCTTGGGATGCAGAAGTTTGAGTTCCTTTTTTGCGTGATATACAAAAAAATGCCCTTTTTTAAATCACGCTATATTACAAAAAACTCGAGATTTTTGTTATTCAACCCTCCGTCACTCTTGTAAAGCAGATGTAAAGGGGCCAAAGGCGGGGGGACGCGGTGACTAAGAAACAAAGCTCCTGCATTGTTCCTAAGCCGGCCGCCTTTTTGCCCCCGAAATGTCCCCGAGCCCAGGAGGAAGGGATCCCCTTTAAAGGGCCCCATACCTAAAAGTTTCCCCCGTAAGCCTTTCAAAAATGCAGGTGAAACGCGACGGGGAAATGTTAAATACAGGATAATATTTTCGTTTTTTTAAATTGTGAAAGTATTTGGATTTTAAAGTTATTTATCATAGTTGTTAGGGTTTCCACGATTAAGTTATTTTCCCCGATAAATGAAGCTAAAAGCGATGAGGAAGGGTTTTGGGGTCCCGGATAATATTTAACGTTGAAAATTGTAAAGTATTTAGATTAAGGTGATATTTTGCATCGTTTTTGTCTTTTTTTCATCTTCGTTATTTAGCCTTTTTCCTTAAACGTAAAAGGGGGGGAAAAAAGCGGCTATTTTTTTTTTAGCCGAAAGGGCACAAGTTGCGTCAAATTTAAACCCTTTATAATTTTAAAAGTATTTGGGGGTTTTAACATGTTTTTTTTTACCAAAAGTCCGTATTCATTTTTTTATTTATTTTTCCCTTTTTTACTATGTCTTGTCCCCCGCGTAGTGGTAAAGGGGGCGGTGATTTTGAGGGGAAAGAATCAAATTGCGGGAAAGTTTATTTTAAAATTTCGGTTTTTATGGCGAGTGGAGGAGGGATTTAGTGGGGGAGGGGGGGTTGGGCGGGCTTCCTGCCCGCCTCAAAGTCCCCGAGTATTTTTCGAAAACCCCGCCCCCGCTGCAGGGGTTGTGGAGGCAGTTTCCCAAGACGCACCCCCCCCTTCCCCCCCCCTGCCCAGCCTTGCCGCCTTTCCTTAAAATGCGAGAGTTGTGGAAGGGGTGGTGAAGAAAGATATATATTTTTTTATATAATTTTTATATATATATATAATATTTATAAATATATTTTATATATATATATTTAAAAAATAAAAAGAAGAAGAGAGAGAGAGACGGGGGCGGGGGAGAGGAGAGAGAGAGAGAGTTGTGGTGTGTGCGGGGGCGTGGGGGGGGTCTTTGCGTTTTTTGTCTTCTCTTTTCCCCCTCTGTTTCCTCCCCCTCCTCCTCCTAACTTCCCTTCCCCCTAAAATCCCCTTCTCCCCTTTTTCCTACTCCTCCCCCTCCCCCCCCTCCTCCTCTCCTCCCCCCTCTCCTCCTCCCCTATCCTCCATCCTCCCCCCCCTCCTTTCCTTTTTCCCCCTCCTTTTCCTCCTCCTTTCCCTTTTCCTCCTTCTCCTGGGATCTTCCGCAGTTTTTTAAATTTTTTTGTGCAGTTTGTTTGCAGTTCTCGGTCCATCCGTTTTTAATATAAAAATGACATTGACGAGGGAATCACATGAAAATATCCCAAAATTTTCTATGGGCACGAAAAAACAACACATAGCCTCTACAGAACCCCAGCGCCCAATCATACAAAACGACTTTAAAAACGCTAACAGAATGGTCAAAAAAAATGGCAAAAAGAATTTTAAAACCTTTACAAATGTCATTTTATAATATCGGTAATAACAAAACCCCATAAAAGTTACGTGATGAACCCATTTCCCAAATAAAAAAGGGTTGGTAAAGAAAAAGATTTAGGCGTTATAATCTCGAAAGATAAAAAACCCAAAAACAAATTTTAGAGGGAGTAAAAAAATGCAAATAATTGGGTGGCTTTATTGGGCGAAATTTTTAGTTTCAAAATCTGAAAAAGTTATACTCACTCTTTTTTAACTTTGCTTGTTCGCCCCCCTCTAGAATACTGTGTGCATTTTGGTCACCTTATTATAAAAAGGACATAGATAAAAATAGAAAAAAAAAAAGCGCAGAGTAACCAAAAAGATAACCAGATTTCCCAAATAAATTGTACGAAAATCGGCCCAAAAAACTTTAAATTATTCCCATAACCCAAAAAGAAGGATAAGAGGTGACCTCATCGAAGGATTTTAAAAACTTCAAGGATTTAAGAATAGTCCCAAAAAAAATCTTTTTACGCTTTGGGGCCCCAAACTCAACTAGAAACAAAAGGTTTAAAATAAAACAGGAAACGGGTTTAACGAACGAAGCAAAGTACTTTTTCACAAACCGTGTTTAAAAGATGGAATGGGGTTGCCCTCAGACGTAGTAAACTAAAAACAAAGAATTTATTTAAAAAAACGCCTCGATAAAATTTCAAACAAAACCCCCGGGTTTTCACTGTTATCTCGGAAAAAATAAATTTTTTCCGGGGCCTCTTGAAACTTTTTCATTTCGTTTAAAAAGATTTTCGAGTCGGTTCACAACCCAAAACGACTACCGTCTCCCCAACCCCGTTCAGACACCCCCGAGGGAAAGGGTTTATACTACAAAAATTTTGACCTGTGACGGGGTGGGTTTGTAAGGCCCTTTTCAGTTGGGCCCACCCTCGGGATTTATAACCCGGGGTCACTGCGGGAAGGGGGATTTAAGTGCACGGCCCTCCTACTTGGAAAATGCACTACCCCAGTGGATTGAAACGGAGCGGGGGGCCCGAGGGGCTGCTGCCCCCCCCAAGAAGCGCCAGCAAGGCTGCCCGGGACCACCCCTGAATTCCACACTGAGCCCACACCAACACTTTCATTAGACCTTAAAAAACACAGATAGCCCCCAGTTAAAGGTTTTCCCCCTACTATTCCCAACCCGTGACGGGCTTTGGTTCAAATTAGGGGGCCCGACAGTAGGACCCACCCATCGGGGTTTTAAAGGGACCAGGGGTCACTTCTGCATGGATTTAGTGAAGGACGGCGGGCCACATGGAAAGTACACAAGCCGCCGGGATTTAACGGGGCTGGGGCCCGATTGACTGCTGCCCCCAAGAAAGCGCCAAGGGAAGGGGTGCCGCACCCCCCTTTTAACCTCCACCCCTGTGTTTACACCATTACAAAACACACATAAAATGGGCCTTTTCTATAAGCCCCTTTAAAACCCCCCCCCAAAACTGTAGTAGTTGCCAAGATTACAGCTTTTAAAAATTTCCCCACAAAAATTTCCCTGAGTTTTTTTATATTGCAAAGGGACATTCTTTCCCGGGCCGCTTTGGGGTGGAAAGGGGTGGGTGGGTGGGGAGGAGCCTTCTATTCCCATCCTTTCCTCTATTTCTAGTTTGTGTAGTGTAGTTTAAAACAAAAAAAGCCTTGTAAGGACCTATCGGTTTGTTGCTTTTTTCCTTTTTTTTTCTCCTCGCACTTCCGCAGGGTTTCAAATTTTTTGCTTTTCTCAATATGGGGAAATTTTGGGACTGGGTGAAACGACCGCCGCAGCAGGGGTAAAGAGACTCGGTGTGGGGTGGGGTGTGTTGTGTGTGTGTGCGTGCGGTTTTGTGGGTGTGTGCGCTGAAAAGTGTTGAAGGTTCCAGATATCGAAGTAAAGCGTGGCGGGAGGGAGAGCGAAAGACGAGAAAAAAAAGAGAGAGAAAAAAAAAAGTCATTCATATATATACCCAGAAAAGCCTCTTAACTCTTCTCACTTTTGGTCAACACAACAATACAACAAACAATGCAGAATAAAACTCATGGTTAGTACAGTAAAAGCAACACCAAACTATTATATATTCCTCAGCGACTATGTGTGTGTGTGTGTGTATTCATCTAGTTGTATTTTACAGGGCCTGAGCAACGCTCGTATGGCCCCGTCTCCACATCAACATTTTTTCATCATTCATCCTTATCATTTCTTATCTTAAGAAATCTTTCTTATCATCCTGAATCAGAGTATATTAAATGGCCAAAAGGTCAAGATGCTGTTAAAGTAGAAGAAGAATTTAAGGAAATTGCTGGTTTTCCCGGTGTTTTAGGTGCCATAGATGGTAGTCATGTTGAAATAAAGGCACCTAGTAACGTACAGGCAGATTTCATCGATAGAGGTAATAAGCACAGTGTCAATCTCATGGCAGTTTGTGATGCCCAAAAAAGATACACTTTCATCTATGCTGGCTTTCCTGGTTCTGCTCATGATAATAGGGTATTCGAAAAATGTGAACTACACCGCCTTACGACCACATCACCAGCAATGATATATCCTTCTAATTATAATCACATAATAGGAGATAAGGCTTTCCAACTGTCGACATACCTTCTCACTCCCTATAAGGATTATGGCAACTTAACTCACACACAGAACAAGTACAACATTAAATTGTCTCAAACACGTTGTGTGGTTGAAAACTCCTTTGCCTGGCTGAAAGGAAGATTTAGGCGACTAAAGTATATTGATGCAGACCTCCATAGGGTCCCAAAAATAATTAAGGCTTGCTGTGTGTTGCATAATATCACTGTAAATAATCCCCTTGAGGAAGAGTTTCTCAACCAGGAAGATCTGTCAGAGGAAGTTAACGACGAATTTGTTCCTGATTTTATAGAATTACCAGATGTCAACGGGACTGATAAAAGAAACTTTATTGCTGAACTATTGTAACCCTGCCATGACCATGCTGTTACATACCATCACATATATTTGTTAATTCATATTACCTAGTTATAATTATATATCCATTTGTGCTGTGACCAATAATAAATGTTTTATCAAAATAATTTCTGAAGGATTGTTTTACGTATCCTTCACATTGTTAATTTTCAATGCATCAGCCATTGTCAGTGGATGGAGGCTCACCCATATGCATGCAACTTCTCTTTCACCTTGGAATAGCTGTAATAAGCATAAGTGCTACATATATAAAACACGAATAAGCTCAAAAAGTATTCTAATTTAAATATATGATATATATATTATATTAAATATTAAATGTATTTAATGTATCCGAAATACTAAATTTGGAAATAGATAACAAAATATAATAAAATAACAGAAATCCGGTAATCCAAAAGTAAATAATCAAACTAAAAATAAATCACAAAATTTATTAAACTATATGAGATCATTCTAACATTAATTCTATAACTAAAATACATCACACAATCAAATATAATACTTAAATTTATCCTGAAATTCAGTTGACATTTACAATTATATAAAAAAATATACTGAACTAGGGGGCTTGCTTTTAATATGAATACATTACCTATAAATAATTAGTTATGTATATTAAACTATTTGCATTAATTCTAACCCAGTGCTTTGCAACCTGGGTGGACAGTCCACCTTAGGTGGACGAGACTAGGTGAGGGATGGACGGCTGTCTTGGGGTGGACGAGATCATACACACGTGGCAGTATAGATCAGTGTTTTTTTCTGAAACTGAAGTCTTTGATACCTATATGAGAGAATGTGGCTGAGAACATGATGATGGTATGCAGACAGCAGAACAGACACTGCAGCTACGAATGTCCCAGTTGATACAGAGAAACTCAGACACCTGACTTTGATGGAGGAAAACCCTGACTTATATTTCTATGATACCTGTAAGCATCCAGCATGTCGATGTTTACTCCCTTTTCAGATGATGGAACTGATCATTCTGAGGCACTATAGGAGCTTCGACTGGATTATTAAAAATGAGTAACACAGCTTTTGCCTACCTATAAATTTGAAGAATGATATAGTCTATAATATAGAGTATATCATTCTTCAAATATATATGTTGAGAAATCAGTGCCCTTCAACCTTTTTGGATGACGTCCACCCCTAGTGGTGACATGGTAAAAGTTGTCTTACCCAATTTTAATTTATCTCTAAAATCACAGGGCTTTTGACATCGTAAATATACTATATCATTAAAATATGCTGTAGTATATTTACAATGTCAAAAACCGTGAGATTTTAGAGAATAAATAAAATTGTGGAGGACATCTTTTACCATATCACCACTAGGAAAGAACGACATCCAAAAAGGTTTAAGATCACTGTCCTAAACTAAATATTATAACTATAAATAACTCACAAAACATTGCAAAATTACAGCTAAGTAAT
This sequence comes from Chionoecetes opilio, assembly GCA_016584305.1. Taxonomy (NCBI): domain Eukaryota; kingdom Metazoa; phylum Arthropoda; class Malacostraca; order Decapoda; family Majidae; genus Chionoecetes; species Chionoecetes opilio. The sequence goes on from JACEEZ010018750.1 coordinate 14,332, forward strand.
ATAAATCACACAAAATAGCAAAATTACAGCTAATTAAAATAAATCACACAAAATAGCAAAATTACAGCTAATTAAAATAAATCACACAAAATAGCAAAATTACAGCTTATTAAAATAATCACACAAATAGCAAAATTACAGCTAATTAAATAAATCACACAAAATAGCAGAATTACAGCTAATTAAAATAAATCACACAAAATAGCAAAATTACAGCTAATTAAAATAAATCACACAAAATAGCAAAATTACAGCTAATTAAAATAAATCACACAAAATAGCAAAATTACAGCTAATTAAAATAAATCACACAAAATAGCAAAATTACAGCTTATTAAAATAAATCACACAAAATAGCAAAATTACAGCTAATTAAAATACATCACACAATATTGCTAAAATTAAGCTAATTAAAGTAAATCATATAATAGTGAAAAATTAAAGCTAATTATAATAAATCACACAACATGGCAAAATTAAGGCTAATCAAAATCAATCACAAAACATGCCAAAAATACTGCTAATTAATATTATGCTTACTTAATCCTATAATATATCAGCATATTTTAGGAGGACGAACCCCTGTCATCCCTCTCCAACCGCCGCTCCAGCAAGTCCACCTTCCGCTTTTCCAACTCCACCTTCTGTTTTTCCAACTCCACCAGCTGCCTCTGATTTTCCAACAAACCTACCATGTGCCTGTCGTAGGTGTCTGCTAGCTGTCTCCTATCCTCCCTGGTCTCCCTGATGGTCTCTCGGAAGACACCCTCCAGACGTTCAGAACGTGGAAGAGGCTGAATCCTCTTCCTTTTGGCAGGGCGAGAGGCTTCACCAGGGAGGGAGAGTCTAGGCACTTGAGGTAGGTTCTCGGCTGCTGGCAGTGGTGCTGGTGGAGGACAAGAGGAAGCAGAAGTGCCAGGCTGTGGAGACACGGGAGCTGACACGTCATCATCCACAAGGGATGAACTCTCCGTGATTGGATGAGCTATTGGCCTGTCTATCAGAAAACTTGCCAATAACTCATACCAAGGAGGGAGCGTGGGACGTGCAGCTCCCGTCTTCCTCTTCTGGTCCTCTATCTGGTGGAATTGGAAGCGGATGTTTTTCCAGTTTTCTTTGCACTGTTTCAGTGTAGCTCCAGGAATCTATAAAACAAGGCCAGTGCCATTAATTAAAAATCTTACAACATTAATGCAAATCATAAGCAAATGATGTTATGAGCTCCAATACTGATAAGTTTCCTCTATAACCAAGGATATCAGTACTGATAAATTTTTTACTTAACAAAGTTGTATATCATCTGGTCTTGCTCGTGCAATGCTCATCCAACAGATAGTAACACAGGAATAATAAAGAATAAGTTTTTATGAAATTATAAGATTACTGAAGCTTATTTGCACTTAGCAACGGTACAAACAGGAACAATGTATAAAGAAATTTGAATAGTAATTACGTGCAAAAGAAAAGACTGCCATTTAAAAAAATACTACATATATAAATGAACAAATTACACTTATCATATTATATCAACATAAAATGATAAGGACATGAATTAAAAGTTCTTTAAAAATTGTAAGCAACCTTAACATTAACATACATCACGTGCAAGAAGCGGCTCCATGGCCCTCCACACAACATCACGCCTCTCTCGTTGTCCAGTGAGGCGTGGATAGTGATTACGGACGATCTGAATGAGACGTTCCGTCGCTTCCACCGTCCACACACTATAAGGCCGTTGCCCTCCGTGTCTGGCAGCTGCACCGGGTGAATTTGAGAGAGGGAGAGGAGTGCTTGGGTGTGGAACAGCTGGAGGTGAGGTAGAGAGAAGAGAAAATTATTACTATGTACATGGGTTTAGAAACTTAACAATACAATTAAACCAAAAGAAGACAATAACTTAAAGATTTAAGTCACTTTAATTAGTACATGTACTTTACAGAACTGAGACATGACCAAACAAAGAACCCATGTCATAATATATTTCCCAAAGTTGAATACGCCAGTTCTTTGTAACATAGAAGAGACATACCTGATCTCATTAAGATCCGCCACCCCGGCTATTTTTGGGGTGGCCTATCTTCAGGTGTGAGAGTGGTTTGATAACCTTGTAGGTTAGGTTGCATAGCCAATGTCCAGGTAAAGTTAGTGAACTAGTTGGGTGTTCTGGAGGGCCGCAGCACCAGTTAGGTCAGCCTAAAATAGCTGTGGTGGCGTATCTTCACGAGATCCGACATAATAGCTAGCAACACGTAGATCCAATACAATAAAACACAGCACTAATATGAACTATATTGTTGATAGAAGTGGTACAGGACAGATCAAATGAGATGTGTTTCTTACCATGACCAGTCGCCTCAGATGGGACGTGAGCAGGATCGTCCGATTGCTGCCACGTAATATCAAGGTTGTGCCTCACCAGGCATAATGTGGCTTCATCTTCGGTTCCATAACTGTTCATGCAACCGGCACATACATACCTGAAACATAGACTGTGTTACTATTGCAGATTATACCCTTGCCATGAAAGGAAATAGAGACAGACAGCATTATGAGTGTTTGTTCATACATGACAATAGTTATGTTCATCCTAAATTTTACCGATATTTTCCACCTTCATAGATAAACTGGCTAAATATACAAGGAAATACAAATAATATGAAAAGTATGTTGTTGATGTGTACCTATATAGAAGTTTTATAAGGACAAGTAAAAATTAATAACAGAAACAAATAATCCAACTATACAGTACAATAAAAAAATTACTTAAACCTCACATTTTAATGCTCAAAGGGCCAGTGTAATACTGATTGGTCAGATAATTGCAAACCAAGTAGCCAGTAAATAAGAATAACATTCATATTCCACAAATACAATTTCTCATAACTAGTTTCATAATTTTTTATTTCCTATATGCAGAAATACTCTTAACCCATATCCTAATCCTAATTAATGTCACCAAACCGAACGTATTAGGTATATACACTGACGCTCCTGTAGTACTTTCTCAAAGTTTAGTGTATACACGGAACCCTCGCTTTTACGGACCTTAATTTAGATAACAAATATCGGCTTCAATACTTTTTCTGCCAGTCCGGTAAATGCGTGCTTTTACCGAATAAGTTCAGTATATGCGTTGTACAGTTCTGATTGTTTTTAATTGCCCTGTATTCGTGTAGTATTTGTGATGGCTGCATGTATGTAAGTATACGAACTTTCGTCAGATGTAACGGACAAAGTTCACGATACACGGAATTAGTCGGAAATAGGGAACTTTCACCTCATATAACGACCACAATTTGTTATATGCGAAAAGTTCGGATCGCTCGGATAATTATAATCTCGCATCCTTTCCCATAATTTGTTCGTCAAAGCGAGGGTTTACTGTACATCATTTACCCCATTAATTATAGTATGTCAACATAAGAATCAGGTACACCAAAAAATACCCATTAATCCTTCATTCATAAACATACTAATATAACCAAAATATACAGAATTACAACATATAAATATATATATATATATATATATATATATATATATATATATATATATATATATATATATAATATATATATATATATATATATATATATAATATATATATATATATATATATATATATATATATATATATATATATATATATATATATATGGTAAATCTATAAGACAACTAGACAGCGGCATTTTGGAAGGGGCTCTAAACTACACCCTCTTAGCGTCCTAAGACCGACTTAGTTATACCGGGCCAAGAAGATTACTAAGAAAGCATTTTCGAACGTCATCTTGGCCTCGTGTAAGGGGACACAAGGCCAACCCTTCTTAGTGCCACCTAACCAATCAGCGCGCGCGACACAAGTCTGTATTTGGCGGGAAATACGTATACCACGCCCAGTCTCTCTCTCTCTCTCTCTCTCTCTCTCTCTCTCTCTCTCTCTCTCTCTCTCTCTCTCTCCTCTCTCTCTCCTCTCTCTCTCTCTCTCTCTCTCTCTCTCTCTCTCTTCTTCTCCTCTCTCTCTCTCTCTCTCCTCTCTCTCCTCTCTCTCTCTCTCTCTCTCCTCCTTTTTTTCTTCTATTATTTTTTCTCCCTCCTCTTCCTTCTCCTTGAGTTGCCAGATATGTATTTCTGCTAGTCACAGTGCAGTGTACACGCCGAGGGACTCTCTCTCTCTCTCTCTCTCTCTCTCTCTCTCTCTCTCTCTCTCTCTCTCTCCTCTCTCTCTCTCTCTCTCTCTCTCTCTCTCTTTTTTCTTCTATTATTTCTTCTCCCTCCTCTTCCTTCTCTTGAGTTCCAGATATGTATTTCTGCTAGTCACAGTGCAGTGTACACGCCGAGGAGTCTCTCTTCTCTCTCTCTCGTCTTTCTCTCTCTCTCTCCTCGGTCTCTCATCTCTCTCTCTCCCTTCTCTCTCTCTCTGTCTCCTTTTTTCTTCTATTATTTCTTCTCCCTCCTCTTCCTTCCCCTTTTCATCTCCACACCATATGCATAGCCAGTAGGTGATATTATCGTAATACGACACTTTTTTCTGGGTGTGTTTTGATATGTTTATAATTATCTCTAACGCGTTTCTGTCGCAATCATCTCTATTCCGCCCCAGCCCACCCCCTATATATATAGGATATATATAGCCCGCACCTATATATATATACATAGTGTATTATACAGCCTAGATATACTATATACAGTCTAAAATATATATATATAAACCATAATATAACCATTTTTTATGGTGACGGAGAAAAAATTAGCGGGCTAAGACTACCCCACCCTGCTTAGCCTTAGTTTACACTCGCTGCCACTGTCTTGGGCGTAGCGAACTTTGCTTCCGAAAATGTCCAACTAGCGCTACGTTGTCTTAGTCCCCTAAGAATTGGTCTTAGTAGTGTTTTTTTTCCAAAATTGCCGCCCAAGGTCTCCCACCCCCTATCTTCTTCTTCTTCTTCTAGCTAACAAGCTGGGGACATGTGTGGCATATCCGGGGTTTTTGGGTGGGGGAGCACAAACATAAGGAAAAAATGGCCTCCTACAAAGAAATCCATAAAATGGTAATTTCCCCTAGTTCATAGACGTTATCGGGGCCATATTTCCTTATATGTGTGCTCCCACACCCCCAAAAACTCCGGTTTCCACCATGTCCCCCACGCTTGTGGCTATAAGAAGAAGATAGAAAGGTTGAGCCTTGTATTTCTAAAGATGACAAACTCTATCAGACCTAGACCTAGCACCCCCCTCGCGTCGACCCATCGTGCTGTGCACTACGCTAACCTAACCTGACCAGACCTTACCTAACTAACCCTACTGAACTTAGTTTTTTAACTAAAAAAAAGAACCTGAAATGTAATATCGGCCATGTAGCAAAGTAGGGTGGGAGGATCGGCACTCTTAAAATCTAAACAGATGTGTTAAGGACGTAAGTATAAAACACAATAAGCCAACTATTTGGGTCCAGCTTACCGTGGAGCCCTTGTTCTTAAGATTTTCCTCACGCAATGCTAGTCATTCCACAATAACCTATCAGCATCTCTACCTACACATTAATTTTGTTCATGTCCGTCAACAGTTAATGGCATGCATACTTAAGATATCTTGCAATGTTTTTGTGGTTGGAATTCGGATGATGGTGAAGGTTGTATGGTAGGTAGCTACTCTCGTCCCCGTCGGCGAGAGTTCCAACTTTTCACGTTCTCTAAAGGTGAGAGAATCTCTAAGAACCAAAATGGAGCATAATGAATCAGCGAAAACGTTTCCGGTATGGTTTTTGATTCATAATTAGTACAATTAGAAAAACACGTCTTGTGTTATTAATGTTAAAAGACTCGAGAAAGTTATTTCACCAGACGCCTTTCTCCTATCACCATGTCATTCCATTTTAGCTCTATTAGTTTGTCCGATAGTTAAGCCCCGTGCTACTAATTGTACAAATTAGGCAAATTTCTGCCATATTATCAGTGAATTCAGCAAAAACCTACTACGTCGCAGCTAGGGCCCCTAGCGTCAGCCTGATAAGACATGATCATTCTTTTCACCTCTTTTAAAGTTGTCCTGTCGTGGTCTTAACCTTGTATATTCTTTCTTTGTTCGTGGTCCTTAAGGTATGTCCATGCTTCTGAATGTACATCGATGTGTTTACTTCTGTCCCCTGTTATCTGTAATTAACAGTATTTCTCGACGTACTCCTGTCTGAGATCTCTGCCCGTCCCGCCATATTTGTTGTTCTCTCTGACGTCCCGGCACCAAAGCGGGAAGACCGTGGTAAGCGAGCCCCTGGCTCTCGCTTCTTCCCGATTCTTCTGGCTTACCACGTGGGCCAATCCGTAAGAAGGCCGGCTTCTTAAAAGTGTGGCCCCGCCATAACAGAAAACGCAGCTGAAGAAGCCTGGCTTCTTACGGCTTTCTTCAACCAAATTCGCCTATCTCGAGGTGGGCGAACCTGTATTCTTACCGGCAAATTTTTCCGCATATGCAGCAGTGATACAGACGTGAGCCGAGATTTGCTGATATACACGGTAAAACTACTTAAATTACTGGTTTTTACTTGTATTTGAGGCGATATAAGATGTAGAGTGGTTGCAGTGTGTGTAGGAAGAGGTAGGTGATTAGATAGAAAGGCTGTGTGTAGTGTGTAGACAGTATAACGTAGTGTGTGTTGTGTCCTTTGTTGCTAAAACGGGAGCCCGGGTTTGCTGGGGATGTGTAACGGTAAAACGACACATTATTGGGTTTTCTTGTATTTGAAGCATTATAAGAGTGTAGAAGAGATAATAGTAATAAAAGGTGTGTAGGTGGGTAAGACTATTCTGTTCCGCCATATTGCACCATTGTGACGAAGACTAGTCGAGTTTCTGCGGTTATATACTGTTACACTACTTCATGTATGTTTATTCTTGTATTTGAAGTTGTAGTGTGTTGGGAAGAGGTAGGGAGTAGATAGAAGGCTGGTGTATTGTGTAGACAGTGTACGTAATGTGTGTGGTGTTTCTTTGTGCTACGCGTTGTGTGTTTCTACAGGGCATTGTGTGGCTTCTGTCTGTGATGTCATGACGGCCTGCCGGACAGTGTGTGGGGCGGGGCAAGGTGGCATTGGGGGTATTTCAGGTGGTGTTTGGTGGGAGGGAAGGTGCCCGTTATGGCGGCCATGGTGGGTGTTGGTTTGGCCTCCGGTTACAGGGAAGTTTCGTACACAAGTTGTTTTCGTAACTTTCGTACCCAGGTTTTTGTTAGTTGTGTTCGTACACTAGTTTTTGAGTTTTTTCGTTACATACCGGTTTTCGTTTCGTAACTATTAATCAAGTTTAACTCTGAGCTGAGTGTACGAAACTACTATTGTTTCATATAGATTACTGAAACATTTTTTTTGGTGTCGAAACAACCTTGTCACAAGTTGTGTACGAACTGTACTGCACCCCGTTGCACTCGTGGAGAATGTGGGTCCCGGTGTTTGCGCGAAATCCTGTAGATTCATCTCTTATTTCACTGGTTTTTACGACTTAACTGCTGCCCTGGATACATTTTGCAAGCAAAATAGAGCAACTAGTTTCCATGAAACACTAAAGTTATGTTAGTTACTCAAAAGCGTAAAGTAAATCGTCCAGAACCCTTTTTTTTTGCTCTATTATGTTGAAAACACCTATTCCAAAAACACTAATCCACCGAAAATATTGATTTCCAGCCTTTTCCGTAAAACCACGACTTTTGTAAAAAGCCGCGCGAAAAAAAAATCTTCCCTCCAACGAGCTACACGACTGTTTATTGATGACGTCAGAACAGGGACCCTCCGCATACACTGCTGACACCTGTCCGGCAAATGTTATGATGAGCGATTGTACTTCGGTGGTCAGACAGTGCATCTATCGCTGTGACAGATCTAGAGTACGATCTCAATCTGACACCGAAAGAAATGACGCTGGTCGCGTATCGCTATGGAGAACACGAACCTCAGATTGTCATGGATCCTATATGTTTGAGCCCGAGTACGAGGTGGATGAACAGGTGTTCGCAGAGCCTGAAGTTGCAGGAGGACCTGGGCACTTCTCCAAAAACATGGATTGGTAAAATAGGTTAAACATGTGTGTGTGGGGAATCCAATGAAGAGTACTTCGAGAAAATCCTATGGTTAGTTTTGGAGCTAACAGTCAAACGTCATTACTTCGGAACCACATACTAGCATTAACTACAGCATAGAGTGGAAAATATGCGGGCGGGAAGGCAGAAAGTGTGACAGCCACACCACCACAGGGCTCTCACCACAACACGAGCCACCCAACAACTGAGTCACTATCGGTACTTGAGAGCGCCGCCCTTGTCCCATCCCTTGTACCCACAGGCTCACCTCACACTCGTTGCGTCCCAACCCACAAACTGTAGCGCTAGTCGCGCATGCACACCCTCTCACCCAGTTCTTTCACTCCGCCTGTGTACCCTCGCTACACGACCGTTTCTCAACACAACTGCTCGCCCCCAACACACTATAGGCGTGTATCACCCTACACACGCCACTCCTTTCGTGTGCAAACTTTTCTCGAAAAGGCACAGCTGTCTTGCTGCACCCATAAAGGATGCATGCATGTGGCATATAGCCAAAAAAAATATCCAAACACCCAAAAACATATCTTCAAGTGACTATTTTATCTCTGTGTCTGATCAGGCCCGGGAAGAGGAGCCTCCCCTTTCGGCTACGGCACCGGTCCTGAGCCGTCTGCAACCTTGATAGTGTTTTGAGAACCTCGTGATTTGCAGATTTTTTTGATTGCGGATTTTTAAAAACGGCTGGACTGGATACAAAAAAGTGACTACGTATTGTTGTATACTCGTTAATGGCTATGATTTTGGTTGCATTAATCAGGAATGATGAAATGGTCCTGGACGACATTACTTTAAAATATTCACGGTCAAAAGTACAGCCTTTTCATGTGTAGTTATTTCCTTTGCTGGATACCAGCAAAGGTGGCATTCCGCAATGTAGTCTGCAATTCCACAGCTTGCGGATGGTAATTCGGTTGTCGGAATTGCGCAATTACGGATGCCGAAAAGCTTCCGAATTGCGAACCGCCAAAATTTTGAACGCATCGGCAATAACTTGCAGAAATGGTTAATCGTTGGGGGGCGGAATTGGCGGGTCATTACGGATGCCTTGGCAAAAATGCAGAATTGCCGGTTTGCGGACCGCCAAAAAAATTTTGAAACTCAATCGCAATAATTGTGAACGGTCACCACCTTCAAAGTGGCAAGTGCCCGCGTGAACATAAGTTCCCACCAAATATTGTGGAGACGACACTGCCAATGTAGCACAGTCATCAGTCCAGTGCGTGCTGGACTTGGGATTGAGCCGGTACGCTGGCCGTGGTGTGTGATTAGTTTGCCACCTCCACATGCTGAACGCGAATAAGTGGGAGGGAGGAGAAAGAGGAAGAGGAAGAGGAAGAGGAAGATTAGTAGATTACTTAGATAATGATTACTAGCCCGTAGTGTGACTGTGTAGTGTAGACTGTGATGTGGTAAAAAAGTAAAGAAAACTAAAAGAGACATGGACTTAATTGTGAAGGCAAGTAACAAGTATAGACAGAATAGGAAATACAGAAGGTATTAAAACACTAATATAGAGTCCTAGAGACATTTTTTTGTTTTATTGTAGGTGTTTTAAGAGTTTCAAGACAATTTTTGTTTTAAATTGTAGGTGTTTTTGCTTTAATTGTAAGGTATCAAAATTCGATTGCGGATTGCGATTGCGAAAAGGCCTATCTGAAAAAAAATGCGGAATGGGCCCCAGACATAACTACGGTCACCGGTTTGTTTACATCGTGCATTGTGGGGATAAGGCGGGGGTCGCGCGAGTGGACCTATCGAAGGGAAAACTACGGCGATGGAAAGAATTTAGAAGTGTATTGCGCGAACATTATATTCCAGGTGCATAATAAATCACAGTCTGTGGCAGTCTACTGTCTCTGTTCTCGCTGACACCTATAAGAGACCCTGAGGTACTGCTGATGTGCAGAGGCTTTTAAAACCAAAAACAATTCATAACAGAGCCTCGTCCAAAGGTAATCAACTGGTAGGTACGTATGTTCCCCCTACCACTTGCTTGACTTCTTAATGATACTCTGCTGTGACTGTTTTCCTGGTTTAGAAGCCTTTGCACATCAACCATCACTCATGTTCTTCTCTATGTTGTCGCGAGCCACGAATCTAGCACCTTGAATATCATTTCGCCAAAACAGCTTGCTAAATATTTTCATCATCGTAGTACTTCTCTTTGTAGGTAGTACATATGCATGTTATGATAGTAAGTATTAAAATACCTTATTAATTGAGTTCCTTTTGTTGTCTTTCCTCATAATAGTAGTGGTGACAGTCATGGTTTAAGTGTTACTTGTGACCGAGCCATGAATACTCTTGAATCTATACCAACATCACCAACCTTTGCTTGATTTATCTTATTACTCCATCCATAAACCAGCTGCATACCACCGTGACGTTACCCATCCTTGCCTCATGGTACCTGGTACTGTCGTCTACCGGGGGATATTTTTTATCCCTCCCAAATCCGGAAAACTCGCCGACGTAATGGCTAGGTTTGTTTTGCTTTGATTTATCTTATTGCTTCCATCCATAAACAATTTGCTAACACGGGTGACATACCCATCCTTGCATCATGGTACCTGGTACTCTCCGTCTACCGAAATGGCTCGTCCCTACATAAATCGGAAAACTCGCCGACGGTAACGGTTAGGTTAGTTTACCGTTAGGTTAGGTAAGTCAGTTAGTTTAAGGTATTCATAATCACAGGTAAAACTTATTAGTTATACATACATACTCCACTCACCATACACACTCTTTAAACCCTTCCATAACACCCACATTCCCTCCCAGTCTCTCTGTCATATGATTTGGTATTAGTCCAGATGAACACCAACTCACTTGGTGACAAACTATTTTTTTTTCTGGTGAAATGGAAAATGGAAAAATTTCGAGTTGTTTTGGGCGAAATTGATATTCCAGGTGCTATATTTCCGTGCTCGCTGACAACATAGAGAAGACCTGAGGTGATGGTTGATGTGCAATGGCTTCTAAACCAGGAAACCAGTCACAGCAGAGTCTCATAAGAAAAGTAAGCAGTGGTAGTGACAATTACTACCTACCATTCTTACCTTTTGGGACAGGCTCTGTTGTGACTCTGTTTTCTTGGTTTAGAAGCCTCTGCACATCAGCCAGTACCTCGGTCTTCTCTATAGGTTGTCAGCGAGAACAGAGCACAGTAAATATAGCACTGAATATCTTTCGCGCAAAATAACTCTAAATTCTTCCATCGCCGTAGTTTTCCCTTCGTAGGTCCACCCGCGGCGACCCCGCCTTATCCCCACAATGCACTGATGTAAACAAACCGTGACGTAGTTATGGGTAGGGTCCATTGCGATTGCGGACTGGTGCAGGTCGGAATTGCGAATTGCGATTGCGGAATTGGAGAAAAAAAATTGCAATGCCCACCTCTGGATACCAGTGCATCTAACTACTCAAATACTAATACTAAAATAATGTGTATCTCAGAGTACCCTGTAACATGCTTCAGGGCAGCGTAATGCTGTAAAGCATGCAAATCACAGAATATACTTTTTTTTTTTTTTTTTTTTTTTCTCATCACAAAGGACTGGCCAAGGGCACAACAAAAATGGGTAACACAAAGCCCGCTTAGTTGCCAGTCCCTATACAGAAGACAGTAAGAGAATAAAATAAAAATGAGGGGTAAGCCAATTTAGTTCGGGAGGTGTCTTGTTACTCTTCTCTTGAAAAGATTTAAGTCATAGGAAAGTGGAAAAATAGAAACAGGGAGAGAGTTCCAGAGTTTACCAGTGAAAGGGATGAAAGAGTAAAGATACTGATTAACTCTTACATAAGGAAGATGGACAGAAGAGGGATGAGAATGAGTAGAAAGTCTTGTGCAGCGAGGCCGCGGGAGGGGGGAAGGCATGCAGTTAGCAAGTTCAGAAGAGCAGTGAGCATGAAAATAACGGTAGAAGAGAGCAAGAGAAGCAACATTGCGGCGGTGATTTAAAGATTGAAGACAGTCAGTCAGAAGAGGGGAGTTGATGAGACGAAAAGCTTTTGACTCAACCCTGTTTAGGAGAGCTGTATGAGTGGATCCTCTCGAAACATGTGAGACATACTCCATACATGGGCGGATAAGGCCCCTGTAGAGAGCAAGCAATTGGGAGGGAGAAAAAAAAGGACGCAGACGCCACAGGACACCTAACTTCTTAGAAGCTGTTTTAGCAAGAGATGAGATGCGAGATTTCCAGTTCAGATTTTTAGTAAAGGATAGTCCTAGAATGTTCATTGTAGAGGAAGGAGACAGTTGAGTGTCATTGAAGAAGAGGGGATAGTTATCTGGTAGGTTTTGTCGAGTAGATAGGTGAAGAAATTGGGTTTTTGAGGCATTGAACAAAACAAGGTTTGCTTTGCCCCAATCAGAAATTATAGAAAGATCAGAATTTAGGCGCTCGGTGGCATCTCTCCGTGAATCACTTAGGTAAGGTAAGAGAAGGTTAAGCTTTTTAACTTTGATTTTCATGTTTTTTAAGTTCACTGCTGCCCTGAAACATGTTATATGGTACTCTGAGACACTTATTATTTTATGGGAGCAGTTAGATGCAATGGTATCCAGACAAATCATAAGAGCATGATAGAAACAATATTTCTTGTTTGAATATTTTAAGCTTGTAGTAACTCTAATCATTTAAGTTGTTTTCTAATGGAAAGTAGTCCTCAATGTTGCCTGTACCCTGTATAAGGGCAGCAGTTAAGTGTAAAACCAAGTGAAATATGGAGGGGTCTTCAGGATTTCGTGCGTTTACAACATTCACACAAACACGGACCCACACTCCACGGAGTGCCCACCCCGTGGCTCGAGGGTAAATTTGCAGTTTCAACCAAACTATGGGACATAACCCAGACCCCCTTGTGTAATGTTGGGGGGTTGTTGGCTGTTGTGGGGGTTAGAAAACAATGCTTAGGACAGGGGGTCAGGCACCCTTTCAGTGCGAGGGCCAGAGAAGCTTCTAGGAGTAGCTGCGGGCCGGAGTAGCAAAGAGAACCCAAAGTGACAAGTGTACAACATTTTATAGAAAAGAGGCAAAACCAGTGACTAGATTACAAGAACATTTATTGAAAACACATGCAAATCATTGACTGCAGACAAACAGTTTGTAACAAAATATAAAAAAAATATAGAAAAGCAGGCAAACCAGATGATAGATTACAAGAAATTATATTGATATACAACACAAACCCTCGTTTTTTCCCGGACTAATAGGGGGGGAGCACGGTTCGGGGAAACCACAAACGTCCGGGAATCGCAAAACTCCTGAGGCCAGTACCCACCCCCGACGTTTATCCTACTCTAGATTTATGTCCGGCACCCGCCAATAGTCAATACCCCGCCGCGGACTTTTACGTCACTTTGTTGTTGTTTTAGGGCTGCGAGGACCCTTGAGGAACATCTAAGCCCTGGTGATGTCCTATGATGCTATCACAGCGTTGGTAGTTGACCTGTTTCCTCAGGAAGGCACAGGTGAGGAGGATGACAGCATGTTGACGGGAGGGGGGACGCCGCCGCCGCCAGCCTAGGTTGGGGCAGGTCAAGTGGCGACGTCGTCAGGGCGAGGAGTTGAGAACGTAGCAACTACAAGTGGGAGTGGAAGCGCGGACACGCAGCAGAAAGTGTTCAAATAGTCTCAGAGGACGTTCCTGCAAAGGGGCAGTGGGGGTCGGGGACAGACGGAGGCGGTTGCAGGTGAACGTGCGTGTCTGTGCCCAAATGTAAACAATACGGAACGCTGAGCATGCTGCAACTAGGCGGGCGGCGCGGACACATGAATAGGGTGACAGGAGGACGCTCGGACTGCCGGACAACTTTGTCAATTTACGGTGACTGGACCCAGGCATTGCCGGGACTGACATATCCCGGACCTCGGATTTGACCGGCAAATCCGATATCCGGGAATAGAGGTCCGGGAAAACGAGGGTTGTGTGTACATGCAAATCAGTGGACTGCAGAAAACAGGGGACAATATACAAAAATTTTGTAGAAAAACATGCAAACCAGTGACTAGATTACTAGAAATTTATTGAAAAAACATGCAAATCAGTGACTGCAGAAAACAGTTTATCAAGAGAAATGCACAATTTGTGGGTAGGTGGTGCTTGTGTTTCGCCAGGGAGAAGTGATTCATGTCTGGATCAATTGATGAGGTAGACCAAGAGCAGCATGTCATTGAGGTGGCGGTTACTTAGCGGGAGCGAGACGAATGCGAGATTTGATAAATACTTTTTTTTTAAAAGGAGTTGTTCACAACAGTAAGTGCTGCCAAACTTGGAAACGATGCCGTTTTACATGCCTCAAGTAATTGGAAAATTGTTAGAAGGAGGACGAGGGTCACGGAAAGAAGGGACAGTGGAGAAGCTCGGTACGGTGCTTTGCCTTAGTTCGTCATTAACTGAAGCTCACAACTCCATTGCAGGGGGGCAGGGGCATTCGGGACCTACCAATTACGAGTACCTAGTGAGTGTGAATGTGGTTGTGAGTTGTGGATCTGGGTGAAGTGGGGGAATGAAAGAGAGAGAGAGAGAGGGCAGTAGCAGCAAGAAATCGCCCTTTATATTATCCAACATTCCCTAATGAATAAAAGTACTTGTGTTCAGACAAAGACCGTTTGAATGATACCTCTTCTCAGTTACGAACTCACACGGAGACTGGCCGCTGCGTGACCATTGGTGGTGATCGGAAGGAATGATCTGGGACGTCACGTTGTAATGCAGAGTTGCCAGATGCCAGATAAAGGCCCAGTCCCACATCGGCGCCTTTCGGAACATGATCGCGTGTTGCCATGTAGTCATTGTCTTCCCTATCGATTTCCGTGGGGCTTCTGTGGTAAGATCTCAGTCATGCAAATTTGCCCCCGCGCTACCCGCGCGATCACGTCGAGAGGTGCCGATTACTCATTAGTTGGATAGGGCTGTTGTGGGCCGGATTGTTATATAAAATCAAAGCAGGGTGACGGGCCCATGAGTTCGGACTCTGCGGGCCGGAGGTTGACGACCCCTGGCTTAGGATGACAAAAACCACACGTTCAGGTGACCTTAACGGTAAAGTTCCAGTCCTTTCCCGGCCCCTATTAGTGGGCTTTTTTCCTCCAGACCCTTCACGATCCTTCAGATACCTCTTAAACACGTAATTATAACACGTGGAGAGAGGTAAAAAAAAAAAAGGGGGAAAGTGCTACCTAACCTCCAATATAACTTAAACTAACCTGGTGAAATTCTAGTTCTTTCTCGTCATTATGTTTCGCTAGGTTATAGTAGGTATAGTGAGAGTTAGGTAAAAAAAAAAAAAAATAAATAATAATAATGTTTTACCCCCCCCACTGGTATAATACGTTTTCGAGGATCTGAAGGGACTGTGAAGGGCTGGAGGAAAAAAAGCCCACTAATAAAGGGCGGTGAAAGGACTAGATTTTAAAAAACTACTAACCCAACATGGGCATTGATTACGTAAACCTAAGTCATGGGAGTAGTAGGTGGTCTAGGTTAGATAATTTAGTTAGTGTATAGGTCAGATATTTAATTAGTGTCTAGGTAGATAATTTAGTTAGGTGTCTAGGTAGATAATTTAGTTAGGTGTCTTATAGGTAGATAATTGTAATGTTAGGTGTCTATGTAGAGATCATAGTTAGGTGTCTAGGTAGAGCCATTAGTTAGGTGCTTAGTTAGGTGCCCCGCTTGTGTTATTATTCTTTACCTTCCTGGTGTTGTAGTGTGTTGGGTTTTGTGGGGGAGTTAGAAATAGTCCATAGGTACAGAGTACAAGTAGTTGTTACAGGCTATAACTACTATAGGCTGGATGCATTAAAAATCAGCATTGTAATGCATTGCTGGAGAACGAGGGTGTAGTGGTTGTTTCTGGCACTCCTTAGGCTTGGTCTACGGCTTTATATCTTACCGTAGCTAACCCTATAGTCGCCACGGTGCTCTAGTGCTATATTACTGTAAACATATAAGAAACATTCCTTAGGCTAAACACTGCATGAAAACTGGTTCATAACACTACCGTAGATAACACACTAAAGTCAGCAGGACAAAGTTTCTTTTTTAGTACAGACGTGTGGTGGCGCTTAATACTTACATTTCTAAATCCATTCATTCAGGAAAGTTAGAAGGGGGCTATCTTGTGAGAGTGTCATTTTGTGCCTTCATATGTGTATAGTTATGGTATAAAGAACAAAATACAAAAATAAAACCGTTGGCAACGTGTTAACGGAGCTTACATAAGTCGCCACCTAGTGTTTTATGTTCGAGTGTCTTCCCATAGTCGTCGCCCCCCAAAAAAATAAGTGAATTTAAAACCGTATATATTTGCAGATCCAAAGCATTAAAACAATGCTGAAAACAGGGCTACATATAACACAGTCATGATTATTAAACACTGTGTATCATCTTCAGTGGCACATAAAAAGCCAGCGTGAGGCTATAATTCGTAAATTTGGCGGCTGGCGGGACATTACTGCAGCGGCGACTAAAGGTTATTACGGTAAGAAAAGGAGGTGCAAAATGTTCACAGATTTTGCAGCCCTAAGGGTTGCATTCGTTGCCCTTTAGGTGTCTAACCACCCTTGGGGATGCAACTGTGCACCCTTATGAGGTGTACATTCTGTGACACATTTTGCACTTTTTTCTTAGTGTGTAGGATGAAAGATGGAAGTGTTTGTTCAATATCGGTTAGATTACTTATCGTCTTATGTATGTAAATCCCCTTCTCCCTCAGGTGCAAAAATAATGAGGTGGACGGGGAGGGTGGTGTTTATCCGCGAAGAAGACCTGAGCATCCTTCACTGCATCATCCGCAAATCCCGCTAATATGAGGTAAGTCAGGTTCATCTCTTCCCTGGCCTTGTACAGCAGCATCAGGCCCTTGGATATGCTGTAGAGCAGTGGTTCTCAACTGGTGGTCCATGATAACCTTTTTAGTGGTCCACAGGAAGTTCATGATATTTGGAAATTAACTGAAATATATGAAACCAAAATGTTAGCTGTAATATTATTTTATTTATTTCTGAAAATTCCATTCACTTTATATTTACAGGATATATATTTATAACCATCCCTTAACATACCTTTAAAATCTACCCTTTTCATCATATCTCTAAAGCCAAAAAGGAGATGAACCATGATTTTTTTTCAATTTGGCAAGTGGTCCATGGCTTGAAACGAGTTGAGAACCACTGCTGTAGAGGGAAGGTGGTGGATGTCTGTATGTTCCCCTCAGCCTTGAAACTACCCGTGTGTGTGTGTGTGTGTGTGTGTGTGTCATTTTATGTAGCCACTGTGCTAAGTTAAGGGGTTAAAGGGATACAATAAAGGCGATGTAGGAAAAGTTCTCACGGCTAGTAACCTGGGTAAAACAAGAAGTAACGGATTCAAGCTGGAAAAGTGTAGATTTATAAAAGAAATAGGGAGAAACTGGTTCACAAATTTGGTGGTGAACGATTGGAATGGACTCAGTTATGGAGTAGATAGTGAGGAGTCAATAGGGAGTTTTAAAAGGCGGCTGGACAGTGTTCTGGATGGGGATGAAAGGTGGATGTAGGTACAGTAAAACCCTTATAACTCGGCACTGTGTAACTCGGAATTTGATATAACTCGGCATGGCAAAGACTTTTTTTTATAAATACACCTATGCCTATAGCGCATGTAGGCAGTGAGCTCCAGGGGCGGGATGGTAGGCCCTGGAGGCTCACTCGAGGGCTGTGATGGTTGGCCCTCGCCCGTGGTGGCGCAGGCAGGATTGTTATAGTGACGCCTGTGATTAGAGGCTTATGCCGCCCCCCTGTGTCCTCCCATGCACTCAACAGTTGACGGTAGAGTTAATGGACAGGGCATGTGGGTGTTCTTAGGCCACTCGACGGTGCAGAAAGATTTCAAGTGGATTTATGGGTCTCACTTGGGATCGAACTCGGGTCTTCGAGAACGCCACCCGGTGACGCCAACCACTCTGCTACCGCCTCACCTAAACTGCATCTCATGGTTTTCACTCGGCATATCATACCCTCACAACCTCGACTGTGAACATGTAAACAAAGTCGGCACAAAATAATGTATCGGCATATTGATGTTATAACTGCATCTCTTCGCTTACACTCGGCATATCGTCAGTCGCATAAAGTCGTATTTTTGTCCTTTTGATCTTTTCCTGCAGGCTCAGGCTCTTCAATTTCATTCCCTTCCTGCTGGAGACACCCTTGCATGATGGAGCTGACTTCTTGAAATACAGTACTGTATGATGTAATCCTAAAACACGTAAAATAGGTGGCAAAGTAAAGCAAAGGTCGGGAACCAAAGGTGTAGGCTGTCAGCTGCTGAGCCGTGTTTATGTCGTCCAAGCACCGTCTTGGATACGAATTCCGTTTTTTGTCGAAATTGAAAAAGGATTGGTTTCTGCTTCAAAAACAACAACAAGCTTGGTAGGAGCCGAAATAATAATCAATACAAAACATTGCAAACAATATCACAAAGTAGTATAACACACATTTCAGCAAGTGTTATTGGATTGGGATTCGTAATCCAAGACGGTGCTTGGACGACAAAAACACGGCTCAGCCTACGCGCTGGTACCCGACCTTTGCTTTACTTTGCCACCTATTTTACGTGTTTTGGGATTATATCATACAGTACTGTATATCAAGATGTCCGCTCCATCACGCAAGGGTGTCTCCAGCAGGAAGGGAATGAAATTGAAGAGCCTGAGCCTGCAGGAAAAGGTGAAAGTGCTGGCAAGGATGGATGGAGGTGCGTCCATGCATGCTATTTGTGCTGAGTTGATATCAAATCCAGCACATTCTACCCGTTCACTGCTAAGTGTAGTTTTTATGTTTTTACAGTACTGTATTTACAATTATTATTATTTTTTTTTTTTTTACCCATATCAGAGGACTATTGTATACATTGCATAACTCGGCACATTGAATAACTGGGCAAGGGCCAGAGCCCCTACCGTGCCGAGTTATAAGGATTTTACTGTAGTGTTAAGTAACAGGAACTACCACGTGTAGGCCTCCCAGCCTCTTGTAGCGTCGTTATTTTCTTATATTCTTATGTATCTTGGTGTGTGTGTGTGTGTGGTGTGTGTGTGAGGCATGCGGTGGAAGATGTAGGAAGACTGATCCACTGTCTTACAGGTGGGGGGGAATGAACTCTTGAAGAAATTATTCCCTCGTAAAAGACCTGCACCACCACACCTGGCAGTCGGCACGTAATCGTTTCCATCGCACATCTGGCTTCACCTAAACGACTACGACTTGTCTGAGGAGGAGATGCCACGACTCAGCTCAAAGGTGGTGAGTGTATATAGCATGGAGTTTGTTATTTCTTCTTCTTCCATGTACCCCCTTCCTACTTCACTAACCTATCACCCTATCCTATCAATCTAACTATCTGTCTGACTAACTATATAACTGTCTGTCTAACTATATAACTATCTATGTCTATTTAACTATCTAACTCACCCTATCCTATCTATCTAACTATCTGTCTGACTAACTATATAACTATCTATCTGTCTATTTAACTATATCTAATCTATCACTAACCCTAGCCTGGGCATTGATTACGAAACTTAACCTCGCTGGGGGTTAGTTAGTTATCTAATTAGCTAAGTTTAGTTAGGTGACCCCTTGTGTTATTATTAATTACCTACGGGTGTTGTAGGGGTTAGAAATGCAGCCAAGGGTCAGATCTACAAGTTGTTACTTGTTATAACTACTATATGGCTTTTAATGCATTAATCCCTTCACGCCCAGATCTTTCCTTTGCTATATAAAATAGTCTGTTTTTAGCCATAAAATTACGAAAAGTTACTAAATATACCAAATTTGTTAGTGGACAAGGATACTAAATAGGTCATATCTATAAAGTATTGCTTATAGTCACTAAAAAAGATCTACTGGTACCCAAATTACAATGGAAATGAGGCTCTGGGCCTCAAGGGGTTAACACTGCTGGGGAACTGGCCCGGTATTTATAATAAGGCTATGGGATTCCCATAAGGTTTGACATAACATAAAGTTGCCCATAAGATCTCCATAGCTATGGAGCAAATTTCCACCATAGCTATGGGTCTAGCAGTTCCTGCTGACATAACTTCCCACTAAACGTAGCATTTACATTACCCTAAAATGTCTCTTAGATCATGAAATAACGCTTGAAATCAGTAAAATATGAGCAATAAATTATGTGAGAGCCTTACGAACTGAAAATAAAGTAATTTTAAAGGATTACACACAAACCTCGTTTTCCCGGACTAATAGGGGGAGCACTGGTCCGGGAATCGCAACAGTCCGATGCCATTACCCACCCCCGGACGTTTATTCTACTCTAGTATTTACTGTCCGGCAACCGCCAATATCAACTACCCCGCCGCGAACTTTTACGTCCGCTGAGCATGCTGCCATTTGGCGGGAGGCAGCAGAAAGTGTTCAATAGTCTCAAGAGATGTTCCTGCACCATGGGCATTGGGGGTCAGGGGACTAACTGAGGCGGTGCAGGTGAACCGTGAGTGTCGTGTGCCTAAATGTTAACAATACGACTGCTGAGCATGCTGCCACCTGGCGGGAGGTAGCAGAAAGTATTCAATAGTCTCAAGAGACTTTCCTGCACCAGGGCGGCTGGTGGCGCGGACACTGACCAGGGGTGACAGGAGACGCTCGGACTGCCGGACAACTTTGTCAATTTATGAACAGGACCAGGCATTTCAAATATTTTAGATATTACTGTAAACTTTGTTAGGTGAGACCCAAGGTCAATAGATACTAGAAACAATGTTTGGCGTTGGTGGGCTCGGCTCTGACCTCACGCGTCCCTCGCTGACTCAGTCATGTCCTCAATTATCGTGTGGCCTCACCCAAGATTATGAAATAACCATCATCTTACTGACACATTTTCGTATATAATATATGCATATTTTGAGGAAGGAGAGGGAGGTCAGAGGGCCATAAACCAGTGATATGGACACGGCGAGCATACCAAGAGGTGTGTATTCTACGTGTGCTGGTGACAGTGTTATTTGCTTGCAGTGACCATGGCTCTGCTGTAGAGCTAAATATTACTTGCAAGGAATGTGTTGTGAGTGACTTAGTGCGTTGTGGTGGTGAGGCGACAGTTTTGACCCTGCGTTATCGCTAGGCCGAGGTGCGAGTTAACCGCCATCTCTCGTGCCGCGCAAACAGTTTTGTGCCGTCTGATATCTGCCGCATCTTGATTACTATAGCGGCCACTACGCCCTCCATCACCAAGGCCCGGCTGGTTGCTGCTGTAGACCATGTGCTGGTGTTCCTCTTCAGTATGAGGAGGAAGATCACGGGCAGGTGACTGTGTGCGCAACACTGTAGGTCAGTCGGAGGGCGAGGAACCTGGATGATGTGTTTGTTAAGTACAACACGGCCATACCCAGCTCTGCACCCGTGGATAAAAGCACCCGTTCTCCCAAAGGTCGGATGTCATAAAGGCCAAAAAGAGAGAGTATGTCCTCTGATAATTATGAGATTGGTCTTCATGAAGGGAAACATGAACCAGCTCAAGATGGCATTGTCACCAGAGGAGTCTGAGGTTAAGGGCCTGATGATATCATAGCAATGAAATATAATTTGGAGTGTAGTGTACTTTTACTAATTATTACCCTTTAGTTTGTTGATCCATTGAGTCACAATGAGGGGGAGGTGAAATGTGAGCTTATATCATATGTGGGGCGCTGAGGGGTAAGTATGAAAAAGCATACTTGTATACAGTATATCAATCTACAAAAGTGGTTTAATAAGAAATTAAATCATTTACAACTACAAAGAGCTTTACCTTTATTTTTGCATTTTATGCAGGGAAAATATCACTTAATTGGCTTGCGGCCAACCGCACGTACCTGCGGACTTGCAGTTCCGGAAGTGCAAACTTCAAGAAATTTGCGGACCTGTGGTTGCTGATGTGGATTTTCGTTTGGGGTACCCACCTCTGACACATACACATGCACACACAACTCTTCCTTGACCGCACTGCTTGATATAAATTTATGTTAATCTTGCATATAATTTACTCTGATTAATAATCCGGCATTACAATAATAGCAAAATTGCAATGTGTTTCGGAGGGCCTCCGCCGAACCCCTGATACTGGCTCACCGAACCCCTGGGGTTCGGTCAAAACCAGGTTAAGAACCACTGGGTTTGAGTAATAATTCAAAACATCAAAACTCACCAGAAAAAAATAGTTTCGTCCACCAAAGTGAATTCAGTGTTCATCTGGAAATTTATCTGAGATACTGGAAGTTGTCATCTACAAGTTGAGAACTATACAAGTTATAACTACGTGTCTTATATTGTATTAACACGTAGTAGAACCTGTAGGGGGTTAGTGGTTGGTTCTGACAGCTCGTCTAGTCTTTATTACGGCTTGATATATTAGCACCACTGATTAATGCTGCCATCTGTCTAACCACAGTATTTCTCTTCTTTCTATAGGATAACCCTGACCAGAGTGAAGGAAGGATGACCGCTGTGTGGAAGCAATGGCGTAAATCTGGCGTAAAGCGAGGTAAGTACCGTAGATAACAGTATAGTCGCCACGGTGCACTAATGTCGCCAGCCGCCATATATTACCAATTATAGCATCATTACCGTAGATAACACTAGTCTCTACCTGTACTAATGTCGCCAGCCGCCATATACTACGAATCATAGCATCATTACCGTAGATAACACTAGTCGCCACGGTGCACTAATGTCGCCAGCCGCCATATATTACGAATCATAGCATCACTACCGTAGATAACACGAGTCGCTACCTGTACTAATGTCGCCAGGCGCCATATATTACGAATTATAACATTACTACAGATGTGTATGTGCCACTGAAGATGATACGCAGCAGTTTATATCATGACTGTATAATCTACCCTGTTTCAGCGTTGTTTTATGCTTTGTATCTGCAAGTATATACGGTTTCAAATTTCAATACTCCACTGTTTCCACTCCAGTTTCAAATTTCACTAGTAGAAGTTTTTTTCCAGGCGACGAACGACGGCGGGAGGACACTCAGAACATAAATACTAGCTTGCGATCTTAGTGTAGGTCGCTGATATGTTTGTAATTTGTTCATTTATAGCCATACTGACACAGACTCGCCAGATAGCCCCTTCTAACTTTCCTGAAATCACGGATGTAGAAATGTAAGTATTAACGCCACCACACGTCTGTACATCGAAAATAACGTTGTCCTGGCGACTTTAGTGTTATCTACGGTAGCAATGAGAATAGTTATTATAGTACATATAAGAACATTTCCTTAGGCTAAACAGTGCGTGAAAACTGGTTCTTAGGGTGAAGGATGGAAGGTTTTGTTCATTAAAAGGCTACCTTCCTTATGTTCTTATGTCTATGTAATCCTCCTCCTCCCTCTAAAGTCTATGGTGTAGTTAGTGGGGAGTCAATAGGGAGTTTTAAAAGGAGGCTGGACAGTGTTATGATAGGGAAGAGAGGTGGATGTTGGTAGTGTAGTCTCCCAGCCTCTTGTAGCTTCCTTATGTTCTTATGTCTATGTAATCCTCCTTCTCCATCAGGTGGAAAAAGAATGAGGTGGACGGGGAGGGTGGAGTTTACCCATGACCAAGACCTGAGCATCCTTCACTACATCATCCGCATATCCCGCTACAGTGAGGTGAGTCATTATCATCTCTGCCCTGGCCCTGTACAGCAGCATCAGGCCCTTGGATAGACTGTGGAGGCAAGGGGGTGGCTGTCTGTGTGTTACCCTCAGCCCTGGCCCTGTACAGCAGCATCAGGCCCTTGGATAGACTGTGGAGGCAAGGGGGTGGCTGTCTGTGTGTTACCCTCAGCCCTGGCCCTGTACAGCAGCATCAGGCCCTTGGATAGACTGTGGAGGCAAGGGGGTGGCTGTCTGTGTGTTACCCTCAGCCCTGGCCCTGTACAGCAGCATCAGGCCCTTGGATAGACTGTGGAGGAAAGGGGGTGGCTGTCTGTGTGTTACCCTCAGCCTGGTGCATTTTTTAAGCAAATCTTACTGTGCGACATTCTTTGGATATCCAGAAAGGTAAAGGCCTACCTGTTAAAATAGTTTTTTGATGCATCAACTTCATCCTTTTGTATGTTGTGTGATAAAGATCCTATGCAGTAATAAGAATGCACTTCTAGATCTAACACACACGGACATGATGAGCCATTGTATCCAGGAAGGATTTTATGAACAAATATCTTGTCGCCCAGTAGCTTTAATTGTTCTTGCTGGGCGACAGTTTTCCATCACTGGGAGACATTTTGGTCACCCAGTTATGATGTTAAAAAATGCACTGGCTCAGCCTTGAAACTCCGAGTGTGTGTGTGTGTCATTTATGTAGCCACTGAAGATACAGAGGTTAAAGGGATACAATAAAGGCGATGTAGGAAAAGTTCTCACGGCTAGTAACCAGGGTAGAACAAGAAGTAACGGATTCAAGCTGGAAAAGTGTAGATTTATAAAGGAAATGGGAAGAAACTGGTTCACAAATAGGGTGGTGAATGATTGGAATGGACGCAAGTCATGGGGTATTTAGTGGGGAGTCAATAGGGAGTTTTAAAAGGAGGCTGGACAGTGTTCTGGATGGGGATGAAAGGTGGATGTAGGTAGTGTTAAAGTAATCGTCCAGACCATTTCATCATTCCTGATTTAATGCAATCAAATTATAGCCATTAGCGAGTATATCAACAATATGTTTGTCACTCTTTGCATCCAGTCAGCCGTTTTTAAATAATCCGCAATCAAAATCTGCAAATTTTCCGAGCTCTCAAAACGCTCCTCAAGGCTTGCAGACGACGCAGCACGGCTCGGTGACGTCACAAGTGGAAGCCTCCTCTTCCCGCGCTGATCAGAAGCACGTAAACACAAGAGATAAATATAGTACTTGAAGATTTTTGGGTGTTTCTGATAGATTTTTTTTGCGATATGCCACATGCATGCATCCTTTATGGGTGCAGCAAGACAGCTGTGCCTTTCCAGAAAAGTTTGCACACGTTTCCGACTGATACGACAACGTTAAATGTGTGGAAGAGATTTGTGCGGCGGACTCGCGCAGATTGGAACGGGAAGTTGAAATTTGCAAGGAT
This sequence comes from Chionoecetes opilio, assembly GCA_016584305.1. NCBI lineage: Eukaryota > Metazoa > Arthropoda > Malacostraca > Decapoda > Majidae > Chionoecetes > Chionoecetes opilio. The sequence goes on from JACEEZ010018750.1 coordinate 39,519, forward strand.
TTGTAGTGATACACTCACCACACAAACACACACACCACACACACACACACACACCACACACACACAACACACACCACACACACACACACACACCCACACACACACACACAACACCACCACACACACACACCCCACACACACCCACACACCACCCCCCCCACCCCCACACACACAACAAAACCCCCAAAAACCAAAAAAATCCAACACAAAACCCCCCCCTACACCCACCAAAACACACACACACCACACACACCAAAACACACCACCACAACACCACAAAACACACACACACACTCAAAACACCCCCACCACAACACACACCACAACACACACCACACCACACTCACAACACACACACAACACACAAAACCACCACAACACACACTCAAAAACACACACTCACAACACACACCACAAAAAACACACACAAAACCCCACACACACACACTCAAACACACCACTCACAACACACACACACCACCACACACACACACAAACACACCCACACAACACACACACAACACACACCACACACCCACACAACACACACACAACACACACTCACAACACCACACACACACTCACAACACACACTCCCCAACACCCCACACCACACCACACACACACACACACAAAACCACACACACACACACCACACACAAAACACACCCCAAAACACACACACACCACAACACAAAAACACACTCACAACACACCCCCACATCCAAACACACCACACAAACACACAAACACACTCACTCACCACTAACCGGATTGCTGTTGGGTTTCTGACCTTTTCGACGCTCACCCAAAACAAACAGGCGTCACCACTCATATCACCACCAAGACTCCCACTTCCCACAGGGGTTGCGTGGGCTCCAACGGGGGGCAGGGTGGGAGCGTTGACGGGGAATGTGGGGGGGGTTTTGTGGTAGGAGACGGGGTGTTATGGGGTGGACTGGGGTGTGGTAGGAAATGTGGGGTGGACTGGGTGTGGTATAAAGGGGTGGTGGCGTGTAACTACTTGTGAAAGTGGTTTTTGTGGTAATTGTGGAAGGGGGGGTTGTGTGTTAAGGGGGGGGTGGGTTGTGTGTAAGGGGTTGTTGGTGTAGGGGGTGGGTTGTTGTTTTGTAAGGGGGGTTGTTGTGTGTAAGGGGTTTTGTGTGTGTAAGGGGTTGTTGTGTGTAAGGGGGTTTTTGTGTAAGGTGGTGTTGTGTGTAAGGGGTTGTTTGTGTGTAAGGGGTTTTGTGTGAAAGGGGTTGTTGTGTGAAAGGGTTGTTGTGTGTAAGGGGTTTGTTGTGGTGGGAAGGGGTTGTGGTGTAAGGGGGGTTTTGTGTGTAAGGGGGAAGGGGTTGTTGTGTGTGGGGGGGTTGTTGTGTGTAAGGGGGGTGTTGTGTGAAAGGGGAAGGGGTTGTTGTGTGTAAGGGGTTTTTGTGTGTGAAAGGGGGGTTGTTGTGTGAAAGGGGGTTGTTGTGTGTAAGGTTGTTGTTTTGTAAGGGGTTTTTTGTGTGTAAGGGGGTTGGGGGTTGTGGGGTGTTGTGTGAAGGGTTTTTGTGTGTAAGGGTTGTTGTGTGGGGGGTTGTGTGTAAGGGGAAGGGGTGTTGTGTAAGGGGGTTGTGTGTAAGGGGTTGTTGTTTTGTAAGGGGTTGGTTGTGTGTAAGGGGAGGGGTTTGGTAGGGTTGTTGTGTGTAAGGGGAAGGGGTGTTGTGTGAAAGGGGGGGGAAGGGGTTTTGTGTAAGGGGGTGGTGTGTGGAAGGGGGTTTTTTGTGGGTAAGGGTTGTTGTGTGAAAGGGGGGGGTGGTTGTGTGTAAGGGGTTGTTGTGTGTAAGGGGTTTGTGGTTGTGTTGTGTGTAAGGGGTTGTTGTGTTGTAAGGGGTGTTTGTGAAGGGGTGTTGTGTGTAGGGGTTGTTGTTGTGTAAGGGGTTGTTGTTGTAAGGGGGTTGTTGTGTGTAAGGGTTGTGTTGGGGTTGTTGTGTGTAAGGGGTTGTTGTGTGTAAGGGGTTGTGTGTAAGAGGGTTGTTGTGTGTAAGGGGAAGGGGTTGTTGTGTGTAAGGGGTTGTTGTGTGTAAGGGGGTTGTTGTGTGTAAGAGGGTTGTTGTGTGTAGGAGGGTTGTTGTGTGTAAGGGGAAGGGGGGGTTGTGTGTAAGGGGAAGAGGGGGTTGTGTGTAAGGGGAAGGGGTTGTTGTGTGTAAGGGGAAGGGGGGTGTTGTGTGTAAGGGGTTGTTGTGTGTAAGGGGTTGTTGTGTGTAAGGGGTTGTTGTGTGTAAGGGGGTTGTTGTGTGTAAGGGGTTGTTGTGTGTAAGGGTTGTTGTGTGTAAGGGGAAGGGGGGGTTGTGTGTAAGGGGAAGGGGGGGTTGTGTGTAAGGGGAAGGGGTTGTTGTGTGTAAGGGGTTGTTGCCGTTAACATCTTTTCGTCCGCCTTGTATTCTGGTTCAAACATAGGGTTGGGCTCCCATCACAATCTGAGGTTAGTTTTCCTCATAGGTATATGCGAGCAGCGTCATTTATTTCGGTCTCAGATTGAGCATCGTACTCTAGATCTGTAACACCGACAGATTCACTGTCTGACACCGAAGTACAATCGCTCATCATCACATTTGCCGACAGGGTCACACAGACAGAAGACTTGTTTACATTGGAGCTCCTCCTGTGACGTCATCAATAATATTCGTAGCCCTGTTGGAGGGAAGATTTTTTCGCGCGCTTTCTACAAAAGTCGTGTTTTTAAGGAAATAAAGCCTGGAAATCAATTATTTTTGGTGGATTAGGTGTTTTGATTGTTCAACATAATAAGCCAAAACAAAATTGGGTCTGGACGATTACTTTAAGTAACAGGAACTACCACGTGTAGGTCTCCCAGTCTCCTGTAGCTTCCTTATGTTCTTATGTGGCTGTGTGTGTGTGTGTGTGTATTTACCTAGTTGTAACATACAGGAAAAGAGCTATGCTCATACTGTCCCGTCTCCAAATCTACTATTATCCAGTTTGCCTTTGAAGTCCTGAATACTTCTTGCATTAATCACTTTTGCATCAAGGTTGTTCCAGGCTTCTATGCTTCTATACGGGAAGCTGTATTTTTTTTTATCCCTCTTGCATGTTGTCCTTTTCAATTTCTTCTCATGACCTCTTGTACTTCTGTCGCCCCACACAAACAGATCTTCTCTATCAATGTTTTCCAGCCCCATTGATGCTCTGTACCAGTGGTTCCCAACCTTTGTTGTCCCATTCCCCCTTTTGCAGCCCCATTGATGCTCTCTACCAGTGGTTCCCAACCTTTGTTGTCCCATTCCCCCTTTTGCAGCCCCATTGATGCTCTCTACCAGTGGTTCCCAACCTGTGTTGTCCCATTCCCCCTTTTCCAGCCCCATTGATGCTCTCTACCAGTGGTTCCCAACCTGTGTTGTCCCATTCCCCCTTTTGCAGCCCCATTGATGCTCTCTACCAGTGGTTCCCAACCTGTGTTGTCCCATTCCCCCTTTTGCAGCCCCATTGTTGCCTACCATGGTTCCCAACTTTTTAACCCCCTTTTTTCAATTTTTAAAATGGTTCCCCCCTTTGTTGCCATTGCTTACTTTTTTTTAACTGAACCCTCACCANACCCCCTTCTTTCCTTCTCTCTCTCTCTCTCTCTCCTCTCTCTCTCTCTCTCTCTCTCCTCCTTCTCTCTCTCTCTTTCTCTTCTCTTCTCTCCTTTCTTTCTTTTAAATTATACTATTCTTCCCCTCCTGCTCCTCTTCCCCTCTCCTCTTCATCCTCTCCACACGAGAAATATCACGATATAATATCCAAATAATATCACATAGCTACGGGCCATGTGTTGTGTGTGTGTGGTGTGTGGACTTGACTTGATCTGGTCAGATGAGGTGCTGCAAGTGAACTCATATGTCACAGGATGACCACCGTGTGTTTACATAAAAGTGGCGTCGTATTTTAACTAATATAGACTAGGACATAGACCACTGAAAATCTGGACTGCGCACGGAATATCGGCCTGTTGCACAAGGGCCTGAAGTCGGAGGGCCGCTCGGATTCATATAAAATATATATATATATATATATATATATATATATTTTATATTATATTTTATATATATATATTATATATACACGGATCATATAGACTGGTTTATCAGTATATATGATATACTTTAATCTTCGTAAATGTTTGTTCTATAATATTATCAAATAAAAAACAGTAAAACACCTAAAGAAATGCCATTACGAGACTGAAGAAATATGCATGAACTTAATATTCACTTCATCTTCGCCATTTAAAACTTTGCGAGTCAACTTTTATCATGAAGGGTACAATAGAAGCGCAATTTTATTAGCTTTCCATTGATGTATTTCGTTTTTGATAAATGAATTACCACCATGCATAAATTAGCGTTAACTAAATAAATAAATCATCAATCGGGTAATTTTTTCCCGATTGATGATTGATATTTATTTAGTTAACGCTAATTTATACAGGGTGCTAATTCATTATCAGAAAATGAAATATATAAGTAAATAAATAAATCATAAATCGGGAAAATTACCAGTTTGATGATTTATTTATTTATTTAAACGCTAATTTATGCATACTTCCCAATTCATTTATCAGAAAAAATAAATATATCAATGGAAAGCTAATAAAATTGCGCTTCTATTGATACCCTTCATGAAAAAAATTTGACTCGCAAAATTTTTTAAAAGGCGAAGAGTTAAGTGAATGCATATTTCTTCAGTCTCGTAATGGCATTTCTTTAGCGTTTTTTTACTGTTTTATATTGATAATATTATAGAACAAAACATTTGATATGACACTTTTTTTTCATATATCAATTCTTTTATTTTGTCTGTAAAGGTCCGTGGGCTGGTTGACATGGGTTAAGTTTTTGGAGGTTTGTCTTGTTGAAAAAATAAAAAAGTTAAAATTTATATATAGGACCAATTTACCCCAGAGTTAGTCCAATTTTACCCCATTTAGTGAAACAATGCGGTTCCGCACTTCTCAGGTATTGCTAACAGAGCTATAATGGAAATTTGTTTCAAACTTTAATAACATATAGGTAGTGACCCTCTTATGAAGTATTAAATTTTTTTTTTGTTTACTTCAATAGATATGGAAACTAGATCAAAATTTGTCAAACCAGGACCAAATTAACCCCAGTCGGCACTAGTACTTTAAGATTTTTGGGTGTTTCTGATGATTTTTTTGCGATATGCCCCATGCATGCATCCTTTATGGGTGCAGCAAGACAGCTGTGCCTTTAGAGAAAAGTTTGCACACGTTTTCGACTGATACGACAACGTTAAATTTTGTTGAAAAGATTAGTGCGGCGGACTAGGGCAGATTGGAACGGAGTTGAAATTTGCAAGGATTTGTAGTGATACACTCACCACACACACACACACACACACACACACACACATATACACACACACACACACACACACACACACACACACACACCCCACACACACCACACTCACACACACACTCACCACACACAAACACACACACCACACACTCACTCAGTCACTCACCGGATGCTGTTGTGTTTTCCTGACCTTTTCGACACCACACAAACAGCGTCACCACCATCACTATCACCACCAAGACTCCCACTCCCACGGCGTGAGGGCTCCAACCGGGGGGGCAGGCGTGGCGGGAAAAGTTGGCTGGGTGTGGGTGGTGTGTGGTAGGAGACGGGGGTGGTAGGAAATGTGGTGGACTGGCGTGTGGTAGTAAATGGGGTGGACTGGCGTTTTAACATACTTGTGTAAGGGGTTTTGTATGTAAGGGGGTTGTTGTGTGTAAGAGGTTGTTGTGTGTAAGGGGTTGTTGTGTGTAAGGGTTGTTGTGTGTAAGAGGTTGTTGTGTGTAAGGGTTTGTTGTATGTAAGGGGGTTGTTGTGTGTAAGAGGTTGTTGTGTGTAAGGGGTTGTTGTGTGTAAGGGGTTGTTGTGTGTAAGGGGTTGTTGTGTGTAAGGGGTTGTTGTGTGTAAGGGGGTTGTTGTGTGTAAGGGGTTGTTGTGTGTAAGGGGTTGTTGTGTGTAAGGGGTTGTTGTGTGTAAGGGGTTGTTGTGTGTAAGGGGTTGTTGTGTGTAAGGGGTTGTGTGTAAGGGGTTGTTGTGTGTAAGGGGGTTGCGTGTAAGGGGTTGTGTGTGTAAGGGGTTGTTGTGTGTAAGGGTGTTTTGTGTTAGGGGTTGTTGAGTGTAAGGGGTTGTTGTGTGTAAGGGTTGTTGTGTGTAAGGGGGTTGGGGTGTAAGGGGTTGTTGTGTGTAAGGGGGTTGTTGTGTGTAAGGGTTGTTGTGTGTAAGGGATTGTTGTGTGCAAGGGGTTGTTGCGTGTAAGGGGGTTGTTGTGTGTAAGGGGTTGTTGTTGCCGCTAACATCTGTTCGTCCGCCTCGTATTCTGGTTCAAACATATAGGGTTGGGCTCCCATCACAATCTGAGGTTCGTTTTCCTCATAGTATACGCGAGCAGCGTCATTTATTTCGGTCTCAGATTGAGCATCGTACTCTAGATCTGTAACACCGACAGATGCATTATACCTGGTTAGAACCGTACTCCTGTTTGAACTTTTTGACGGGGATATTTTAAGCTTTTAAATAACTTATTACTTGTAAGTGTTCTCATGGGAAGTTAGTGTCTCGATGTTGCCTGTAACATGTATCAGAGAAGCAGTTTAATCTATAAAACCAGTGAAATATGGAGGGGTCTACAGGATTTCGCGCGTTGACAATATTTCGCACAACACCGGTGTTGTGCGAAATATTGTCCGGGACCCACATTCTCCACGAGTGCCTAGGTTAGGTATAGGTTTGGTTAGATTAAATTTGTTTTCATTAATTTTTGTCGCAAATCACCACACAAAAAAATAGTAAAGTGATTTGCGACAGAAATGGTTAGCAGATTAATTAAAAACACGTCGCACCAGAAAAAAATAGGGTTATAATGGACGAGGACTTCGCGGTCGTTTTCAGAGACACCGACTATTTTTTCCTGGCCTACAATAGGTGCTTTGGTAATTATGTCTTTTGTCAAGGTATAATTGGATGGATGATACGGATCTCATTAACAGAGCATCCTACGGACTCCTTTTCAACTAGCTTACTGATCAGCGGTAACCGACTTTACCCGATTCAAATGTAGGACCTTTGTTTTAATTAAGAGCCTTTGATTGGCTCCCGAAAATTGCGTGACTGATTGGCTAAAAGAAAAAAATGCGAGCCTGTCATTGGATAATTTTTGGAGTCTGTCAGTCTCTTGATCCGTAAGAGAAATCGGAAGGTCGCACACATTTGCGTGACTCGGTCAGACCGGGTCAGTGTCCAAATAGAGTTGGATGGAGGAGGGGGTGTCTGTGTGCGCTATAGACAACAAAAGAAAAATTGCAATATATACATAATTTTTGTATTTTATGCGGAAGTAGATTAGTATACTACTGTACAGTATACGGAGCAAAGAAAATACAGAAAACGTGAGTATTAAGGTCGGTAGTGACCGCGAAATTCTCGTCCATTATAACCGGTGCTTTTTCTAATGGAGATAGTTTTATTTTGCGCAAACCCATAGTTTAAAAAAAATATAAAAAAATTATCACCGAATTTTATGATACCATTTACATTAAAAACACTGTATCTCCATCAGAAATTGCACTAAAACTTGGCCGGGAAAAATTAGTCAGGGTCTTATAGATTTTAATGAAACCTAACCTAACCTTATAGGTTTTAATGAAACCTATAAGGTTAGGTTAGGTATACTTTGTAGTTAAGGTTAGATTTGGTTTCATTAAAACCCTTAAGGTTAGGTTAGGTTTCATTAAAACCTATAAGGTTAGGTTACGTTTCATTAAAACCTATAAAACCCTGACTAATTTTTCCCGGCCAAGTTTTAGTACTTTTCTGATGGAGATACAGTGTTTTTAATGGAAACGGTACCATTATCGGTGATGATTTAAAAAAAAAAATTATGGGTTTGTGCAAAATAAAACAATCTCCATTAGAAAAAGCACCTATTGTAGGCCAGGAAAAAATAGTCAGTGTCTCTGAAAACGACCGCGAAGTCCTCGTCTATTATTACCAAAAATAGTTTTGCCCACCAAAAAATTCGGCGTCAAACTGGAAATCATTATCTGTGTGTCTGCTCCATTGCCAGATGCTGGTTGCCCACAGGTCTTGTGGCAATTGGTTATTATACAAGAGATCTGGGCTCTCTTTGCCGGCCTTAATAGTCACGTTGTCTGTATAGTTTCAGCTACAACATTTAGTGGGGATACTATTCACGGCTAATATTTAGAACATGTCAGTGTCTGGATGCAAGTATTGATCACCTTTCTACTGTTTCTATAGCTCAGAACGAGTGTGAAAGTAACAATGAAATGTTGTGCACACATTAAATTTTTCATAGGCTAGGTTTGGTTAGTTTGAGGGTTAAGTTAGATTAGGTTAGTTTAATGGTTTGATTAGGTATTTTTTTGATTATTTTACAAATGGAGAGTGTTTTTTTCCAGTCAAAACGTCTGTAAAGTGTATTTTTTTAAATGTGTCACTTTTTCGAATTGCAAAAAAACACACTTTTTCGAGGTTTGCACGGGAAAAAAACTATCCATTAGGAAAAGCATCACATAGTAAGCGAAAAAAAAACGAACTTGTCTGAAAATCTTGCAACAGTCATAAAGTAAATTTTTACCCCATTCACTTCTGGAGACCAAAAATAAATAATGGTTTCTTAATACTGGGTTAGGTTTAGGTTAGCTTACGTTTAGGTTTGGTTAGGTCAGGTTTTGCCAGGTATTTAGGGTAGACAAATAAATCAAATGGAACACAGTGTTTCCTAACTGGCATACTTCTAACGGTTTATGTTACAGTAATCTCCCGTTTTTTCCGTCGGGCGACGTTATCCGGCGCCAGCAATTAGGCTGTATTGAAACAATATCCGTCCATGTGATGTATTATATATCCGGCGAAAATTCCGGCGCTTATTTCGGTGCAAGATGCACTAAACGTCTTCGCCGGATAATTCGGTGCGCATTCAGCTCGTAAACAGAGTGAGTTACGGGAAACGCCATGACGTCACGGTCCCGCGCCCGCCAAAACTGCTAGCGTGTGTTGCGCCGACGGCCCCCACTACTCAGCAACCATTTTCGCTGGTTATTATTGGGTTCACGGTGCCGGCGGGGCCTAGGGGGGGTAGTGATGCAGTATTAGTCTTTCGACGTTATCCGGCAAGGTCTTGGCTGCTATACGCCGGATAAACAGGAGATTACTATACTCTCGTCTACCGGATCTCTCGTCCTTGTTGACGAGATTTCCAACTTTTCACGTCAATCTTTTTCACTGCCCAATGCTGCCAGATCCTCTTCAACACTCTAATCCACTCTAGAATAATAATGTCATGGGGGGGGTCTTCTACTTCTTACTCCTTCTTCTTATCTTCTCTCTTCTTTTTACTCTTTCTTGCTGTTGAGATATTCTGAGGGGGATTCCTGAAGGGGCAGTCTTAGTCAAGAGGAGATAACCAAGCCCTGTCGACAGAGACTTGCATAGTGGCTGTAAGATGGAGCCAGGTGATGCTTCTATGGGGGTTAATTATCTCTGGGCCTGACAGAGGCTGCACATTGCCCTGGGCCACAATTACCTTTCGAAATCCCATCAGTATGTCCTTCCAACAGACATCGGACTCAAGCTGGTAATTCATAATTCGGAAATACTCTGAACATCTTCTGCTTTCCTTCTGCTGTGTTCAAGTTCTGACTCCACTCCTCCGATGCTTGATTCTTTGCTATTGCCCCTTGTCTCTTAGCATCATTAGTCCTTTCTCTAAGCATAATTTTATCCACCTCACATCTTGATCGTTGCCACTGTTTGAATGCGATTACATTCTTCTGTAATTTTCTGTTGCACCTCTGCATTCCACCACCAAGTCTCCCTTTCTCCACCTCTTCTTCCAGATGTTAGTCCACACACCTCTTCTGCAGCTCTCAGTATGCTTTCCTGTAGGTGGTTCCAGTCTCCCTCTCCTCCCATCTTTGTTGCAAAGTTTTCTTCAAACTCCTCTCTTGTTGGCCTCTTTCAGCTTCCATAGTTTTACACCTTTTCTCTTTATTCTCTTCATCTTTTTGATATTGAGGTCTACCCTTACCAACCTGTGCTGCGTCAAGCGGGCCTCTCCAGGTATTGCCTTACAGTCTATCACTTGCACATCTGCTCTTTTCCTCATCAGCAACAAATCCAACGGTGTTTCTGCTCCACCACTTCTGTATGTAATTAGCTTTTCCCTGTCTTTCTTGAAATAGGTGTTTAGTATTCTAAGTAGTAATAAGCCATGCCTCCAATACAATTCCAACACATTCTCTCCTTCAACATTTCTGTCACCACAGCCAAGGCTTCCCACAACACCCTCAAATCCTGTTTTATCTCTCCCAATATGCGCGTTTAAGTCTCCTCCAATTGTCAGCCCATCTGATTCACAAACTCCTGCCACTTCATCTCCCAACTTTTCCCAAAATTCCTGCTTCTCCTGTGCTGTTCCTCCAACTTGTGCTGCAACACTGACACTGTTTGATGGACACATTCTCCAACCACCAACTTAAGCTTCATCATCCTGTTATTATATATCTCATCTTCTATTATATTTTCTGCCAGCTCATGTCCAATCAGAATTACTACTCCACCGAGTCCAGTGTCATCCCCGATGTACCAAAACTTATACTTTTCCTCATCACTTCCGAGTGTTGAACATCCTTTCCCTTTGTATCTTACCTCTTGTACACAGCATACATCAACTCTTCTTCTCGCCAGCATTTCCATAACTTCTCTACTCCTACCTCACATTGTCCCAACATTTACAGTACCAATTTTTACCGCTCCTTCAAATGCATCACCGTGCCTGGGGATTCTTAGCACCCTCTGCCCATTTAAGGGCTGCCAGGGACATTTCTCTGTTTTCGCTGAGGCCCCGTTCTGCCCCGTCTGCCCGGGTTTGTTATTGGAGTTGTGTTTCTCCTAGGTGTCTTGCCTACCATGGCTAACGAGCACCACCTGCCCGGGTTTGTTATTGGAGTTGTCCCTCTCCTATATGGATTGCCTACCGTGGCTATGAGCCCCACCTGCCCGGGTTTGTTATTGGAGTTGTCCCTCTCCTATATGGATTGCCTACCGTGGCTACGAGCCCCACCTGCCCGGGTTTGGATTGGTGAAGTGGGTGGGCAATGCAAACATCACCTAGGGCTCCAACCTGCTTCGTGATCCTTCAGAAATTTAGCGAGGGACTGCGAGGTTCCAGTTACCAGGGGTGCCACGAGCAGGCACTCTGAAGGTCTTGACAAGGAAGAGGCTGTGTACCGGCCGGAAGGACTAACACACTCGGCCTCCTTTTCGCTCATGGAGCTATCCGGCGGATATCTAGTGCCTCTGATATCAAACCTAACAGCAAAGAAGAGTCCATTTGAACTCTTCTTTGGGAATTTGGAGTCCAAGCTCAAAGTTGTCAGTGACCCATCCGGTCCCTCCTCCCCACCTCCAGTAATGATGACAAGTCAGGGTTTTCGATGACAAGACGAGTGAGTTTCATGTCTTCATTTATGGAAATGTACATGTTATATGTTTCTGGTAGATGAAGCAAAGATATGAATACAGCTCAGTACATAAAACATCATTTAAACAGCCCATAGGGGGTATTAGGACACTTATAAACAGGTCTAGGAACACTCGCCTATTAATCCCATTAACCCCTTGAACACGAGGAAACGTATTTTGTTCCTGGCTCAGTTCTGCCAGAATTATATATGTTTCTTCCCAGATATTGTACGATAGCTTCAGACAGTGGCGGCTCGTGATCAAATAAAATGGAGGGACTGCAAGCTTTACACAACAGTAGGATACACAAATTTTACCTATCTCAGGTATGTAGTTGATATTCACGGATATCAGGGCATGGTAGTAGTGGTGGTGGTTGAAGGGATGGTGGGGGTGGTATTGTTGGTAGTAAAGGGGATGACTGAGGTGGTGATGGTAGAATTATAGTACACACAAACCTCGATTTCCCGGACTAATAGGGGGGAGCACTGGTCCGGGAACCGCAAAAGTCCGGGAATCGCAAGTATAGAAAAAAAAAGACAAAAAAAAGATAAAAATCCGATGCCATTACCCACCCCCGGACGTTTATCCTACTCTAGTATTTACTGTCCGGCAACCGACAATATCAACTACCCCGCCGCGGACTTTTAAGTCCGCTGAGCATGCAGCCACCTGGCGGGAGGCAGCAGAAAAGTGTTCAATAGTCTCAAGAGACGTTCCTGCACCAGGGGCAGTGGGGGTCAGAGGACTAACGGAGGCTGTGCAGGTGAACCGTGAGTGTCGTGTGCCCAAATGTAAACAATACGACCGCTGAGCATGCTGCCACCTGGCGGGAGGCAGCAGAAAGTGTTCAATAGTCTCAGAAATGTTCTTGCACCAGGGCAGTGGAGAGTCAGGTGACTGACGGAGGCTGTACAGGTGAACCGTGAATGTTGTGTGCCCAAATGTAAACAATACAACCGCTGAGCATGCTGCCACCTGGCGGGAGGCACGGACACTGACCAGGGGTGACAGGAGACGCTCGGACCGCCGGAAAACTTGGTCAATTTACGAACAGGACCAGGCATTTCAACGGAAAAAAAAAAAAAAAAAAAAAAAAAAAAAAATTGTCCGAGACTGACATATCCCCGGACCTCGGATTTTGTCCGGCAAATCCGATATCCGGGAAATCGAGGTCCGGGAAATCGAGGTTTGTGTGTATTACATACTTGAAAATAAAGTCGGTACTGCTTGATTTCAGTCTTTTCATTTAATGTCAGCTGGGATAAGTTGATGTTTTGCAAATACTTCACTGGATTTCCCATCGTCATAGGGTAATTAAAGAAAGCACGATTTAACCACACCGTGTGGTGCCAGAGTTTTCGTAGGTCGTTACTGACACCTTTGAATTGAATGATATTAACTTTGTTAGAATTATACATTGATTACAACTGAATTGAGAGTTGAAATTTGTCTTATGACTTCACTATTTAATTATAGTACGAACACTTCTCGCTGCGGAGAGTACTGAAATGGGAATGAACTTAAGGGGAAGGGGTAGGAGTTAAGGTTAAGGGGAAGGGGTAGGAGTTAAGGAGTAAGGGGAAATGCTGCCACCAGCTCAGGCAAGTAGTTCTATGGTTTTACTTCCTGAGCACGTTTTTAATATATATAAGATTTATTTTGGTAGTCGGGGTTGATACTTAGTATTACACCGAGTGAGGCTGAAAACTCTTTTGGAAGTGTGGGGAAGTATTTTCCTAACACGGAATAATCACCTGGGGTTTTACAAAATAACACAAGAAACTATATTTTAAACATCATCCTATTTATTCATCATGAAATATTATTTCTCTTGTTTGAGATCTTAGACACATATATAAACTCTAATCTTTCACGGGCAAGCTCTCTAACCCAACACAGGAAAGCTCTCTAATCCGACACAGGAAAGCTCTCCATTCCGACACAGGAAAGCTCTCCATTCCGACACAGGAAAGCTCTCCATTCCGACACAGGAAAGCTCTTGAGAGCATAACCTCCCTCACTGAATCATATTCTTAGAACTACCATCTACGTCCGTATCAACTGAGCACTATAGGTATACATGGAATATCTATATAGGAAAGAAGAACGTGAGAGTAATGGGTTAGTGTAGTGTTCACTGTGATAGGTGGCTTGGCTTCTTTTCCGGCAGACACTCGCCGGAGCCTTGAAAGGAGTGGAGAGACGACTGCTTTAATAACACTTATAAGGACAGGCCAGGCCTCCTATGCGTTAATGAAAAAACTAACCAACTCTACCTATATATAGATATATAGATAGATATATTATAACAAGGAAGGGGGGGGGGGGAATAGGAGCGAGGTACCGCATGTCTTACCTTGAAAGGAGTAGAGAGACGACTGGCTCTCTCGTGGTAACTAAGGCGAGGTTGGGATGAGTAGCGGGAAAAAGGGGAATGTCCGGATCCTATGAAAGGCTTCCCCTGAAGAGAGTATAAGACCTCGAAGGACTCTAATTAGCTAACGAAACAAGTATGCATATGAAATGGCTGCCTATAATGCAGTTCTTTTACTTTGATATAGAAGAATTTAATATGTTTACTCTAATATCCAGGGAGAAATGTACTTCCTTTCGGTCAGGCCCACGAACGCGTTTTCTAGAGAGACGAGGTATTGGAGTCGAAACAGAAATTTGGTCGACTTTCAATTTAGCGAATAACTCGACTAACCCACCCATTTATGAACGTGATCTGTCACTATTGTGTCTATTTTGAAGGACATTAAGAATCTAAGAGTGTTCCTTGATCTGTCAAGAGGGTAAGGGGAGGATGAAAAGTTTTGAATCTACCAGTTATCGACGATCGCGAATTAAATGTCCCACGCATTTGGACTCGTATCCTGAGTGTATGGGGGAGGGAGTGGGGGGGGGGAGATAGAAGTGGGAGATAGAAAGAAAGAAGATAAATTTCACGAGAAACGAAAAGATTGAATTGACCTTAATATGATAGGAATACCCTTTTCCTCCATATGCTGGGTCGAGGTGACAACTTGCCCCCAGAACAACCTATGGAGATTGAAACCTTTTTTTCTTCTTACGGACATAACCCGGGAATTGTATGATAGGAATTCCCATCCTATCTCTTCCGAATACCGGGCATTACACACGTCTATTCTCCGGGAAAATTAAATTCTTCAATATCAAATTAACTACTCACGGATCTTCTGTTTCCTCTCTAAAGCTGTGTCAAGAGGAGATGGGTGTATGGGGCGAATTTAGAATTAATTTAATAGAGATTCTTCTATTCTTTGAAACGGGTGTCTGAATGTGTTTAGATTACACGAATATTCAATGAAAGGAAATATCCCAATCAACCTCTGACCTGGGTAGTAACGTGGTCGTCAAATCCTGACTCAATACCTAATTCTCGTTGCTAGGAATGTCCCAGGGGCGCACACCGGCTACCCTCATGGTTACTGACAAGCGCCTAACAAGTCTTGAAATATCGCTCCACCTCAAGCTGGCTGACTGTAGTTGAGTAGTCGTACGACTATCTCGAATTAAAATACTCATCTCACCAAACCAGGCTGAGCCCGTGAAAATAGACACTCCGAATTCTAGAAATGAGAAATCTCCTAGACCAAATGGTTTTAGCTAGCCCGACACACACTCACCTCTGTGACTCAGTATTCTACTTCTAACACATCTTAACCTAAAATGTCACTCAATCTTCCTCGATGAGCCTTCTAGGAGGTCTCCTTACACGAGGGGCTAATTGTTCGTCCACCGGATCGGGTTGCAGGACACTCTCCACCGGTTCCACTAACCACTCTTCACTGCCGTGATAGGGCTTCACTTGCTCGGCGGCTCGTTGCACTTCCTTTCCCGTGAAAACATTTTTCAACACATAGACACTATCACTCAAACGTACCTCCACTACTCTGTAGATCCCATCCCATTTCACATTTAGTTTACGGCATGTGCCTGGTATTGTGGTCTCTTTTCTGACCCATACCAGTGCTCCTACCTCCACCACTTGATTTTTTCGCTTTCGGTTTGCGACGTCTCTGTACCGACGCGACATTTTGTGATGCGTCTCGCTGATTAGGGCGTGTGCCACGTCCATGTCGTCTTGTTCTCCCTCAACGCCGGGTAAGGATGTCCCAACCAGCCTGGGGGCATGGCGAGAGAAGAAAGCGAAGTAGGGTTGCTGTCCAGTGGAGGTGTGTACCGCTTGATTCATGGTGATCTGGCACGGCTGCAACAACGTGGGCCAGCGAAGAGGGTGACCTTGACACAGGGTCGAGAGGACTGACTTAAGAGTCCTGTGCATCCTCTCGGTCACCGAGTTTCCTTGAGGGTGATAGGGGGTCGTATAGCAGAGAGTGATTTGGTGTCGTGTGCAGAACTGCTGGAACTCCCAGCTGGTGAATTCTCCTCCGTTGTCCAGGACGATGTTGCGGGGTGTCCCATAGTCCGCCAGGTACTGCCACATGGTCTTTATGATGTGTGTAGTGTGTTTGGTTTTAAGGGGGAAGAATCTAACAAACCTACTGTAATGGCCGACTACCGTCATAACATAACGGTAACCTTGTTCTCCGGCTACCATATCAGTGAGATCTATTCCTATCCTCTCTAAAGGTTTATCTACTGGAGGTAATTCCTTCCAGGGTTGTTGTAACCCGCTATTTCCTTTGAATCTTTGACAAGTTACACAATTTTTGACATACTCACACACATCTACTTTCAGATTTGTCCAATAGTATAGTTCCTTGGCTTTCTTGATGGTTTTCTTTTGTCCTAAATGACCTGACAATTCATGCGCATGTTGGAGAGCGAGGACGGTCATACTACGAGGAATTATGAGGACATACTGTAGACTTCCATCGGTTTTCTCTCGGACATAGTATAGTATGTCATTTATTACTGTAAACTGAGCTAAAGTGGCTTTCGGTATGCGTTTTGTAGGAACTCTACCTCCCTCCAGATATTCCACTAACTCTTTCCACACGGGTTCTTCCCTTTGTCGTAGGGTGAATTGTGGTTGATTTAGTCCCAACCAAGTAGTCTCGGGCCGACGGGTTATCATCCCAACGGGACGCGACAGATGGTCGGCGACGAAGTTATCCTTACCTTTCAGGTATTTAATCGCATAGTTATATTCGCGCATTTCCAGGATCCATCTGGTCATCCGGGGAGATTTCGTTTTTCTTTTAAATATACTGGTAAGGGGTTGGTGATCCGTGACGATCGAGAATTTCGAGCCCCAGAGATAATGATGAAAATTCCTACAGGTGAGAACTATAGCCAACGCTTCTTTATCGGTGGCTGAGTAACGGGTTTCACAAGAATTTAGTTTCTTGGAGAAATACCCTATGGGGCAATTGGAACCGTTTGATTGAATTTGACTTAGAACCCCTCCGACGTGAGTGTTACTCGCGTCTGTTGTAAGAATGAAAGGTTCATGAATTTGTGCCCTAACCAGGACAGGCGCATTTATCAGGCACGATTTGAGATGTTCGAACGCATGTTGGCACTCATCCGTCCAGGTGAAAATGACGTGGGCTCTGGTTAAGTTAGTAAGTGGAGCTGCAACTTTCGCAAACGAAGGAACATGTTTCCTATAGAAACCACACATCCCTAAGAAACGTCGGACTTCCTTGACCGTTTTGGGAGCTTTCATTTTTTATACTGCCTCCACATTTTTCAAATCCGACTTACTTCCTTCGGCTGAGATTCGATGACCGAGAAAAGTGACTTCTTTTAGTCCAAAAGTACATTTACTGAGGTTAAGTTTCACCCCGTTTGTGGTGAGGACTTCGAAAAGCTGATTAAGACGTTCCAAAAGAAGAGGAAACGTAGGAGCCCATAGAATTAAGTCGTCTAGGTAGTTTTTTTACCCATCCCTTCTGAAGGAGAGGAGTTAATACTGAAGCCATCCGCCGGGAAAATATCGCAGGTGAGCAGTTCAGTCCGAACGGTAGGCGTCGAAAACGATATAAGGTGACACCATCGCTGAAGGTGGTTAGATCGCGGCTTTCGTCATTGAGTAATATCTGGAAATATGCTTCGCGCATGTCTAGGGTAACATAATACTTTTGACCCGCGGCTTGTTCTACCAATTCTTCTAATCGTGGAAGAGGATAGATGTCTGTGGCGAGATGTTTATTTATGTGTCGATAGTCTAAACACATTCTCTTACTACCATCCGGTTTATTTACCAAGACGATCGGTGATAACCATGCGGCCGTGGATCTTTCTATGATATTTCTGTCTTCCATATCTTGAAGCATATGTGAAATTTGTTCCTTGGCTTTCTCGGGATAACGGTACGAAGGTCCTCGACTGGGTTGAGGGTCATCCACCTTTATATGAACCGGGGGACCACTTATGAGTCCTAATTCATTTTGGTCTAGGATGAAAAGCGGATCATTTTCTAGAATTACTTGTTGTAATTCTTGTTGTTCTGAAACTGTCAGGTGTTTCCATTTTTGTCCCTTGATTAATTCTTTCAACCTGTGGGTTCGGGTTCCTTTTGGCTGTACTTTATCGTTTCCCGGTATCAAGTCATTGTGTATTTCATGAACGGAATTGATTTTTTTCGATGGAGGAATTTCTACCTTTTCGTATGAACCGAGGATAGTACCTTTGCGAAAAAACTTTTCCTTCTTGGTATTATTCGTGAAGGGGACATAGATAGAACTTTCTGATGTCACTTGTACTAAGTAGGGGTGACTAGTTTTACTAACTCTTTCCTGAGGATAGACAAGTAGGTCAGAACCTGGGATCTCGTTTACGTTTACCGGCATAAACGTGGAGTGGTAAGGGTTTACTTTCACCGGATTGAGAAGGTTTATTTGTGATGAAAGTTGTTGTGTGAGCCCGGTAACGGGCTCGCTAGTTTCACAGGATTTCGGTGTATCCTTTTGATTTTGTTTCTTTTTCGGTGAAGATGATTAACGGTATGGGGTGTGTCACCCCATCGCATCGCTCTACTTTTCCCATCCCAGGTGAGGGTGGCCTTTGTGAGTATATCACAACCAAGAAGCACATCGCCGTTGAGATAAGAGTCTGGAATAACGGGGAACCACTTTTTAAACTTTTGTCCGTCACCGATTTCAATTTCTGCCCATATCATGCCGAGAATTTTCAACGGGGTGTCTGTGATTCCTACGAGGTGAGGAGGATTCCGTCGTTTATTTATTTCCCCTCCGATTCGTTTTGCTGTACATTCTTTGATTAAAGTATAACCACTCCCCGTGTCTACTATAGCTTCTACTATTTTCCCGTTAATATTTACATGGATCGTGGGTGAAATATCGTGACCGTCTAGTCATGATAATTGTCTTGAGTTTTGGGTTTGACTCGGGTTTTGGGTGTTACTTCCCTGGGTATGTCCCGGACAATTTCTATTTCCCCTCCGGCAACCAAATTTGCGACAGTCGAAACAATGACCTAATGGAGGTTTTCTCCAACATTCCTGAAGGTCATGTGTTTGTGTCTGACAATAAGCGCAATACCTGCGAGTGGGTGTTACAAATTGTGAAGGACCCGTGTGGAGGTGTGGTTTTTCTGTTTTCTCTTGGGCCAAACGGACCTGAATTTCTCGGACTTGTTGTCTTAGCTCCTCTACTTCGTCTTTGGTGGTCTCGGAGTTTGGGAAATGTATGGAACTATTTGTTTCTTTTTCGTCTAGCACTTTTCCTTCTTTCTTATGTGCTGGGATCATATTAACCGTTGGAGTGTGTCTCTCTTCGAGCAGTTGGCGTTCGTGCTCGAGACGGTCTATGAATTTTTTAAGGGGATATCCTTCATCCAGGAATCCTTCTAGTTTTTCTCGCGACGCGACTGGTAGGCCGTACCATAGTTTTCTCTTTATTGTCTTATCACGGTCGGGGAATTTTTCATTTGGGAGTTTTGTCGCAATCACCGCATGTTGGCAAATAAAACGATGTGTGAAAGCTTGAGGAGATTCCCCCCAGTCGTAACTCATTGTCTCCAATTCCTGCCAGGCTCTATCAACACTCACTTCGGTGGTGAACTCGGTCTCGAAAAGATTTCTAAGTGTTGCCCAAGTCTACTTTATGGTTTGTTTGATAGCTGTGAATTAAGATTGAGAGTTCTGAGCACACTCTCCCTTTTGCAATTTGGATGCGTGTTGCGTCGCTTGAGCTACATTGTTCTATTAATTCAAAGAACATTTGGAGGCGGGCCGTTGCGTCAAGGCCTTGTAGTTGATGTAACTCTAATACTGGAATATCTCGAGGTTTGATGAGTCCCTCTTTCACGCTATCCGTGGATAATTGAGGGGCATGGAAAGGGTCCGTTTGCTTTTCCTCTTTCACGCTATCCGTGGATAATTGAGGGGCATGGAAAGGGTTCGTTTGATTTTCCTCTTTCACGCTATCCGTGGATAATTGAGGGGCCTGGAAAGGGTCCGTTTGATTTTCCTGTGACCATAATTCAATTCTCTTCATTCTCGCAGCTCTTATTTCTTCCACTAAATCTTTTAACCGTCTTATTCTTTCTGCCTGCTCCTCCTCCTCCTCCTTCGTTTTCATCTCGGGGAATATGGTATCTTCCCAACTCATGATGACGCTGGAGAAACACCTCTTATAGACACAGGTAGGGACTCGATTCCCGTGTTCCGTCGGTCAACAGAAAGACACTCGGGTTTCCCGTGACTAATAGATGTGGTTCTCTTTCTGAATAAATGCATGGTTCTATTAAGCAGATGCACACTACCGCCTCACAATTCCTCTATTGTGCGCGTAATTTCCTTGATAGGGTAAGCAAGAGAGCCGGGATCTATGCTATCGTCAATATCATTGCTACCTAACCACAAAATGCACAGATCATGTGGCCATTTCCGGACACTATTTAGTCTCATCTGAGCAAAAAAAAGGAATTTGCCCTTCCTCCCGAAGCTCTGAAAATCCTAATTTCAGTTCCTGGGACATCGAATGATTTGGGAAGTTGACTGTGTCCTAACAATGAGACTTTGTACATATTTCCTGAATTTTTGACTATTTAGCTACTTTCCCAGGTGAGATTCTGTTGCTGTTATTTGTAGGAAATACTATACCACCGCTTTAGTCACCAGTGTGGTCCCAGAGTTTTCGTAGGTCGTTACTGACACCTTTGAATTGAATGATATTAACTTTGTTAGAATTATACATTGATTACAACTGAATTGAGAGTTGAAATTTGTCTTATGACTTCACTATTTAATTATAGTACGAACACTTCTCGCTGCGGAGAGTACTGAAATGGGAATGAACTTAAGGGGAAGGGGTAGGAGTTAAGGTTAAGGGGAAGGGGTAGGAGTTAAGGAGTAAGGGGAAATGCTGCCACCAGCTCAGGCAAGTAGTTCTATGGTTTTACTTCCTGAGCACGTTTTTAATATATATAAGATTTATTTTGGTAGTCGGGGTTGATACTTAGTATTACACCGAGTGAGGCTGAAAACTCTTTTGGAAGTGTGGGGAAGTATTTTCCTAACACGGAATAATCACCTGGGGTTTTACAAAATAACACAAGAAACTATATTTTAAACATCATCCTATTTATTCATCATGAAATATTATTTCTCTTGTTTGAGATCTTAGACACATATATAAACTCTAATCTTTCACGGGCAAGCTCTCTAACCCAACACAGGAAAGCTCTCTAATCCAACACAGGAAAGCTCTCCATTCCGACACAGGAAAGCTCTCCATTCCGACACAGGAAAGCTCTCCATTCCGACACAGGAAAGCTCTTGAGAGCATAACCTCCCTCACTGAATCATATTCTTAGAACTACCATCTACGTCCGTATCAACTGAGCACTATAGGTATACATGGAATATCTATATAGGAAAGAAGAACGTGAGAGTAATGGGTTAGTGTAGTGTTCACTGTGATAGGTGGCTTGGCTTCTTTTTCGGCAGACACTCGCCGGAGCCTTGAAAGGAGTGGGGAGACGACTCTTTTAATAACACTTATAAGGACAGGCCAGGCCTCCTATGCGTTAATGAAAAACTAACCAACTCTACCTATATATAGATATATAGATAGATATATTATAACAAGGAAGGGGGGGGGGAATAGGAGCGAGGTACCGCATGTCTTACCTTGAAAGGAGTGGGGAGACGACTGGCTCCCTCGTGGTAACTAAGGCGAGGTTGGGATGAGTAGCGGGAAAAAGGGGAATGTCCGGATCCTATGGGAGGCTTCCCCTGAAGAGAGTATAAGACCTCAAAGGACTCTAATTAGCTAACGAAACAAGTATGCATATGAAATGGCTGCCTATAATGCAGTTCTTTTACTTTGATATAGAAGAATTTAATATGTTTACTCTAATATCCAGGGAGAGATGTACTTCCTTTCGGTCAGACCCACGAACGCGTTTTCTAGAGAGACGAGGTATTGGAGTCGAAACAGAAATTTGGTCGACTTTCAATTTAGCGAATAACTCGACTAACCCACCCATTTATGAACGTGATCTGTCACTATTGTGTCTATTTTGAAGGACATTAAGAATCTAAGAGTGTTCCTTGATCTGTCAAGAGGGTAAGGGGAGGATGAAAAGTTTTGAATCTACCAGTTATCGACGATCGCGAATTAAATGTCCCACGCATTTGGACTCGTATCCTGAGTGTATGGGGGAGGGAGTGGAGGGGGGGAGATAGAAGTGGGAGATAGAAAGAAAGAAGATAAATTTCACGAGAAACGAAAAGATTGAATTGACCTTAATATGATAGGAATACCCTTTTCCTCCATATGCTGGGTCGAGGTGACAACTTGCCCCCAGAACAACCTATGGAGATTGAAACCTTTTTTTCTTCTTACGGACATAACCCGGGAATTGTATGATAGGAATTTCCATCCTATCTCTTCCGAATACCGGGCATTACAACCGTCCACACGCACTGTAAACACGAGAGGGACGAGACTTAGCTGCCTCGACTGCAGCTCTTTGTTTTCACAAGTAGCGGCGCGGCGGCGGCGCAGACATGAATCGTACAGCAAATATGAAAGTAACTTAAATTTTGGTCTGGTTTTAATGAAAATTCACTTAGTAACGTATTGAAAATAGTTAAATAACATATAATGACTTTTTTATGATATATTTGTTATTACTGTATAAATTCTGCTGTCTCTAATGGCATCATACACCTGGCAGTGAGTGCCACGAGCCGCCACTGGCTTCAGAATATAGGTTGTATTATGATACGATGTCTTACTTGACTTTCATTATTATTATTATGTAGCAATGTAAGTGTGTTTGTATGTGCTAGTAGTGTGCACGGACAATATGTAGCAATGTGAGTGTGTTTGTATGTGCTAGTAGTGTGCACGGACAATATGTAGCGATGTGAGTGTGTTTGTATGTGCTAGTAGTGTGCACGGACAATATGTAGCGATGTGAGTGTGTTTGTATGTGCTAGTAATGTGCACGGACAATATGTAGCGATGTGAGTGTGTTTGTATGTGCTAGTAGTGTGCACGGACAATATGTAGCAATGTGAGTGTGTTTGTATGTGCTAGTAGTGTGCACGGACAATATGTAGCAATGTGAGTGTGTTTGTATGTGCTAGTAGTGTGCACGGACAATATGTAGCAATGTGAGTGTGGTTTGTATGTAGTAGTAGTGTGCACGGACAATATGTAGCAATGTGAGTGTGTTTGTATGTACAGGTTGAAGTTCCCAAACTCGGCATCCCAAGACTCGGCAACACCCAAAACTCGGCTATGGTTCCGGATTTTCCAAAACACGGCAGAACACCCAAAACCCGGCGCGTAGTTGCCGGGTCGGCCGCTAGGTGCCACCACACTAGGCCGCTGGGTTTCTTCCGCCGATTTGTTTGTTGTTATGTTCAGTGGTGTTGTGACTGTAGAGTTGTGTACACTGTTATTTTGTGTACTTTACAGGTCTGTTATTGGTATTATGGCTCCCAAACGTCCAGGAACACCTACTGGTGGAAGTGAAAAGAAAAGGAAGAACAATGTGTTAACTATTTCTGAGAAAATTGATCTTATGAAGAAGTTGGATGCTTTTTTTCCCCTTAATATATCTACGTTCCAAAAGTCGGAAAATTCCATTACTCGGCTCGGCACTGGTCCCGAGGTTGCCGAGTTTGGGAACTTCAACCTGTACTAGTAGTGTGCACGGACAATATCTACCATGAAATAGCAAAAATATTGAGAACAAAATAGTACACTCAATCAAAGACTACTCTATACTGGACTTGCTACTCATTTTGGGCCATTTCCAGTGGAGGCCAGTTTTGCGATTCCTGCCATTTTCGAACATCACTCCCTTTTCCCTTCCTATGGTTTATCAGTATATATGATATACCGTTACTTTGTAAATGTTTGTTCTATAATATTATCAAATAAAAAACAGTAAATGCAATAAAGAAATGCCATTATGAGAGAGTTAAGAAATATGCATGAACTTAATATTCACTTGAACTCATCGCCATTTAATATTTTGCGAGAAAACATTTTAGATGCTAGCGATAGAAAGAAGCGGATTTTCATTAGCTTTCCATTGCTATATTTCGTTTATAAAAATATTATAAATGAATCATAACCATGCATAAATTAGCGTTAACTAAAAAAATAACATCATCTATCGGGATAATTACCCGATGGATGATGTTATTTATTTAGTAACGCTAATTTATGCATGGTTCTAATTCATTTATCAGAAAATGAAATATAGCAATGGAAAGCTAATTAAATTCCGCTTCTAGTGATATGTTGCATGTAAAAAGTCTTCACGCAAAATATCAAATTGCGATGAGTTTAAGTGAATATAAGTTCATGCATATTTCTTCAGTCTCATAATAGAATTTCTTTAGTGTATTTTACAGTTTTGTATTTGATAATATTATAGAACAAACATTCACGAAGATAACAGTGTATCATTTATACTGATATGCCATAGTCTACTGTATTCATGGAACACTTTTTTACTTGCCGATACAATTGATGATGTTATTTTTTTAGTAACGCTAATTTAGGCATGGTGGTAATTCATTTATCAGAAAACGAAATATATCAACGGAAAGCTAATGAAAATCCGCTTCTTTCTATCGCTAGCATCTAAAATGTTTTCTCGCAAAATATTAAATGGCGAAGACTTTAAATATATATTGAGGTCATGCATATTTCTTCACTCTCTCATAATGGCATTTCTTTAGTGTATTTTACTGTTTTTATTTGATAATATTATAGAACAAACAGTTACGAAGATAACGGTATATCATATATACTGATAAACCTTAGGAAGGGAAATAGGGGTGATGTTCTAAAATGGCAGGAATCGCAAAAACTGGCCTCCACTGGTCATGGGCGGGTTGGCGCGGGGCACGAGTAGCAAGTCCAGTATAGAGTAGTCTTTGACTCAATCCTCAATTTAACAGACAAAATGGGGAATTTAATTGTCCGTTACTTGGTATTTGAGGACCAGACGCCATTATTTTTCATACTTAACACTGTTTATTACAAGTAAAGGTAAAGTTGGGGCATACGCTATGCTGCGCGTGGCCTTCGGTGCTCATCTCTATGGCATTAGCCCTTTGAGCCTGTGGTGGGTGAGAACCCGGTACCCCGGGACACAGGGCTAGTGTGACATCCCGATTACCACAGTTACCTTCCCAAAGTTTCCCCAGGTACCCATTTATCAACCCGAAAGTGAGGAAGAACAGTTGGTTTGGCTGGTTGGTTGCCGACTTGTCCTGGCCCGGATTCGAATCAGGGTCCGCAGATTCGTAGCCAGGCACGCTAGCCACTACACCACGGAGACGATCAATTATTACATAAAGAGACAATAAAGATATGATATAGGATTATGAATAAGCATTTATGGGCATTAAGAAACGTATTGATATGTATAACCTAGACTACGTATCATTACAAAACAAAAATATGAAAATAATTGCAGTTTTTGTTTTACTTAGCATAAAGTATATGTAGTGCTGTATACAGGACTATGTACAGGACTCAAAAGACTATTTTGAGTCCGAGGTGATGTCTTAGCGGACACATTTTTCAAGCAACGGACTTATTGAATAGTTTGGTGTGCTTGTCCGGTAGCAGATTGAGTCCGTTAAATCGAGGGTCAAGTGTATTGGTGTGATTGGAATGCTTTGAGTTGCCTAGTTACTACATTTTATTTCCCCCCTCTTACTCACCTGGACTCAAGGTCACAGATGTCATCTACCCCTCCCCTCCTATCCCTACCTATACCCATATCCAGGAAGGTGCGCGGCCATCCCGGATATAGGATGGAGCGTTCTTTTCGCCCGCCTGTAGTATAAATTAAATCTTAAGCTCGATATATGATCAATCGCTATTTGATTGCGTTTTCAGGAATGTAACCCCATTGTATATTGAGGGTATACAGTACACTGTGAAAATATTGATGCTGCAGTGTGTGGGACAAACAGCCTCAAGGACAGGTGACAAGGATGGCACGTCGTCCAATGGCTTCCCAGTTGAAAGCATTAACATGGAATCGGGCTTGATCTCTATCCCTCTCTTGCCATCGTGCCCCACCTCTCTCTTAACTGCTATGCTCCCTCAATCCCTCCTCACAGTGTTCTCCTCTCTCTGTTTGTCACCACCCTTCGCTGTTGTCATGCACACCCTCCTCCTTTCCTACTCTCAATTCTTTCCCGTTTCTGTATTCCTTCCTTCCATCCATGACTCATGTCTTCCCCTGTATTTGCTCCTCTCTTCACTGACTTCCATGTCTGACATCCTTCCTCTGTCCCACACTCTTACTTTCTTGAACATGTCTCAACTCATACACTAGGGTCCTGCATATAACGTGTTGGCATAGAGCGTTTCCCCTATAGAGCGAACGACCTAAAATATTAAAATTTAAAAATTAATTAATTATTATTATTTTTTTTTATATATAAAATTCTAAAATTTTCGTTAGGAACGAATGTGGTCATATAGAACGATTCTGCCATCAAAGTAGGGCAAATCCGAGGAGTTCTCATATAGAGCGCCGACATATCGTACAGAACGTCAGGTGACGTGACGTCACTGTCATCTGAGTCGCTTGGCTTTTTTCGCCAAACCAAGTTTTTTTTGCCTCATAAGAAAATAAGGAAGCTACAAGAGGCCGTGAGACCTACACGAGGTAGTTCCTGTAATGTAGGGTAGTTCCTGCCTCAGTGACAAACCGCACATAAGGCGGCAAATTTTGGTGAACAAGCCGCCATAAGAAGGCTTGCGGCAGCTTGCGTTTTCTGTTAACTCGAGGCACTTTTCGTAAGCCGACTTGCCCAGCTGGCGCAAGCCATGGCAAGGGTGAGTGAGGAGGGGCACGGCGGCGGCGTGTCGCCACGGAGACGGACGGGAGGACCGATCGACCAATATCAATTTTTCCCATAGGTTATGAAGGTTTCACATAGAGCGAATTCACATAGAACGACCTCGTTTATCGACCAATTTCTCGTTTTATGTGGGACCCTAGTGTAGCCTACTACTAACACCCACATTTACACTGATGGTTCTAAATTCCACTTTGGCTCTGGTTTTGCTGTGCTTTTCCCTTCTCTTCACTTCCAACACCAACCACCTAAAGAGTCCAGTGTTCATACAACTGAATTGTATGCTATTCTCTTTGCCTTAAACACCTGATTCTTTTCCCATCCTCTTCTTTCACCATCTTTACTGTATCATCATCTTTGTTTAATATCCTTTTCCTGACTTCACGCTGGGTTGAAAATGCGATGGTTCTTCTCCATTCCCTCCTGTCCTGTACCATGTCTTCTGCAATGCCCAGTCTTTCCATATTTTGCTGCACACAGCTTTCAAATGTTCTTGTGTCTTCTTAGCCGATGTCCCTCCACCTCCACTTTTTATCATTTTTACGCAATCTTCATTTCATTCATATTTCACAATCTTCACTGACTTTCGTAATTCCCTTTCTTCCTTACAAACCTGGGGAAACCTGGGGAAGGTAACTGTGGTAACCCGGATGTCACACTAGCCCAGTGTCCCGGGGTAACAGGTTCTCACCCACCACAAGCTCAAGGCCTAATGCGACGGAGATGAGCACCGAGGCCACGCACAGCATAGCGTATGCCCCCAACTTTAACTTTTACCTTACAAACCCTTCACTTGGCTTACCCTCTTGTTTGGGAAATCCATGACTGGTTATTCACCACATCCATACATCACAAGTCAGTATGTTTTTGCTGAGTGCCATGTAACGTTGGTATCGCCTCGCCCACCCTATGACGCCACTCCCGGGGGGCACCACGCGCGAGTTCCCATGCAGGCTCCCTTCCCATACCAAGCAACTCTCGACAGGAAATATCAACTTGCCCCAGCCACGAGCCTTGTGGGCGCCCCCTTGGCCTCCTCCATGCCGTATTGTCTCTTACAGATACAACCCGATGAGAAGGATCGGTTTCAGGGTAGCGTGCCACATGCTCATATAGCCTAAGTTGGCGCTGACGGACTATACAGGTAATAGACCTCGATTCAGTCTCACGGTGCAATCGCTGATTTGACACGTGTGGGGTTTGAGACAAAGGCTGGCTGGCTGAGCCGATGTATACTGAGTGTCTTCAGTGTTAAGGCCAGGTGCACACTGGCTACCACGCGCCTCTACTGAGC
This sequence comes from Chionoecetes opilio, assembly GCA_016584305.1. Lineage (NCBI taxonomy): Eukaryota > Metazoa > Arthropoda > Malacostraca > Decapoda > Majidae > Chionoecetes > Chionoecetes opilio. The sequence goes on from JACEEZ010018750.1 coordinate 67,699, forward strand.
ATGGCACAGTTGCCACCTCTCACAACTCTCCCCTAAGATTGTAAGGGCGAGAAGAAATTAAATGCCCTGACAATCTGAACTAAACTAAACAACAAAAGCAAAACTAGTCCAACTGAATAAAACAAACAGTGTAGTCACTATTGGGTGACAGTCGCCCAGCCATCCCGGGCGGGACTTGTGCCTCTGTAGTCGTTCTCTCCTTGGGGGGACAGCGACCTTTGGGACTGATGACTCCTGGGACGGTGTGTGCCCAGGGTTTGGATGGCAGATGGTGCCGTCACCTCCTTCAGATGACTGCTGGTGTGTAGTGATATGCAGCCACTTCCGACACTTCCGTCTATCCTTACTGCGTACTGGCGGTGCAGGTGAACTTCAACAATGGTAGCCGACCTGCTCCATGCCTTGGTGCCCTGGTCCTGAACCCAGACACGGGCTCCTGGTTGTAAGCTGGCGCTGCTGGCCCCCATGTTGTTGCTGCACTTCCTCGTGCATCACCTTCCTCCCGGGCCAATACACAGTTTGCCGAGCCCTTCTCAGCATGGAGTCCAGCCCCTGGTGGCTGGCGTGAAGGCTGGCAGCTATCCGATGCTGCAGGGCCTCGTTGATAACGAGCCGCACACATCCCTGATTAAAGGTGTCGGTGACTAGGCCACGGGACACAGCTAGCCTGTCCCGCACGCTGTAGAAGTGCCGCAGGCAGATGGGCTCCTGTGACTTGTGAGGTCCCCAGTCACCGTTGGTCACTCGTAACACCAGCAGCTGGTACATGGGGTCCTCGAGCGCCATCTGCAAAACCGTTTCCTCATCAATGGTAGCGCAACCACTCAGGTCCAGGGCGGCCACGGTCGCTGCTGACATGGCTGTGGCGGTGATGTAGTCCTGCTCCTCATCCACCTCGTCCGGGGCGGACTTCACTCCGGGGTACCGAGACAGGAAGGCTACCGCTGAATTGTGCTCCCCTGGCAGGTGGGGCATGGCAAACCTGTACTGCAAGGTTCACTCCTTGAGCCGGGATAAACATGGCGATATCCTTGAGGGCCTTATCGCTCAAGAGCCTTATCAGGGGCCGATGGTCCGTCGCAACAACCAGGTTGGGGCACCCCAGTAGGAATAGCGAGGCTTTGCGCAGGCACCACGCTACTGCCAGGGCCTCTCCTTCCGCGGGAGCATATCCTGCTCCGGCAGGGTGAGGGGCCGGCTGCCGCATAAAGCCAAGCGCCAGCCTCCCCTACAACATAAGCGCTGACCGACGGACATGAGCAGTACTGCTGCATCACAACAAACCCGATACCGTCCTTGCACCAGTCCGTGATGGCGACGGTAGGTCAGGTTTTGTCGTAGTATGTCAGTCCCTGCTTCGCCAGCTGACAGTTGGATTGCTTGGCCTGCTCATCGAACCTCTGCTGCAGGCAGTCATCCCAGTAGACAGTCTTGCCCGTCGGCTTCTTGAGGAGGTCCCTGAAGGGCGACATGAGTGGGGCAGTGGCCAGGAAGGGCGCCAGCTGGTTCACAAAGCCAAACCATGAGCGCACATCAGTGATGGATGGCTTTGCTGGCATCTTAAAGTCCCTGATGGCGGTGAGGCTTCGGTGGGTTTGTACGTGTCCCAGTCCAGGTGGTAGCCAACGAAGTTGACTTCTCTCCTGCAGAAGCTTAACTTCTCCGACTTCAGCGTCACCCCAGCCTTGGCTCACACCTCCAGGAAGTCATAGGTGTGCCAGTATGCCTCCTCCACGCATGTATCATAGAGGAGGTTGTCGTCGACGCACTTGTGCTTCCGCGGTAGGTCAATGATGGCGTCTTCAAACCTCTTGGTGTACGCGTTCCCCGCTGCGCAGTGTCCCATGGGCGTCTGACAATAGCTGCCCCACGGGGTGATGAAAGTGGTGAGTGTGGATATGTGAATATAACCAGACAGTCACACCTACATAATATGCACGCCTCCTAATACACACATACAGGGAGGTCCCGTTATACGAGCATTCGGTATACGAGAATCCGATGATACGAGATGTGTAAATTAGGGTCTATTTTCAATATACGAGATCGAAAATCCAATGATACGACATTCAAACTGGGGTGAGTAAAATTATCAAGTTCAAAATGCCCGCCCAACCACTCCTGGGCTGGACAAAGGTGGATTTGGTTGACCCCAGTGAGGTCACCCCTAGCAAGCCGAGACCTGAAGGGTAATTAAGCATATGGCGCGGCCTGACATTTAGGGGTAATTAGCAGGTGTGCGGCCCCAACCTTGGGACTGCAGTCAGGTCACTCCTAGCAAGGCGTGACCTGAAGGGTAATTAAGCATATGGCGTGACCTGACATTTAGGGGTAATTAGCAGGTGTGCGGTCCCAACCTTGGGACCGCAGTCAGGTCACCCCTAGCAAGGCGTGACCTGAAGGGTAATTAAGCATATGGCGCGGCCTGGCATTTAGGGGTAATTAGCAGGTGTGCGGCCCCAACCTTGGGACCGCAGTCAGGTCACCCCTAGTAAGGCGTGACCTGAAGGTTAATTAAGCATATGGCGCGGCCTGACATTTAGGGGTAATTAGCAGGTGTGCGGCCCCAACTTTGGGACCGCTACACTACCTTCTCTTATATCACGCGGCGTCCCCTACATTATGTCTTTTTTGCTTGTTATGCATGTTTTATGTTTAATTAATGTGCAGTTATGTTATTTTGTGTGCTATTTTCTCTTTCAGAATGCTTTTTCTACAGAATAGGTAGTACAGTGTGGGTAATATAGACGCTGTGTGTTTGTTGTGTTTGCTATAGTTTATTTTAGCTTGAAAAACATGTCTTTTTAATTTATTTTTATTTTTTATTGATGGGGTCCTGGAACCAAACCTATATTTTACCATTAGTTATGTGTTTCGTTATACGAGATTTCGCTTTACGAGTATGCCAGGTGGAACCTAACTGCTCGTATCTTCGGGACCTCCTGTATTGTTATATGGCAACTGCGCCACGATGTGGCAACAGTGCACCGCCCTCCAGGCATACCATGTAACTAGTCGTTGCCCTGTAACCGGACCGCTAACACCAGCCCTCCCTCCGCTGGTGGTCCGGCATATGTCTGTTCTTTAGAATAAACAACCTACGGAAGATGCTCGCTTCTCCTTTGGATAAACTCCCCTCAACCACTCCGGTTAATCACTGCAAACCTCGAGCACCATGGCGCACATCGCAGGTATAAGAACTTAGAGACGGGCAGCGACTCCCGCCATTCCAACGACTCCCGCCTGGACGCCACGAGGCATCTCTTCACCGACTAACGCTTCTTCCCTGGATTTACTTCATCTTCAGCATCGTGTGCTCGTGTGCCTGTGGACAGACGTAAGGCATGTGGACTGCGTTTGACGGAAGGGTAACCAGTGTATTATAAGTGCTGTGTGTGTTTTTTCAGTGTGCGTTTTTTGTACCGGGGCTCCGTTGATTGTTCATCGGATCACCGCTTGGTACAGCTGACCTTGAAACCAGATGCGGGCGGCCAGAGACCCCCCCTCTTCTCACCCACCTGCTCCACCACCACACACACACACACCACACACAAGACCCAAATTCCCTGTGTTTTTTATATTCCACGTACGGTTGTTATCTTTTCAATCAGTATCCTTCAAGATGTCATTCCCCGTTTGTCACCGCGGTTAGCGGTCTGAGGATGACGAAGAAGAAATCGCTTCCCCACCCTTAGTCAACCANCTTTTCAGTTCGGGTTGGTTCTGGTCAGGGTTGGGTTCGCGTGTACAAATGGAACGCAAAAACCCCGTTTTTTGTTTACAAAATACTCAGCTGAGAGGCAATTTAAGAGAGAGAGAGAGATAACGAGAGAGAGATAACGAGAGAGAGAGATAACGAGAGAGAGATAACGAGAGAGAGAGATAACGAGAGAGAGAGAGAGAGAGAGATAACGAGAGAGAGAGAGAGAGAGAGAGATAACAAAGAGAGAGAGAGAGAGAGAGAAGAGAGAGAGAGAGAGAGAGAGAGAGAGAGAGAGAGAGAGAGAGAAGAGAGAGAGAGAGAGAGAGAGAGAGAGAGAGAGAGAGAGAGAGAGAGAGAGAGAGAGAGAGAGAGAGAGAGAGAGAGAGAAGAAGAAGAGAGAGGAGAGAGAGAGAGAGATAACGAGAGAGAGAGAGAGATACTGAGAGAGATAACGAGAGAGAGATAATGAGAGATAACGAGAGAGAGATAACAAGAGAGAGATAACGAGAGAGAGAGAGATAACGAGAGAGAGAGAGAGATAACGAGAGAGAGAGAGAGATAACGAGAGAGAGAGAGAGAGAGAGAGAGAGATAACGAGAGAGATAACGAGAGATAACGAGAGAGAGATAACGAGAGATAACAAGAGAGAGAGAGATAACGAGAGATAACAAGAGAGAGAGAGATAACGAGAGAGAGATAACGAGAGAGATAACGAGAGAGATAACGAGAGATAACGAGAGAGAGAGATAACGAGAGATAACAAGAGAGAGAGAGATAACGAGAGAGAGATAACGAGAGAGATAACGAGAGATATAACTCAGCTACCGTAGATAACAGTGAAGTCGCCACCTGCTGTGAAGTCGCCAGGCGCCAAATATTACGAATTATAGCATCACTACTGATTTTTATGTGCCACTGAAGATGTTACACAGTAGTTTATGTCATGACTGTGTAATCTACCCTGTTTCAGCGTTGTTTTATGCTTTGTATCTGCAAATACAACTGTTGCGCATTTTGCTTCTCACGTTTTTCTTCGCGCGATGACAGACAGTAAACATTAGCCTTTCGGGCGGCAGGACACAGACTTGCCAGATCTTTCAAACTTGAATAGAATTTATTTTCACGTTGGCAGAGGAATTTTTACATATCCAAGCATCTTCCGCAGCTAATATATATATAGACTTGTTTAACTTTACCTCTAATTTCCCTGAATTCCCCAGAGTGGCGACTCAACGGTTGGGTTAAAATACTAGCTGGCGACTTTACTGTAGTAGGTATAGTGAGGTCGCCACTCGGTTTTATTTTAGTAATTTGATCATTTATAGCCCTAATATGACACAGATGAAGACACAAAATGACACAGACTTTCCAGATAGTCCCTTCTAACTTTCCTGAAATCATGTGTGTTGCCAGAACTTCCTATGAAGAAGTTTATACCTGGTGCCTTTGTTATTTGAATGATATTAATTGATTATGATTTTTCATTTGATTACAACTTGAATTGAGAATTGAAAACTAGTCTTATGACTTCACTATGTGATTATAGTATGAACACTTCTCGCTGCGGAGAGTACTGAAATGGGGATGAATTTAAGGGGAAGGGGTAGGAGTTTGGGTTTAAAGGGGGAAAAGGGTATGAGTTAAGGGGAAGTGCTGCCACCAGCTCAAGCGAGTAGTTCCTCTGTGTTACTCCCTGGCGTGTTTGAATAATATTAATATTAGATTTATCTGGTAGTCGTGATTGATACTGGAATTATACCGAGTAAGGCTGACTCTTTTGGAAGTGTGGGAATTACTGTCCTAGCGCAGATAATCACCTGGTTTTTTTTATAATAAACACAAGAACTATATTTGAAACATCATCCTATTTATTCATGCTGAAGTATTATGTCTCTTGTTTGAGATCACAGACAAACATATCAGTTCTAATCCAACATAAGAAAGTTCTCCATCCCAACATAGGAAAGCTCTAATCTGATATAAGTAACCCTTTACACTCTGATACAGGAAGCTCTTCCCATGTGATGAAGGTAAGCTCTGGTGAGCATACACCTCCCTCACTGAATCTTACTGATGAATTATCCTTCACTTAGGTAACATACCGCTAAATAACTTATAATTATACATGGAAAATATAAGGGGGGAATATAAGAGTAAGAATGTTGTGTGTGTTTCACTAAAAAACCATGTGTCGGGCTTTTTGGCTCGACGGAGATGTCCGCCTGTCGGGGAACGGGAGAGAGACTCATTTAATAACACCTATAAGGATGGGGCAGGCCTCCTTTACGTTAGTGAAAACTAAACATCGGTACCCATATTTGGAAATATAGATACAAATATTATAACAAGGAAAGGGGGGGGGAAAAGGAGCGAAACGGTCCCTACGTCTTACCTGTCGGGGAACGGGAGAGAGACTGCCTTCTCGAGGATGACTAAGACCCGCGGGAAAAGAGGGGATGTTTGAATACCCTGAACTTGGCCTCTCCTGAAGAGCTTATAGACCCAAAATAACTAATTAAATAATTAAACAAGTGTACCTAAGAAAGGGCTGCCTATAATACAGTCCTGTTACTTTGATATAGAAGAATTTAATATGTTTAATCTAATAACCGAGGAAAGTGTTATTGAGGTTCGTTTCCAGCATACGAACGCGTCTTTTGGAGTGGTGTGGTAGTGGAGTCGAACCATAAATTTGGCCCGATTTTTTAATTTGAAAATAACTCGACAAACACATCCTTTTAAATGAACGTGATCTGTCACTATTGTGCCCTAGTTTAAGGACATTAAGTGTGGGGGTTTTCCGTGACTGATGGGGCGGGCCCGGGGAGGATAAAAAGTTTTTTGAATCCATTAGTTTCAGTTTCGCGAAAAAAATGTCCCAGGAATTTTCCCCTCCCCCCCCTTGGGGGGGGGTTGGGGGGGGGGGGGGGGGGGGGGGGAAAGGGAAGGAAGTAAAATGGAAGATGGGAAAAAGAAAAAAATTAAAACAAAACGAAAAGATTAAATTGGTTTTAGGGGACAAAAACCCGGGGAAATTTGGGTAAATGAAAAATTCCCATCCTATCTCTTCCGGGGAAAAACGGGCTTTTTACACTGCCCACTGTAGAAAAAAAACGGGAAAACCTTAAAATCCTTGGGGCCTAAACCTTTTGATACAGCTCCGAACCCCCGTTTTGGTTCTCGTGTTTCTTTTTTGTCATTTTTAAATTTGTAAAATCTAGCTACCATTCGTTTTTTTTCTCTGACGGGAGTTTTTTCATAGCTGCAAGCACAGACCTCCCTCTTTTCCCTCTCCAGACTTGTGACGGGCGGATTTTTTTTCAGGTCTCTACGAAACCCCATCTTCACAGCAATTCTAGCAGCTGTATGTTTTTTCCCCTGTCCGGGTGCCCTTTGTAGCCGAGACATATTTCCTTCCCATCGGGTAAAAAAGTAAGACCTCCTCCCCTGTCCCCAGTGAAAAAGGGGGGGGCCTCATGACTTTCTCTCCTTTTCCCCTTTTTGTGGGGGGGCTGTTTTTTCCTGCTGGGGGAGGGGCCATCTTGGGGATTTTTGGTTACCCACGTTTGGGCGGCACCCGGGCCCTTCCCGTGGAAAACTGGGCTTTCCAGTCACAGGGAAAACTGAGGGGCAGGCGGGTTGCTTGTAGCCGTGTAAGAAAGGGGGTGAAGCTAGGCCCCGGTGGTGGGTTTCCACCCGGGGCCTTAAAAATTTTTTTTCGAAAAAATTTCCCTGCCCTCCAGGACAAGGCTAAAACTACCCCCGAAAATCGCAAAATGCCCTTTGGTAAAACGACGGTCTAACTTCCCTAAATAAACCCCGCCCTAAAAAATTGCATAAAAGGATGCTGTTTGGGGTCTGCACGTGACTTGAGTCTTTCCTTTGACCGGCGGGTTTTTCCAGCCGATGAATTCTTTCAATTTTGTCTTTTTTTTTTCCCTTCTCCAAACTTCTTTTTCATTAATGGGGGGAACCATGCGCATTTCTTACGGGAGTTCAAAACCTTCTCAGAGTACGGTTTGGGATCAAGTTGAAGTTTTGCCTATCACTAGATCTTCGCTAAAGGGGGATGAAATGTTTTTTTGACTGCTTTTCCTGGGTAAAGCTTGTTTTTTCCGTATTCTGTGATACTATTTTAAATTTTTTCCCTGAATTTCCGAGAAAAAAGGGCGTAAATAAAAAAACTCGGGCGTCTTCTGCGAAATAGGGCTATACCTCGATGGATCCCGCTCGAGTCCATTTGCCCATCTGCAGAAGCCCTCCCCCGGGAGTCTTAATTACTATATACTTTCCCCACCTCACAAAGCGTTTCACACGGAAGGGGGCCCGACCCCACCCCCGTGTTTTTTTCACAGGCGACGCCTGAAAAAGGCCTGCCTTTTTCATACCCCCAAAAAAGGGAGGTCATGACCCACCCTGCAAACCCTCCCCGGGTCACGACCCAAAATTTTTAAAAATCTCCTCTCCTCTCAAAAAAAAGCCCGGGTTGGGGGGTTACCCAATATACTTTGGGATAGCATACCCCAAAGTCATCCCCACAGGCATTTCATTTTCCTGCAGACTTCAAAAACCCAAAAAACACCCCAAATTTTCGAAATCATACCAAAAAAAAATATTCCCTGTTGCTTCAAAAAGGGAGGAAAAACCCACTATGAATTTGGGTGATGACGGGGGAAGGGAAAAAGAATTTGGTAAATAAACAAACCAAACTAAAAATTTAAATTTAGCCACTTTAAACAGAAAACCCGACGACAGACAAAACAGAAAACAGACAGATACAAAAGAAATGGGAAGACAACAGCCCACCCCAGAGACAGACAGCCAGACAGACAGAGAGAAGACAGAGACATACAGACAGACAAGAGTGAGAGACAGGAGAGAGGAGGAGAGACAGACAGACAACAAAGACAGACGATAAAAAAAAGCAAAATTATGACAGACAGACGACGGGTTGGGGGGAAAGCAAAAAGTTTTGAACAGACGACAGACAGAGAGCCAGACAGAGACATACAGACAGACAAGAGTGAGGGGACCGAGAGAGGAGGAGAGACAGACTCCCAACAAAACAGATGAGGAGACAGACAACAGACAGACGGGCGAGACAGAGACAGACAGACGACAGACAGACAGACGACAAGACAGAGACAAACAGACAGAGGGAAACCAGACAGAGAGAGAGAGACAGACAACAGCCCGACAGCCCAGACAGAGACAGGAAACAGACAACGACGGCCCGAGACAGGCATAAGACAGACAGACGGGACAGAGGGGAGAGAGAAGACAGAAAACCGGGAGAGAGAGAGACAGACAACAGACAGAGAGGGGTTCCCCCAACTCGTGCTCTTTTTGCCGCCCCTTCCCACACCCCCCAAAGATGGCCGACCCAAAACCCAAAAGGGGACGTGGACAATATTTTTACCAATTCGGACATGACACGTGGGTTATCATGGGAAGACCCCAAACAATACCTAACGAGTGAGTCTTCATACACTCCCCAACCTTTTATGGGCGCGTATTTAACCTTGTGTCCCCTTTAAATTGGGGGTTTTCTATTAAGGGTTAGGGTAAAGACGTTTTTGGGGAGCTCCATATTTCAGGGTTTTTTGGTGGATTTCTGTGGGGAATTATTTGTTTTTTTGTGGGGGGATTTAGGGGTTTGTGGATTTTGGGTTTTATGGGGGGGGGAAGGAAATTGTCCGAAAAAAACTTTTTGTGACGTTTATTATTTTTTCGGGTGGTTTTTTTTGTTTTTGTATTTCCATATTTAAAGGGTGTTTTGGGGGAAAATATCTTTTGGGAATTTTTTTTTTTTTTGTGTGGGTTTTAGAGGTTTTGGGGGATTTTGGTGTTTGGGGGGTTTTGGAAAAGGAAAATTGTCCAAAAAGGGACTATTTGTGACGTTATTATTTTTTTTGTGGTTGTTTTTGTTTTGTAGTCCATTTTTTTCGGGGTTTGTTTTGGTGGATTTCTTTGGGAAATGTTTTTGTTTTTTGTTTTAAATTTGAGGTTTTTTGGGGGTTTTTGGTTGTTGGGGGGGGGGAAAGGGAAATTGTCCGAAATGACTTTTTTTTGACTTTTATTTTTTTTCCTTTTGTGGGTTTTTTTTTTGGCCCAATTTATAGCCCCCCAAACCCAAACGAATTTTCTGTTGCCCCTTTTATGTTTTTCTGGTTTTTTTTTATGTGTTTTTTGATGAATCTCCCAAACCTTTTTCCCTGTCGCAATTTTTTTTTTTTTTTTTTTGAAAAAAATGAGAAAAAAAAAAAAAAAAAATTTAAAACCCAAAACCCATACCTAAGCAAACCCAAAAACCCAAAACCTCCCAAACCCCATCCCAAAACCTAACCCATACCAAAAACCAAAACCCCATCCCTTTAACCTAACCCATACCTAACCTCCCCCTTAACCCATACCTAACCAAAACCAAAACCCATCCCAAAACCCCCCCCATCCCTAACCTAAAAAACCCAAAACCCAACCTAACCCAAAACCTAACCCAAAACCTAACCTAACCCATACCTAACCTAACCCATACCTAACCTAACCCCAACCCATACCAAAATTAACCAAACCCCCTCCCTAACCTAACCTAACCCATACCTAAACCAAACCCCAAACCCAAACCAAAACCCATACCTAACCTAACCCTTTCCCAAAACCAAACCCAAACCCCAAATACCTAACCAAACCCCAAAACCCATACCTAACCAAAACCAACCCCAAATCCCCTTTAACCTAACCAAAAAACCCCATCCAAACCCAAACCCAAAAACCCCTTTCCCCAAACCCCTACCAAACCCTTTCCCAAACCCTCCCCAAACCCCCACCCAAAACAAAACCCTAACCCCCAACCCATCCCAAAACCAAACCCCCAAATACCAAACCAACCTAAACCCATACCAAACCAAACCTAACCAACCTAACCCATACCTAACCTAACCTAACCCATACCAAACCTTTAACCTAACCCAACCAAACCAAACCCCATACCTAACCAAACCCATCCAAACCCCAAAACCCATCCTTTAACCCTAACTAACCCATACCTAACCTACCCATACCTAACCAACCCCCCCCCAAATACCAACCAAACCCCCATCCCTTTAACCCCTAACAAAACCCTAACCTAACCTAACCCATACCAAAACCAAACCAAAACCTAACCTAACCTAACCCAACCCATCCTAACCTAACCAAAACCCCCAAAACCAAACCTAAACCCATACCTTACCAAACCCTAACCTAATTTAAACCCCTTTTACCATACAAAAAAAAAAAAAAATCACCTCGGAAAAATTCGTTTTTTGGTTTGAAACAAATAAATTATCCTTTCTTTTTAATTTTAATTTTTTTTACACTGGGGCCAAAAGGGGTGCATTTACGGGAGTTATTTTCTTACAAAAGGGTTTTTCGGTCAATTTTTACGGTACGTTTCCCCCAACCCCCCCCCCTTCCCCCAAAAAACACAGCCCACACACACAACACACACACACACACACACACACACACACACACACCACACACACACCACCCCCCAAAACCCAAATTTGAGAAACTGAACTCGAAAAAGGCCAGGGGGGTCGCTGATTTTTAAAAAAACCAAAAAAAACCTAAAAGGGTTGGTCAAAACTGTGTTTTTTCCCTCCGCGACTAATTTTTTTCTTTAAAATTAAAATTTCGCGATAAAAAATTTGTCCCGCATCTGAATACCAAAAAATTTTTAGTTCTTCTTTTTGTTTTTACTAATTATATGGATGACATTAAATTACGTTTGGGAACGTTCATAATAGAAATTTAATGCAAATTACTCCCCTCGATGAAAAGGGCTTAATATTTTTTTTTTACATGTAATTTTGGGTGGCATGTAAAATTTGGGGGGTTTTTCACACTTTTTTTCTAAGACATACTGCTGCGTCTGGAAAACCCCTTGTCAAAAAACAATAAGCAATGCCCTTGGAAAAAAGAGAATAAAGAAAGCCAAAAACGGCTTGTTGCTGCGACAATGTGGTTTTTAATTTTTGGGGCGCACCCCCGGGGGGGGGATGGGGCGGGGGAATTTTTTGGCGGGGGGATTGAATCAAAAAATTGCCACTTCACGCGTCGACCCCATTTTCCTTTTTCCGGCTTTCTATCTGATTTTATTTCCAAAATAAAAGGGAAAAAATTTGACTTGCCTAGGTAAAAGGGTAACTTCCCAAAATACGTTTTTTGACTATATAATATCATAGGGGTAACATTTTACCTCGCCTCCTCAACTATAACCTAATTGGTTATTTGGGGTTAAAAGCATGTTTTCAGACTCGGCTTCTATACAATATACAATAGAAAAAATCGTTTTTTTAAATTATACTTTTGTGTTTTAAGTACAGTGGAATAAGCCCCCTATTTTTCTTTCAAGTTGACCCCCCTTTTCAAACCAAAATTTTTGAGTTTTTTAAAATGGCCCCGCGACCACTGGCATTTTTGGAGTTGCAGTTCTCCCCTAATTGGGATGTGGTTTTTGTTTAGCTTTTTTGGATTTTTAGGAAACATTCTCTCTGAGGTTTTCCCTCGGAAATCATTACTTTTGGGGATAATGACATGTTGTTTTATAGGGAGGCGGAAAACAATGTTTACGTCCGCCCCCACTCTTCTTCCTCTTGTGACCGGGATCCCTCTGTTTTTTTCCCTTCCCCCGGACCCTCTTAATGGGAGATTTGGCCCTTTTGTTTTAAAAGGTTAAAGCGTGGGGAAAAGGGGTTTGGGTTTGGTTTGATTTGTGAGTCTAAAAGGGGGGGTTAGGTTAGTTTTAAATTTTCTATCCCCTATACACTCCTTCCCCATTAAAAAAAATCTTTTATCTCCATAAGTAGTGATTTGTGATGGAAGTTCACAGAGAAAATGTTTTTTTAGAATCTTTTTAAGGTGAACCCGAAAACCACACTCCCAATTGTGTGCCAAATATTACAAATGATGCCTCACTATGCCCGTGTCTGTGCCCCGAAGATGTCCCAGTATTTTTTAAAATTTATGACTTAAAATCTACCCCGTTTCAGCGTTTTTTTATGCTTTGTACTGAGGGTAAACGGTTTAACCCAAATTTTGCTACTCTTTTTTTTGCGCCACGAAAAGACGGCGGGAGGGAAAACCCCAGGGAAAATAAAAAACTACTGGCGAAACTTAGTGTAAAAGGGCCCCACTCGGTGGGTATTTTTTGTCATTTTTTTCATTTTTAGCCCTACTATGACACAGATGAAGACACAAAAAGACACAGACTCTCCAAAAAGCACCTTCTAATTTTTCCCAAATCATGGATGTAGAAATGTAAGTATTAACGCCACACACTTCTTACAGCGAAAAAAAAAGTTGTCCCCGGTGACTTTGTGTTATCTACAGTAGTAGATTCTACACCAAAAAAATTTTTTTTTCGTTCTATTGAAACCCTAGTCCCCTTTTTGTACACTCCGCTCAGAGTTGAAATTGACTACTAGAGTTACGAAAAGACAAACCCGGTATGTACGAAAAAACTCAAAAAACAGTGTAACGAAACAAATAACAAAACCCGCGTACGAACAAATTGTGGGACGAAACCCCCCTGTAAACCCTTTTTTTTGGGTATTTATTTTTACTCTAGGCTTTCAGGAAAGTTTGAAGGGGGTTTTCCCGGAGAGTCTGTGTCCTTTTGTGTCTTTATCTGTGTCTAGTAGGGCTTTAATAAACAAATTACAAAAAAATTTCCCCCGGGGGCCCTTTTCCGCCTAGTTCTTTATGTTTTGTTTATGGTGAATCTGGCACTCATCTTTGTAAAGAAATGGTTGTTTATAGGGGTGAACTACGGTTCTATATAACATGGGGGCCCTTAATGGGGGGGCAACCTCCCACTTCTTAAAGGGCACGTGAACACCGTCCCCTTTTGGGGGCCCTCAGGTGGGCCCCCATGGGCGACTCCATCTAAACAGCTTGAAAACTCCGGGTCCTTCCAGGGGGGAAGGTCAAGCCTTTTTGGGGTGCCCCCCGGGTAAATTCCTTCTTTGGGATGGATTTGTGGTTTTTGGTTTCGGCATAATTTAAATTATCAAAATATATGTGCTGGAGTCCTTCTTTAATGTAAGGCCATTCCCGGGTATGCAGCTTTCCACTTAAGACTTTTGGGTTTCTGACAGAGAAATCTGCACGTCTACCTAGTTATATTAGTTTTTTTTTTAAAGTGAAAATGTGATGTCCGTGGCAAATGAGCCCTTATGGACAGTGGGCTGGAGGGAAGCGGTCACTTGTCTATACCCCATGGCAGGGACTGACCTTGCCCCCCCCCCCCCTCTCTCTCTCTTTATGTGTATGTATTGATTTAATGGAAAGTATTTATTGTATATTTTTGTTTTTCCTTATGCACTGTATGTACACTTCCTGAGCAAATTTCAATTGAATAGAAGAATATTCATGTTTCATATTCTGTCCTTGCCTGTTTATTGAGAGAGAGAGAGAGAGAGAGAGAAAAGAGGAGCCAGCCCCTCACTCTCACTCCCCCTTATCTGCCCCATTACCCATTATTGGTTGTCCCTGATGTGCAAGGCTTAGCTACACTTGCCTGCATTGAAGGTCACTAGCCACTCACCACTCCACTCCTCCACCCTGTAGAGTGGTGGCGTGAGGCTCCTGTGCGGGCCTTACTCCTTGGCTGCAAACACTGGCTGGGTGTTAGGCTGGAGGGGGGAAGCAGGAAGCACCCTTAAAGGAGCACTTGCCTGCTTGTGTGTTTGACGGCCACCAATGTTACAGGTGCTGAGTTGGGAAGAGTCCGGTCGGCGCATACGCCAGGACTCCTCCCGGCTTCCCTTGTATTAGGGAACGCTTGGTTCACCCCGGGGCCCCCACCGGGGTTCCTGCAGGACCAGCTGACGCCTCCCACCACAGGGGTGGGCTGGCAGAAATTGTGCTGCAATGGAGGGCGTGAGGACCTACACTTGTACCACTTTTGCAAAGTGTGCTCTAGCAAGGCTGGCATTACTGCACACGTCCTCACCCATACACCCCAGACAGGGCTGAGGTGTGACCACTGTGGCAAAGTGTTCACTGGTAAAGGTGCCTTAGGAGGCACTGCTCACCCACCTGGTGTGAGAGACTTTCAGTGTCAGGATGTAGAAAACATTTACCCATAAAGGCCATCTTAACAGCCACATTCTCACCCACACTGGTGAGAGAAACTTTGAGTGTCAGGAGTGTAGGAAACATTTTACCCAGAAGAGCAGTCTTAACGAACACATGCTCACTCCACTGGTGAGAGAAACTTTGAGTGTCAGGAGTGTAGGAAAACATTTGCCCGCAAGAGCAGTCTTAACAAACACATGCTCACCCACACTGGTGAGAGAAACTTTGATGCCCAGGAGTGTAGGAAAAATATTTACCCAGAAGAAGGCAGTCTTAACGAACACATGCTCACCCACACTGGTGAGAAAAAGTTTGAGTGTCGGGATGTAGGAAAGCATTCACCCAGAAGAGCAATTTTAACACACACTGCTCACCCACACGGGTGAGAGGGAAGTACAAGTGTGATATTTGCGGCAAGTGTTTTCCTACCAAGGGCCCGTGTTGCCAAAGGCATATCCAGACACCCCCCTGTGGGGAGGGAGTGGCTGTTTTGGGGTTTTTTTTTGCTTTGGTGGTGGGTGAGGGGCTTGCCAGGCATATCCAGACACACCTGGAGGAGGGAGGGGCTGTGTGTGGGTTGGGGCTTGTGGGGGTGGGTGAGGGGCTTGCAGGCATATACAACGCCACTTGTGAGGTGTTGTTAAGAATATCAATAAACCACTTCATGAATAATTGTGTTCAATGTTTTATTTCACAGATTACAGAGAGAGAGAGGGGAGAGAAGAGAGAGGTGATAATAGGTTCAACATGCATCGCCAATGAACAGACGTAGAAGAGAATAAAATATTATTATCATTTTTACTCTTCCTCCTCCTCATCTTCTTCATTGGCACTTCCTCCTCCTCTTCCTCCAGAAAGTAATATTAGTAAGGAAAGAATTAATAAAACATTTTTCTCATTAGAAATATTATGATTGTTTTATATTTTTGCCACTACAAGTTTGTTATATTTTTTTTATGCTTTCAATGATAAAAAGTCAAGAAATTAAGAGAGAGAGAGGAGAAAATCGGCAGATTTAAAACGACCACAAAAGCAAAATATGTACCGCTTTTCCCGTGGGGTTTTCCCTCGCCGTAGCTCTCACTCGCGTTACCTCTCGTTCCACGTGGACCGGGCCACCTGCCTACCTTCAAGAAGCCTTACCCTACCTCCCTTAACCTATCCTACCTTACCTACCCTATAGAAGCAAAAGACCATTCCTAAAATTCAGCTGCCCCTGCTACTTCTTCGGATATAACGGATTATCACATATACCGGATCCCCTCCCCCAAATTGTCCGTTTATAGCGAGGGTTTACTGTGTATTGCATGGAAACAAGACCCTATTTGAAACATTAAGCTGAAAAAGTAAATACATAGAATACAGACACACAACTATAGGTCACTGGTTGAGATTCCCAGCCAGAAAAACAATGAAGTGCTTCCCATAAAAGTGTAGTAAGTAGGTTACTGTAGGTAGTAGGTAAGTAAGCAGTAAGTAGTATAGTAAGTATAGGAGTGGGAAAGTCACGTTTTGAGGCAGTAGTGTGGAGACCAAGATCCTAATTGCACTTTTTATTTTACTCGCTTATTTTCTCACTTTCTCAACTTTCTTTAAATTTTCTCGCTAATATCACAATTTCTGTATTTCACTCACTATCTTTTGATCTATCTTTTTATCTCACTATCTTTTTATCTCACTATCTTTTTATCTCACTATCTTTTTATCTCACTATCTTTTTATCACTATCTATTTATCTCACTATCTTTTTATCTCTATCTTTTTATCACTATCTTTTTATCTATCTTTTTATCACTATCTTTTTATCTCACTATCTTTTTATCTCACTATCTTTTTATCTCACTATCTTTTTATCACTATCTTTTTATCTCACTATCTTTTTATCTCACTATCTTTATATCTCTATCTTTTTATCTCTATCTTTTTATCTCATTGTCTTTTTATCTCACTATCTTTTTATCACTATCTTTTTATCTCTATCCTTATATCTATCTTTTTATCTCACTATCTTTTTATCTCACTATCTTTTTATCTCATTATCTTTTATCTATCTTTTTATCTCACTATCTTTTTATCTCACTAGCTTTTTATCTCACTAGCTTTTTATTTCACTATCTTTTTATCTCACTATCTTTTTATCGCACTATCTTTTTATCTCACTATCTTTATATCCCACTATCTTTTTATCTCACCATCTTTGTATCTCACCATCTTTTTATCTCACTATCTTTTTATCTCACTATCTTTTTATATCACTTTTTATCTCACTATCTTTTTATCTCACTATCTTTTTATCTCACTATCTTTATCTCACTATCTTATTATCTCACTATCTTTTTATCTTCACTATCTTTTTATCTCACTATCTTTTTATCTCACTATCTTTTTATCTTCACTATCTTTTTATCTATCTTTTTATCACTATCTTTTCATATCACTATCTTCTTATCACTCTTTTTATCTCACTATCTTTTTATCTCACTATCTTTATATCGCTATCTTTTTATCTCTTTTTATCGCTATCTTTTTATCTCACTATCTTTTTATCTCCCTATCTTTTTATCTCACTCTTTTTATCGCTATCTTTTTATCTATCTTCTTATCTCACTATCTTTTTATCTCACTATCTTTTTATCACTATCTTTTTACCTATCTTTTTATCGCTATCTTTTTATCTCCCTGTCTTTTTATCTATCTTTTTATCTCACTATCTTTTTATCGCTATCTTTTTATCACTATCTTTTTATCACTATATCTCACTATCTTTTTATCTCACTATCTTTTTATCACAATCTTTTTATCTCACTATCTTTATTTCACTAATTTTATCTCACTATCTTTTTATCTCACTATCTTTTTATCTCACTATCTTTTTATCTCTATCTTTTTATCTCTATCTTTTTATCTCACTATCTTTTTATATCACTATCTTTTTATCTCACTATCTTTTTATCTCACTATCTTTTTATCTCATTATCTTTTTATCTCTATCTTATTATCTCACTATCTTTTTATCTTCACTCTTTTTATCTCACTATCTTTTTATCTCACTATCTTTTTATCTCACTATCTTTTTATCTCACTATCTTTTTATCTCACTATCTTTTTATCTCTATCTTTTTATCTCTATCTTTTTATCTCTTATCTTTTTATCTCACTATCTGTATATCTCTTTTTATCTATCTTTTTATCTCACTATCTTTTTATCTCACTATCTTTTCATCTCACTATCTTTTTATCTCACTATCTTTTCATCTCACTATCTTTTCATCTCACTATCTTTATATCTCACTATCTTTTTATTTCACTATATATTTATCTTCACTATCGGTCTGACTGAGTGTGATATGGGTGGTGTGGCTGGCAGTGATGTGTGATGTGGTGTGGCTGGCAGTGATGTGTGATGTGGTGTGGCTGGCAGTGATGTGTGATGTGGTGTGGCTGAGAGTGATATGGGCAGAGCTGGGCGTGTTACCGCCGGACAGGTAGTGCAATCAGGGGTGCATTACTGTCAATGCGTTACCAATTTTAATTTCCTTAGCGCGGTCCGCGTTACTGCGTTACTGCGTTACCGCGTTACCGTTACCAAAATTGAAAGTGCATTACCAGCGTTACCAAAATATTTACAAAGTTTTTTCCTTCGATCTTTTTCATTTTCACATCCATTGTACACCACATTATTCTAAACACTTTTGTATAGAAGAACGTTTCCCATCAAATTATTAGTTTTCGAGAAAACAATTGATAATGTGTGTTCCCGGAAATATAAGAGTCCCCCTTAAAATTCCAAACATCCCAACAAAGTGGTCTATGAATGAATACACGCGACGCCTGCAGAACAGAGCTCAACAATGCCGTGCAACAAATTCGGCGATTGTCGTCTTCGTTTCTTAACTTTTGAAAATTACGATAACGCAAGTGGTAACGCTAAATTTTTTTGGTGCATTACTGGTAGTGCATTACTTTGAAAATCTTTGCGTTGCCGATTTGGTAGTGCATTAGTAACGCAGTAATGCAAGCGGTAACGCAAGTGCCCGGCTTTGGATATGGGTGGTGTGGCTGGCAGTGATGTGTGATGTGGTGTGGCTGGGAGTGATATGGGTGGTGTGGCTGGCAGTGATGTGTGATGTGGTGTGGCTGGCAGTGATGTGTGATGTGGTGTGGCTGGCTTTATTGTGATGTGGTGTGGCTGGGAGTGATATGGGTGGTGTGGCTGGCAGTGATGTGTGATGTGGTGTGGCTGGCAGTGATATGGGTGGTGTGGCTGGCAGTGATGTGTGATGTGGTGTGGCTGGCAGTGATATGGGTGGTGTGGCTGGCAGTGATGTGTGATGTGGTGTGGCTGGCAGTGATGTGTGATGTGGTGTGGCTGGCAGTGATGTGTGATGTGGTGTGGTGGCTGCAGTGATATGGTGGTGTGGCTGGCAATGATGTGTGATGTGGTGTGGCTGGGAGTGATATGGGGGGTGTGGCTGGCAGTGATGTGTGATGTGGTGTGCTGGCAGTGATATGGGTTGTTTTGGTGGCAGTGATGTGTGATGTGGTGTGGCTGGCAGTGATATGGGTGGTGTGGCTGGCAGTGATGTGTGATGTGGTGTGGCTGGCAGTGATATGGGTGGTGTGGCTGGCAGTGATGTGTGGCTGGGAGTGATGTAGTATAGACAGACAGACAGACAGACAGATCGAGAGAGAGACAAAAAGACAGACAGAGAGACAGATCGAGAGAGAGACAGACAGAGATAGAGAGAGACAGACAGATAGACAGAGGGAGACAGACAGATGTAGACAGACAGACAGACAGACAGATCGAGAGACAGACAGACAGACAGACAGATCGAGAGAGACAAAAAGACAGACAGAGACAGATCGAGAGAGAGACAGACAGAGATAGAGAGAGACAGACGCAGACAGACAGAGAGAGACAGACAGATGTAGACAGACAGACAGACAGACAGATCGAGAGACAGACAGACAGACAGACAGACAGACAGATCGAGAGAGAGACAGACAGACAGATCGAGAGTGACAGATCGAGACGGAGACAGACAGAGATAGAGAGAGACAGACGCAGACAGACAGAGAGAGACAGACAGACAGACAGACAGACAGACAGACAGACAGATGTAGACAGACAGACAGACGGACAGATCGAGAGACAGACAGACAGGCAGAGAGACAGATCGAGAGGCAGACAGACAGAGAGACAGACAGACAGAGAGAAAGTCGCAACTCGTGCTCGTGCTCGCGCCTTCCCACAGCCACCAAGATGGCCGACCCACAACAAATGGACGTAGACAATAGTTACAATTCGGACAATGAAGACGTAGTTATCATCGAAGACACCACAATACCTAACGAGTGAGTACTATCATACACTCCCACACCTTTATAGTGCGTAGTTAGCCTTGTGTCACCTTTAATTAAGGGTCTATTAAGGGTTATGTAAAGACGTGTTTGGAGCTCCATATTTCAGGGTGTTTTGGTGGATTTCTGTGGAAATTATTTGTTTTTGTGTGGGATTTAGAGGTTTGTGGGATTTTGGTGATGGGGGTGGAAGGAAATTGTCCGAAATGACTTTTTGTGACGTTATTATTTTTCTGTGGTATTTTGTGTTTGTAGCTCCATATTTCAGGGTGTTTTGGTGGATATCTGTGGGAATTATTTGTTTTTGTGTGGGATTTAGAGGTTTTGTGGGATTTTGGTGATGGGGGGGAAGGAAATTGTCCGAAATGACTATTTGTGACGTTATTATTTTTCTGTGGTATGTTGTGTTTGTAGCTCCATATTTCAGGGTGTTTTGGTGGATTTCTGTGGGAATGATTTGTTTTTGTGTGGAATTTAGAGGTTTTGTGGGATTTTGGTGATGGGGGTGGAAGGAAATTGTCCGAAATGACTTTGTGACGTTATTTTTTTTCTGTGGTATTTTTTTGGTCAATTTATAGTCACTCAACCAACGATTTTCTGTTGCGCCTTATGTTTTTCTGGTGTGTTTTTGTGTTTTGAATGAATCTGCCAACCGTTTCTGTCGCAATTTTTTTTTTTTTTTGCAAAAATGACTAACAAAAAAAAAAAAAAAAATTAAACCTAACCTAACCCATACCTAACCTAACCTAACCTATACCTAACCTAACCCATACCTAACCTAACCTAACCTAACCTAACCCATACCTAACGTAACCTAACCCATACCTAACCTAACCTAACCTAACCCATACCTAACCTAACCTAACCCATACCTAACCTACCCTAACCTAACCCTAACCTAACCTAACCCATACCTAACCTAACCTAACCCATACCTAACCTAACCTTACCTAACCTAACCCATACCTAACCTAACCTAACCTAACCTAACCTAACCTTTACCTATACAAAAACAAAAACAAAATCACATCAGAAAATCGTTTGTTGGGTGAAACTATAAATTATCCATTTCTTTTTATTGGTATTATTTTACACTAGGACCAGAAGGGGTGCAGTTACTGAGTTAGTTCATACACAAGTTGTTTCGGTCAATTTTTACGGTAGCGTTTGCCCATACTCTCCCCCTTCCCCCCCAAAAAACACAGACACACACACACACACACACACCACACAACACCACACACAAACACACACACACACACACACAATTAGAGAGAACTGAAACTCGAGAAATGCCAGTGGTCGCTGGCAGTTTTAACTCAAAGGTTGGTCTACTGTGTTTTGGCTCCGCGACTAATATTTTTCATAAATTAATCTCGCGATAAACATTGATGCACCGCATCTGAATACCAAAAAATATAGTTCTTCTGTTGTTCTACTAATTATATGGATGACATTCATTACGATGGAACGTTCTGTATAATAGCAATTTAATGCAAATTACTCGCCTCGAGTAGCAAAGCTTAATATATTTTTTACATGTATATTGTGGCATGTAAAATTTGGGTGATGTTCACACTGTTTTCTAAGACAGTACTGCTGCGTCTGGCAAACGCTTGTCAAAATACAATAAGCAATGCCTTGGAAAAACGAAGAATAAAGAATGCCAAAATCGGCTTGTTGCTGCGACAATGTAGGTTATAATTGTGGAGGCGACACGCCGCGGCGGGGAGTGGTGGGCGGGGAGATTGTGGCGGGGAGATTGAATCAAAACATTGCCACTTCACGCGTCGACTCATTGCACTTCCAGGCTTTCTATCTGATTGATACACAATAATAACAGGAAAATATGACTGCCTAGGTATAGATAACTTCTAAACATACGTTATTGACTATATAATATCATAGAGTAACATTTACCTCGCCTCCTCAACTATAACCTACTTGGTTATTTGGTTAAATGCATGTTTTACAGACTCAGGCTTCTATACAATATACATATAGAAGAAAATCGTTCTTAAAATTATACTTTTGTGTTTTAAGTACAGTGGAATAAGCCCATATTTTTCTTTCAAGTTGACCAACTTTTCACCAAATTGTGAGTTAAAACTGCCAGCGACCACTGGCATTTCGGAGTTGCAGTTCTCTCTAATTGGGAGTGTGGTTTCTGTTTAGCTTATTGGATTCTAGGAAACATTCTCTCTGAGGTTCCGTCGGAAATCATTACTTTTGGAGATAATGACATGTTGTTTATAGGGAGGCGAGAGACAAGTGTTTACGTCCGCCACACTCTTCTTCCTCTTGTGACCTGCATCACCTCTGTTCTTCCCTTGCCGCGGACACTCTTAATGCAGATTTGGCTTTAGTTAAGAGGTTAAAGCGTGGGAATAGGTTAGGTTAGGTTAGATTAGTGAGTCTAAAGGTGGTGTTAGGTTAGTTTAATTGTCATATCCCCTATACACTCCTTCCTATTAAAAACATCTTATATCTCCATAAGTAGTGATTTGTGATGGAAGTTCACAGAGAAAATGTTTCTTAGAATCTATTAAGGTGAACAGAAACCACACTCCCAATTGTGTCGCCAAATATTACAAATGATAGCCTCACTACTGCTGTGTCTGTGCCACTGAAGATGATACACAGTAGTTTATATCATGACTATAATCTACCCTGTTTCAGCGTTGTTTTATGCTTTGTAGCTGCAGGTGTAACGGTTTACAATGTGTTTGCTACTCTTTTTTCGGGCGACGACGACGGCGGGAGGACAACTCAGAACATAAACACTATCTGGCCGATCTTTATTGTAGTCACCACTACGGGTGAATATTTTGTCATTTGTTTATTAAGCCCTACTAATACACAGATTAGACCCCAAAGGACACAGGCTCTCCAGATGCCTTCTAACTTTCCTGAAATCATGATTGTAGAAATTTAATATTAACGCCACACACGTCAGGTACATGAAATAAACCTTGTCCTGGCGACTTTTAGTGTTATCTACAGTAGTAATTCGTAACACCAAAAATTTGTTTCGTAGTCTATATGAATCCATCATAGTCGTTTTTCGTACACTCAGCTCAGAGTTTTGAACTTGACTCCTAGAGTTTTACAAACGACAACCAGGTAGTACGAAAAAACTCAAATCAGTATACGAAACACTAACAAAACCTTGTACGAACAACTTGTGTCGAACTCCCCTGTAACCATTTTTTTATTGGTATTTATATTACTCTGGGACCAGAATTCCCGATAAAATTTTTCGTTATTGGGAGACCACCGATATTGAGGCCGTATACAACGTTTTTTAATGGCTGTACAGACGTGTGTGGCGTTAATAACTTACTTTTCTACATCCCATTATCTTCAGGAAAGTTTTGCAAGGGCTATCTAGAAGTCCCTGTCATTTTGTGCTTTCATCTGTGTCATAGTAGGGCTATAAATGAACAATTAAAAAAAATATCACCAGAGTGGCGGAAGTTGATAGACTGCTAAATCTAAATGTTTCCTGCGTAGGTATATTGTGTTTTTGGATGAATTTTGGCACCCGTCTTTGTTGGGGGGGGGGGGGGGGTACGAAATGGCCTGTTTTAGGTTGTTTTGGTTGTGAGCTACGTTACAGGGAGTTCGTACCAATTTTTTGTACCCACTCACCCAGGTTTTGTTAGTTTGGTTTTGTACACAAGATTTTTGAGTTTTTTTTCGTACATACCTGGTGTCGTTTCATAACTAGTAATCAGTTCACTCTGAGCTGATGTACGAAACGACTACTGGTTTTTCATATAGACTACGAAACGACTATGGGTTTCATATAGACTACGAACACGGTAAGTTCTAGTTGTTTGCCCAGACTCTCCCCTTCCCCAAAACAAGTTTTGGGGACCTTGTGGGAATGCTGGGTTTCCGGGTGGGGAAAAATAATGCGTCGGAACCACGTAATTTTAAGCGTTGTGTAGGGGAGGTAAAATTCCAGATCTAGGGTAATTTCATTATAATCTAGAGAAATTTGCCTAAACCAAATTAACCTCCCCTAGCCACATTTAAGACCTAACCTAGCGGGGCCTGACCCACCGGTAACCTAAACCTAAACGAAAATCCTAACCTAGACTAACCCATATTTAATGAATTTTCCCTATATCTAGGCATTTCTTCAACACCCCTAAACCTCAAAACTACGTATTTGGTTTGCGACGCATATTTTGTACCCCAGCTAAATATCCCGCATTCCCCCCCAGTCCCCCAGCTTGTTTTGTGGGAGAGGGGGAGTATGGGCAAACACTAGAATAAATACCGTGGGATGCCCCCTTTCAACCCCCCGTCCCCCCCTCTAAATGACCGACCCTGGAACCCCCAAAATAATATTACTAACCTACCTCACTATAACTTCCAATAACCTCCTAACGCAGGGGTCCCCAACCGCAAGCACCGCGGGCCCCCATCCACTAGTCGAGGGCCCGAGGCCGCACCAATAATAAAACTCTGAAAACCACGTATACGACAAAAAATTTCAAAGAATTTATTCAATAGACCCTGGTGACATTCTGATCAGAAAGCTTATCAAATCATGGGTTATTGTTTTTTTTTGGGAACTAACACTCACAAGAGACGTGGTCAAGTGGTCATCTGTGACACACACACGTTTTGTAATGATGGAGGGCCGCACCGATGACCAAAAGGAAATGATCTGGCGGGCCGCACGGAATGGCCTCGCTGGCCGCATGTGGCCAGCGGGCCGCGGGTTGGGGACCCCTGTCCTAACGAGACCTAAGGGCGGGAAAGGACTAGAATTTTACCAGGTTAGGTTATAGTGAGGTTAGGTTAGTAATTTTTCTTATATTTTTTAATCTCTCCGCCACTTTATAATTACGTGTTAGAGGTATCTGAAGGGATCTGTGAAGGTCTGGAGGAAATAAAACCACCAATAAGGGCGGGAAAGGACTCTAGCATTTACCAGGTCAAACATGAAGTTTATTTTAGTAACATACCTATGAGGTAAAGATTCGTTTTATCAGCCCTCTCCTCTTTCAGATGAAACTATTTTTTCTGATAGATTTTGATGTGTTTTCAAAGAATCTGATGTTTGTTTTTCTTGGTAAGCACTAGTTGTTGTTGTTGTTTTTTTACCCCCTTGACCTCACCGCTGAAAAACTAGTGATTTCCAAGAAAAACAAACTTCAGATTGTTCGTAAACACATAAAATTACCAGAAAAATATAGTTCACCAATAAAACTAAACTAACGCAACCTTACCCTAACCCTAACCTAGGGGGGGGGGGGGCACTGAGCTCGTCCGCGGGCCTGGGAAAGTGCAGTCCCTAAGTACACAAGTTGTTTCGTACACCAGTAGATTCGTACACCAAAAAGTTGTTTCGTAATCTATATGAAACCATAGTCGTTTCGTACATTCAGCTCAGAGTTGAACTTGACTACAGAGTTACGAAACGACACCAGGTATGTACGAAAAAACTCAAAATCAGTGTACGAAACAACTAACAAAACCTGTGTACGAAACAACTTGTGTACGAAACTCCATGTCAAGATTAAAAGACACTCTAGGTTAAACCACGCGCAGCTTAGTGACGGCAGTTTCAGTGGTGCGAGAAAACGACGATTTTGTATCACGGCCTATTCTAAAATATTCCCCGAGCCTCACGAGGATACTCCCCCACCCACCTACACGCACCTGTGGCCGCGGCGGCCTGCCCTGACCTGACCTCACTCACTCCTACTCTCCCTACCCACGGCCTACCACACAGCACACGCACACACACACACACACACACACACAAAAGTTTATAAAAACCTTTGACTTTGTAGCAATTTTAGTGGAGAAAGAGAGAGAGCGAGAGCGAATCCCCGCCACCCACCCACACCGTCCTGTCACCCTGTCACCCTGGAAAGGCGCGCTGCTGGGCTGCATGAATGGCGGCGGCAGTGTTATAGCAAAGACATTCTACAACAAGATACCTCACTCCGGGGTGCCCTGTGCTGGACGTGAAATCGACCTCCGCCGTGCGGCAGGAGTTAACCAGTCTGCTGGCCCATTCACTTGCTGCATGTGACTATCAATGAAAATCATATGGACTATGGTTTATCAGTATATATGATATACTGTTATCTTCGTAAATGTTTGTTCTATAATATTATCAAATAAAAAACAGTAAAACACGCTAAAGAAATGCCATTACGAGACTCTGAAGAAATATGCATGAACTTATTATTCACTTCAACTCTTCGCCATTTAAAACTTTGTGAGTCAACCATGAAACATATCAATAGAAGCGCAATTTGATTAGCTTTCCATTGATATATTTAGTTTTCTGATAAATGAATTAGAACCATGCATACATTACTGTTAACTAAATGAATAACATCATCTATCGGGTAATTTTCCGATAGATGATGTTATTTATTTAGCGCCCGACCCGACCGTCACGCTTTTCAGGAGCTTATATCTTTGGAAGCCCGCTTCCGATTGACAAGCGGTTTTTGGCCCTCTAAATAGCCCCTTTCCCCCAACCCCTTTTTGTGCTTGACAGTTTTTGTCTCACGTGGGGGGTCAGCGGGGCGCTGGGGGGTTGTGAAAACGTTACCCTTGCTATACCCTAAAAAACGGCTGTCCCGACTAAGTTAAATTTTTGGGTGTGGGGTTTTTGGGGACCACACCCCCTGGGCAAAGTCACACATTTTCAAATTTCCCGGGGGGCCCGCCACAGTGCGGCGGGTTTCTAGGGGCTCGCTCTTTCCCCTCGCCGATTAACTTCATAGGGGGGAAATATAATTAGGGAAATTGGAGGGGGGTTAATTTGCTTTTCATATTCCGGAAAGGGGTTTCAGGAAAATTTTTTATATTAATTTTTTATTCGTTTTTTTTTAAAATAAAATGTGAGGGCCCGGGGCAAATTTGACCCCTTAAAAAAGGGGGGCTGGGGGGAAAGCGGTCATTTGTCGGTTTTCCCTGGCGGGGATGACCTTTTCCCCCCCCCCCCCCTCTCTTTTTTTCCTTCTTTTTTTTTTGGTTTATGTATTTTGATTTAATGGAAGTTTTTACTGTATATTTTTTGGGTTTTTTACTTTGCCCCTGTAATGTACACATTCCTGGAAAAATTTCAATGAATAGAAGTATTCATTTTTCATTTTCTTTTCCTTGCCTGTTTATTGGGGAAAAGAAAGAGAGAAAGAGGACCCAAACCCCTCTCTCTCCTGCCCCCCATTACCCTCCCCCCAATTCCCCTTTAAATTGGCTTTTGCCTGATGTCCAAGGCTTGCTCCCTTTGCCTGAAATTGAAGGTCCTAGCCACTCATCACTCCACTCCTCCCCCGTAGAGTGGGGCGTGAGGCTCCTTTTCTGGCCTTACTCCTTGGCTGAAAACCCCGGCTGGTTTTTTAGCGGGAGGGAAAACCCCAGGAAGCCCCCTTAAAGGGAAAAGCCCCCTTGCCTGCTTGTTTGCGGGACGGCCACCAATGTTCCCGGGGGCTGAGGTGAAAAAGTCCAGGTCGGCGCCCACCCCCGGATCCCCCCGGTTTCCCCTTTTTATTGGGGAAAGCTTGTTCACCCGGGGGGCCCCTCCCCCGGGGTTTTCCTGCGGCCCAGCGATGCCTCCCCCCAACAGGGGTGCTGGCAGAAGTAGTGCTGCAATGGGGGGGTGGGGGGACCAACATTTTGTGCCCATGTGGCAAAGTGTGTTTCCACCAAGGGGGGCCCTTTAATGCACACGTCCCTACCCAAAAACGAAAGGGACGGGGAGCTGAGGTTGACCCCTGTGGCAAAGGTTTAAATCGTAAAGATGTTTCTTAGGACCCCAAGCCCCCCCCCACACTGGTGTGAGAACTTTGAGTGTCAGGGGTGTGGAAAAAACTTTTACCCGAAAAGACCCGCCCTTAAACAAACAAAATGCCACCCCCCCACGGGTGAGGGGAAATTTTGAGTGCCGGGCCCTGCAGGAAAACTTTTCCCCCAAAAAGGCGTCTTAACACACATATGCTAAACCCCACTGGTAAAAAGAAACTTTGAGTGTCAGGAGTTTAAAAAAACCATTTACCCAAAGGAAATTCTTAAAAAAAACACATCCTCCCCACATTTGGCGAGAAAAAACTTTGAGTTTCAGGAGGGTAGAAAAACATTTGCCCGGGAAGAGCATCTTAAAAAAACACACCCTCACCCACACTGGCGAGAGAAATTTTTGAGGGGCAGGATTGTGGGAAAAACCATTTCCCACAAGAGCAGCCCTTAAAAAACCCAACAGGCTCACCCACCCCGGGTTGAAAAAAAAACTTTGAGTGCCCCGGAGTGTAGGAAAAAAAATTTGCCTGAAAGGGACCCATTTTAAAACCCCACTAGGGCCACCCAAACCCCTGGTGAGAAAAAACTTTGAGTGTCAGGGGGGTGTGGGAAAACATTTCCCCTAAGGGCAATAAAAAACAGAAAACATGCTAACCCACACTGGCGAGAAAAACTTTAAGTGCCCGGAGTGTGGGAAAAACATTTCCCTGCAAGCCCCCATCTTAACACACATATGCTAACCCACATGGTGAGAGAAATTTTTGAGTGTCAGGAGTGTAGGAAAACATTTCCCCACAAAGCATTTCCTAAACACACATGCTCACCCCCCCTGGTGAGAAAAAACTTTGAGTGTCGGGATTGCGGGAAAAAACATTTGCCCACAAGAGCACTCTTAACCCAAAAATGCCCCCCACCGGGTGAGAGGAATTACGGGGATATTTGCAGAAAGGGTTTTTTCCCCAGCAAGGGTCGTTTTGCCGGAATCCAAAGGCCCCACCGGGGGCGGGGAGGGGGGGAGTGGCTGTGGGGGGTTGTGTTTGGGGTTTTGGTGGGTGAAGGGTTTGCCGGGCATATCAACGCCACTTGTGAGATGTTAAAAATATAAAAAAAACCCAACTTCATAAAAAATTGTTTTAAATTTTTGTTTTTCACAGTTTCCAGAGGGAAAAAATAAAAAAAGAGAGAGGGAGAGGGGTTTATAAAAAGGGAAAGTGTGTCAGGAGGTTTTTTAATAATGGGTTTTAATAAAAATTAAATAATAGGTTCAAAAATAAAAACGCCAACAAATTTTGGGAAGAAAAATAAGTTTTTTTAATCACTCTTCCTCCTCTTGGCACTTCCTCCTTTTTCCCGAAAGAAATATTTTTAAGAAAAATTAAAAAAAAATTTTTCCCCCCAATTTATGTTTATTATTGTTTATATATTTTTGCCACTACAAGTTTTTTTTTTATTTTTTTTTAAACTTTCAATGATAAAAAGTCAAAAAAGTAAAGAGAGGAGGGGAATAAATTTGGGGGAGATTTAAAAAAGGCCCCATAAGCCCGGGGGTTAATGAAACCCCTTATACCCCTTTCGGGTTTTTCCCCCCGGGCCCTAGCTCTCACTCCCCGTTTTCCCCCCTCGTTTCCCCGTGGGGCCCCGCCTACCCCCTACCTTTAAAAAGCCTTACCCCCACCCCACCTTACCCTATCCTACCCTTTCCCCCAAACCCCTTTTAGAAAACAAGAAAAACCATTCCTTCAAATTTGCTGCCCCTGCTACTTCTTGGGTTTTAACCCGGGGGTATCGCATATACCGGATCACCCCCCCCCCAATTGTTTCCCTTATAGCGAGGGGGTTTTCTGTGTAAATTCATGGAAAAAAAGAGGCCCCCATAGGCACCCCACCTCCAAATTGGGCTCGCGGGGGGGGGGGGGTGGGGTTTCTGCAGTTTATGTCACCTTTATCGGTTTACAGGCTGACGAGGGCCCTCGTCATACTGTTCTATTACATTAACCGAATTAACATTATAAAAATTAAAAGAATTAAAAATGTAAAACAAGGGACCACTGTATTATTTTTATGTTATTCCAAATTTTAGCCTAGTACATGTTTTTTTAGTTTATTTTTATAGTTAAAAATTTCTAGTTTATTTTTAGTTAATAGTAAAGTTAAAATTTTCATAGTTTTATTTGTTAGTATTTTAAAGGTTATTTTAAAAACATAACCCATAAAAATATAAAAATTTAAAAATATAATAAGGTTTCTTTAACCCGGGAGTTTTGGGCTATATTGTCTTTCCTTTAAATTTTTTTTGTCATGCCTTTTAAATTAAACCCTTTTTTCCCTGTACCAAAAGGATGTATTTTTTTTTTTTTTTTTTTTTTTTTTATTTTAACTATTTTATTCTTCTTTTTTTATAGTTTTTTTTTCTTTCTTCTTTCTTCTATTTGTTCTTTTTTTTCTTTTTTTTCTTTCTTTTATAGTTTTTTCTTCTTTTTTATTTTTTTTCTTTTTTTTCTTTTTTTCTTATAGTTTTTTTCTTTTATAGTTCTTTTTTCTTTCTTCTTTTAGTTTTTTTCTTGTTATTAGTATAAATGAAAAAAAACCCTTTTCCCGATATTGCATTTTTTCCTTCAGGGACTTCCCCTGTTAAAAGTGCTTTTTCTTGTAGTACCCGGCGTTTGACCAGTAGTTAGAGTTATACTTGGGCTTACTAAAATTTCCTGTAGTTGGGAAACCGCTATTTGCAAACCCCTTATTTTTTCACTCTCGGAAAAGCAAAGGGGAAAAAATATTATTTAATTTTTCTTCATTTTCGAAACAAAAGCAAAAAAATAAAAAACAAAAATAAAAATAAAAATATGGGAAAAAAAGCATAATATAAAGGCTGAAAAAAAACTATCCCTAGTGCTTAGAAAATTAAAATAATTATATTTTAAAATTATATATATATATATATATATAAAAATAATATATATTATATATATATATTTTAATATAATATATATAAATATATTATATTATTTATATATATATATTATATATATATTAAAATATATAATATATATATATATATAAATAAATCAACAATTCCCATCACTGATGAATAATAAAAATGGCATCAAAAAAATCTAAAATTAAAAAAAATAACATAAAAAAGACCCGAAATAAAAAACCTTTTAAACCTTTTCATTAAAAACCACCAAATTTTATTAAAACCCTTTGGTTTTAAAAAACCCTTTTAAGGAAAAACCCTTTTTTTTTGATGCCTCTAATCCTCCATAAAATCTCTCTTGGGCCTTAAAAGCCCTTTTATTGACCTGCCCTTAAAACCATAGTTTCCAAAGGCCCACACGCGGGAAAAAAGAGGCAATGTTTAAAATTTTTTATTAATTTCCAAAAAGTTCATTTTTAAATTTTTCCGTATAAAAATATTTCATTCTTATTTTTCCCTTTTTGACCCTTAACCCCAAATTTTTCCACCGTTGCCCCTTTCCTTCTTCACTATAAAGAAAAAAAAACATAAAAAAATACAAGAGGTATTTCATTCAAGCCTTGGGATTAACCTATAGATCACCAAAATAAAACCTTTTTTTACACCCTTTTTATCACCACTCTAAAAATCTCTATTTACCTTAAGCCAAACCTTGAATTTACGCCCCGGCCTCGGCCCCCCATTTCCCCCAGCGCCCAAGGTTTAACGTCATCCCCCCTGCAAGGGGTCAAGGGGGGCTGCAGGGATTTTCAAAAACACACGCGGGATTACCACATAGAAATAAAGTAAACCTAAATTTTTAATCTAAACGGTTTTAAGATTAACTGGCATCAAATTAATGGTTCTAAATTATCTATTATCGTTTTTTTTTTATAATTGGATTGAAATCACTTAAAATTATGATATTTGTGTATAATTAGATAGGGCAGGTCAAGTTATATCATTATCTTTTCTTGCCCACGTATATTTGGGACTAATACGCATATCATTAATGTTTCTAGAATATTTATCATCACTTTTATCCAAAAATAAGTTTTCAATAACGTAGATTTGGGAATATGAAAAATAACACTAAAACCGCGAAACACCTTCCCTCACACTGCAGTAACTAGTCCCTCGATGATACAAAAGACAAAATATACAATTATAAAGCATTACAAAGACTCTGGTACCATAAAAACAGACTAAATAGATAGATTTCCTATTATTTAAGTGTACCACAAATATGTATAGCGAATTACATTTTCTTTTATAATTTCAAGGGTGTGTGATGCTAACGTTATATACAGCTTAACCATCATTCCAAAACCCTATTGACGCCTATATTCATGATCTAGAAAGCCTGTAGAGCATAGTGATCCACCATAAGCCTATATTCTGATCTAAATAAGCTGTGGCCAGGCTTAAATATGGGTCTGGTCTGGCCATCACGTAAAACACTATTTATATAATGATTAAAGCATATATCAACGCTATGCAGGGTTCACAATGGCCTTGAATATATGTAGAAGCTATATAGTATTCGTGTATTCCTTATTGGTTACGAGTTTCCTTATTAAATCATGTTTTGTATGATCAGAGATAATTTGACCAAACAGACATGGCCGCTGTTTTGTAGTATTTGTATAAAGATTAAAGGATAAATAACAGATATTCAGGGTTCAAAATGGCCTTGGATATATGTAGAAGCTATAATGTATTCGTGTGTTCCTTATTGGTGAAGAGTTTTCTTAATAAATCAGGATTTGTATGCTCGGAGACAATTTTCCTCTACAGACACGGCTGACATTTCATGTTTTCGTTAAGTAACAGGAACTACCACGTGTAGGTCTCACGGCCTCTTGTAGCTTCCTTATGTTCTTAATGACTTGTTATTTGTGTGTGTGTGTGTGTACGTGTGTGTGTGAAAGAGAGATTTAGCGATGGATAAAATGATTTGGACATATTTGTTTCGACATGACATGAGGTGTAGTGGCAAGCGTGCCTACCCACGAATCTGCGGGCCCCGGTTCGAATCCCGGCCAGAGCAGTCGACGTGCAGCCCAATCAGCTGTTCATCCTTCCTATCTGGGATGGTTGATAAATGGGTACTACCTGGGGAAACCTGGGGAAGGTAACTGGTAACCCGGATGTCACACTACCGTAGATAACACTATAGTCGCCAGTCACTTGCCACTGCACTAATGTCGCCAGGCACAATATATTACGAATTATATAGCATCACGTACAACTGATTTGTATGTGCCACTGAAATTAAGATGATACACAGTAGTTTATATTATGTACATCACACTACATGTCTTCAGTGGCACATACAAGTCTGTAGTGATGCTAAAATTCGTAATATATTGTGCCTGGCGACATTAGTGCAGTGGCGAGTGACTGGCGACTATAGTGTTATCTACGGTAGCCCTGTGTCCCGGGGTACCACAGGCTCAAGGATTAATGCCACGGAGATGAGCACCGAGGCCACGCGTATGCCCCATTTACCTTTTACCTCATATAATCCAATCCCCTACAGGTATTTTTATTAAGGCAGGTCAGAGGTCAGAGGTCTCGCAACTCGTGCTCGTGCTCGCGCCTTCCCACAGCCACCAAGATGGCCGACCCACAACAAATGGACGTGGACAAAAGTTACAATTCGGACGATGGCGACGTAGTTATCATCGAAGACACCACAATACCTAACGAGTGAGTACTATCATACACTCCCACACCTTTATAGCGCGTAGTTAACCTTGTGTCACCTTTAATTAAGGGTCTATTAAGGGTTATGTAAAGACGTGTTTGTAGCTCCAGATTTCAGGGTGTTTTGGTGGGTTTCTGTGGGAATTATCGGCTTTTTTGTGGGATTTTGGTAGTTTTGTGGCAATTTGGTGATGGGTGTGGAAGGAAATTGTCCGAATTGACTTTTTGTGACGTAATTTTTTTTGTATTGGTATTATTTTACACTAGGACCAGAAGGGGTGTAGTCAATTCGTACACAAGTTGTTTCGGTCAATTTCTACGGTAGCGTTTGCCCATACTCGCCCCCTTCCCCCAAACAACACACACACACACACACACACATACAGACACACATACAGACACAGGGAACTCCGTAGTGTAAGGGAAGCACGCTCGGCTCACAACCGAGAAGTCCCGGGTTCGATCCCCGGGCGGAGCGAAGACAGACGGGCGGTCTTCTTAAAACCCGAGCCCCTGTCCACCCAGCAGTGAATGGGTACCGGGTGTTAGCCGGGGGTTTGTGACCCGCCTCCCGGGGTGGTGGCTTCCCCCAACACTAACCACTAAGCAGGAATGATCAAATAAATGTTGATATGGAGACGGGGCCACACGAGCGTTGCTCACGGTCCATAAAAGCACCGGATCGGATCTGAGCAGTAAACACCGGCGAATAGGGCCAAAGGGGTTTTAATAGTGTCTAAAAAGAGATGACATTAGTCATCAGTAAAAATACATGACATTAGGCGTAGTTGTATCATAGTTTATCAAATATCAATATTAAGAGATAACTTGTAACACGGGCATTTTATATTGAACAGCGATCTGTGTCATTTTGTGTCTTCGGTTATAATGGACGAGAGTTTCGCGGTCGTTTTCAGAGACACCAACTATTTTTTCTTGGCTTACAATAGGTGCTTGTTCTAATGGTGATAGTTTTATTTTGCGCAAATTTTTTTTATATATTTTGTGGTTAAGGTTAGGTTGTTTCAATTTTTTTTTTTTTTTTATTTTTTTTTTTGGGGGGGGTTTGCGCAAAATAAAACAAGCACCATTAGAACAAGCACCTATTGTAGGCCAAGAAAAAGTAGTTGGTGTCTCTGAAAACGACCGTGAAACTGCGCTGCCACGCTGCCGCACGCAGGCTGCCTGCTGAGTGGAACTTTTTTTTTTTTTTTTTTTTTTTTTTTTTTTTTTTTTTTTTTTTTTTTTTTTTTTTTTTTTTTTAGCAAGCAAGTAAGCAAGTGGTAGGGACACATTACGTACCTACCAGTTGCTTACCTTTTGACGAGGCTCTGTTATGACTCTGTTTTCTTGGTTTAGAAGCCTCTGCACATCATCCATTACCTCAGGTCTTCTCTATAGTGTTGTCAGCGAGAACAGAGCACAGTAATATAGCACCTGGAATATCAATTTCGCGCAAAATAACTCTAAATTCTTCCATCGCCGTAGTTTTCCCTTCGTAGGTCCACCCGCGGCGACCCCGCCTTATCCCCACAATGCACCGATGTAAA
This sequence comes from Chionoecetes opilio, assembly GCA_016584305.1. Classification (NCBI taxonomy): domain Eukaryota; kingdom Metazoa; phylum Arthropoda; class Malacostraca; order Decapoda; family Majidae; genus Chionoecetes; species Chionoecetes opilio. The sequence goes on from JACEEZ010018750.1 coordinate 102,884, forward strand.
CAAACCGTGACGTAGTTATGTCTGGGGCCCATTGGGAGCATGGTTTTTGTTTACCTTATTGTATTCTAAGAGACATTTTCTCTGAGCTTTCCGTTGCAAATCAATAGTTTCGGAGATATAGAACATTTTAGGTGGGGGGAGGAATATGTCTCCTTGTTTACAAGATGCCTCCCTCTTCCTCTTCTTGTGACCTGCATCGCTTTTGTTTCGGAGGCGCACCCGTGGCTACCTTACCTAACCTAACCTAACCTAACGTTACCTAACCTAACCTAACCTAACCTTACCTTACCTTACCTTACCTTACCTTACCTTACCTTACCTGACCTTTAACCTCCTAACTGGGTCCAGTAATAAAAAAGTAATAAAATACCAAACAAAAGCGATGCAGGTCACAAGAAGAGGAAGAGGGAGGCATTTTGTAAACAAGGAGACATATTCCTCCCCCCACCTAAAATGTTCTATATCTCCGAAACTATTGATTTGCGACGGAAAGCTCAAGGAGAAAATGTCTCTTAAGGCCCCCATCCACGGTACGATTGGTCGTACGATCTGATCCGACAGACCTGATCCGATGGATTTCCTACCACCCACTAACGATCCAACCGCACCTCAAGACCAGTTCAGTTGGTGATAGAAACGGTGGAGAGCGGTTCTCATGATGGGTCTATGCAACGAGGATCGAATTACTTTTGATGGAATCTGATACCACAACTGAGGAGCGTAAACATCCGCGTTCACACTAAATTTCACAGAGGCAGTTATTTTCTTAATATATTTCCGGCACACACTTCTCATATAGTTTTTTTTTTTTTTTTACTGTTTCAACATTAGCCTCACTCGCTCACTGTCGCTCCTCGAGTTTCTCTACCAATAGGTGTCTTGCACTGACGTCACAACCTAGCGTCTTCAAGCCAAATGCCGCCGTCTTCAAGCCAAATGCCGCCCGTCGGAGCGAGCTGGATGACCAACAAAATTTACTTGCCGCCCGTGTTTGCCAGCTTATGGTAATTTTCCCCTACCAAAGATATGTTTATCAGTATAAAAGATATACTGTTGTCTTCGGAAATGTTTGTACTATAATATTATCAAATAAAAAACCGTAAAACACACTAAAGAAAGGCCATTATGAGACTCAAGAAATATGCATGAACTTAATATTCACCAACTCCAGCTCCCATTTAATATTTTGCTCGAACACTTTTTACATGGACAATGTCAATAGAAGCGGAATTGTATTAGCTTTCCATTGATATATTTCGTTATCTGATAAATGAATTAGAACCATGTATAAATTAGCGTTAACTAAATAAATAACATCATCAATCGGGAAAAATTACCCCATATCATGATGTTATTTATTTAGTTAACGCTAATTTATGCATGGTTCTAATTTATTTATCAGATAACGAAATATATCAATGGAAAGCTAATGAAATTCCGCTTCTATTGACATTGTCCATGTAAAAAGTGTTCGAGCAAAATATTAAATGGGAGCTGGAGTTGGTGAATATTAAGTTCATGCATATTTCTTGAGAGTCTCATAATGGCCTTTCTTTAGTGTGTTTTACGGTTTTTTATTTGATAATATTATAGAACAAGCATTTCCGAAGATGACAGTATATCTTTTATACTGATAAACATATATTTGGTAGGGGAAAATTACCATAAGCTGGCAAACACGGGCGGCAAGTGGAGTTTGTTGATCCTCCAGCTCGCATTTCCCGCGCCTGTCGCAGCCACAACAAGGGCTGTGATGTCACGTGCAAGACACCTATATACTCATAAGTTGCATTTTTCTTAAATTTATCCATTTACTCTTTGCTTTTTATTTCCCACAAACATTCAGTTTCTATATAATTGGATGAATTCTGTCCAAAAGTGCTTCTCATTAAAGAAACAATATTCATCTTGGTAGTCCTCTCGCGACGCTGTCAGTGGCGAAACTGACGGCCTCACGATCAGCACACTCACGGTGCGATCCGGTCTGAACCGGATGATCTGTCGGATCTAAAAACCAAACACTGCTTGGTCGCATCCGACCAGCTGTCAGTCGGTCGGACAGACCAAAATCACCCCACTCACGATCCAATCTGGTTGGATCCAACCAGATCTGTCCGATGGTCGTACGACCAGATCGCACCGTGGATGGGGGCCTTTAGAATACAATAAGGTAAACAAAAACCATGCTCCCAATTGTGTAGGGAAGTTTGGTGCCGTCGTAAAATAATACCTAAAATACAATTAGATGAATACACCACAACACACACACACACACACACACACACACACACACACACACACACACATACACAAGTCCATCATCTCTAGATTACATGGAAGAAATTCTACCGTAGATAACACTAAAGTCGCCAGGACAACGTTTTTATCGCTGTACAGACGTGTGGTGGCGTTAATACTTACATTTCTACATCCATGATTTCAGGAAAGTTAGAAGGGGCTATCTGGAGAGAGAGTGTCATTTTGTGTCTTCATCTGTGTCATAGTAGGGCTATAAATTAACACATTACATAAATATCACCAATGTGGCGTTTTCATGCATAGTTCTCATGTGTTTTGGATGAATCTGGCACTCGTCTTTGTACGAAATGGTTGTTTATAGGTGTGAACTACGGTTATAGGGAGTTTCGTACACAAGTTGTTTTGTATCCAGGTTTTGTTAGTTGTTTCGTACACTGATTATGAGTTTTTTCGTACATACCTGGTGTCGTTTTCGTAACTAGTAGTCAAGTTCAACTTTGAGCTGAGTGTACGAAACGACTATGGTTTCCTTCCATCCTTCCTTCCATCCTTCCTTCCTTTCCTTCCTTCCTTCCTTCCTTCCTTCCTTCCTTCCATCCTTCCTTCCATCTTTCCTTCCTTCCTTCCATCCTTCCTTCTATCTTTTCTATATTTCTCTTGCTCCAACAAGAAATCTCTTGCCGGTCGGGCAAGCATCTTCTCAGAATGATTGAACCAGGGCTGTTGATTTTTTTATTTAAAAAAAAAATCAAAAATCCGATTTATTTGATTTAAATCTGATTTATTTGATTTATATAGATATTTTTTATTTGTATTAATTTGATGTTCTACATGAAATCTAACTACTACAGGATATTGTTCAGCATATTTATAACTAAAAATAGATAAGAATAAGTGAATTAAAAATGCTTATAACATGAATATAACCTATAATGCATATAACAGTACACTCAAAACTGCGGCACCGCCTCGCTACAGAGAAGGCAGCAACACTTGTGTTCCTTTTGAAGTCCATGAATAAACACACTCCTCCTCATGATGATGATGCTTAAATTCTTTGTTGGGTCTAACAAATTAAATTCAAGTGGAATGTGTTTATTATATGCAGTGACAAGGTACTTTGTTTGAGCTAACTCTGGATAATAAACATGAAAAAGGAATTTGTACTATTATGGGTAATTTTACATATATCTATACTTTTTCTTAATAATGCTAATTCCACTATACACTATACATTGATTTAAATAAAACTGCTATATAATTTTTGTTGTACAGGTTCACAATCTTTTATCCGAAAAGCTCCGAAAACCGAACATTTTTTCCAGACTATCTGTCGTCTGCATACCAAAGCTCGCGTTTGGCGCCAAACTTGACCCGAAACGCCCAACGGTCAACCCAGGGCGGGAAGCCAGCAACGACCTGCTCTCCGACTACCTCAATACTACTTGTCCTCACTACGGAAGCTACAAAGCCTCCCTCGGTAGGTCGTTAACGCGTAGGAAGGCGCAGACTGGTTAAGGCGAGTAATGACGTCATCAAGCTCATCATCAGTCACCAGCCAATGACAAACTGTTTTTAAAACTTCTCGACCAATCACAAGTCAGCGAGACATTTCCGGGCAAGAATGGCATGCCAGACTGCCTCTCCCCGCCTTCTGTCCCCGTCATCTAAAACAAATTCTCAGTTTTAATTGGAATGCTTGCATTTTAATGAGTTTTAATGTATCATCTAGTAAGATATAAGTAAGGAGCCTGTGTTGCTAGTGTTTTGGTGGTAGAAGGTGTGTATGTGGGTTAAAATAGTGAATATTTGTGATATGGGGAGGCCCCGCGGCTAGAATTTTCTCTGTCACTCACTGCCCCGCCAGTTGCCTCATCATAACATCTATAAATCACCCTTATTTATGGTGACACACGGTGCCACATTGATTTAGATAATGACACGTGTATATAACATCTCACCATAATCACTAAGTTGTATAATAACGAGTAATAAGACGTTTAATCCTGCCCAAACCTACCGTGGCGGAGGAGGTGGCGCCCGCCGCCTCTCAAAAGTTTTGAGTCAAAACACGCCGTCATCCGCCTCACCTGTGCCTTCCTGAAGAAGACAGTCAGCTCCTACGCCTGTGATAGCACCATAGGATATCACCAGTGATCATAGGATTCCTCAAAGGGTCCCATCCATTCCCCTTGTAATGTTTTATCTAAAAAGCGTTAAAATCTACGCTAAAAATCTTCCATTCTGAAACCCGAAAAATTCTGAAATCCGAAAAGTGTCTGGTCCCAAGGTTTTCGGATAAGAGATTTTGAACCTGTAGTAATAATTACTTTGGCGGTTAAACAAGAGAATAATATTTTTTTGTTTGATATAATCATAATGCACATTCAACTTTGATTAATATCACTTTGGCTTTTTATAAACAAAAGTAACATGCACATTCAACTTTTGGTTATAGTAGTGGGGCTTTTTGTACAGTACAAAAAATATATATATATCATTGAGAAAAAATATATGCTGTAAAAACTGCCACATGACAATTTACTATCTCAAATTACCACAGTGGTTCCCCGCATCATTCATTGTGTCTCATTATGATATAATTTGTTGAAATTATAGTAATAATTGATGTGAACTCACCTTGCTATTAACCCAAGAACTACCTAGACTGCAATGATACCCTATTTAGACGCTAACTAAGGTATACTCAGCAGTGGTAGATGGGTTGATGATTTGAAGGCTTGATTATTATTTGAGGGAGTGGTGTTAGTCGCTGGAGGGCGCTGGTAATTGTGGTAGGTGCACGTAATTTCGGCGATGGTGGTAGTCGCTGTAGGGCGCTGGTAATTGTGGTAGGTGCGTAATGGCGGCGATGGTGGTAGGCGCTGTAGGGCGCTGATAATTGTGGTAGGTGCACGTAATGGCGGCAATGGTGGTAGGCCGAGGGTAACTTTCCACAGTTCCTGGCGCGGCACGTACTGTTGTGGTGCTTTTACCACTTTGTCCTTGGTTTAACCGATTGATCGGTTATGCTGGCTCACTCATAGTAATAGGATGAGCGTGACTACACCTTAAGTGTATAATCAAGAGAGTACTACACCTTAATCGTGTAGGGTCTAATGCGTGAATGCTGTCGTGACCGAGAACCCTTATCTAGTCAGCTGGAGCTAGACACATGAAGGTTCCAATAATGTTTACTCCTACACGTTGAGGTTCCAGTATTTTCCTCAATTCTTATATTATGTTAACCCTATTATTAACTGTGGTACTAGTGAATACCACCAGAATTATATAACTATATTTAATGCATCTTAATTTATACCCAATTCTATAATAATATATACATAGGTGGAATTTTTACTCATCATCCTTTTTGACAGGGGAGGCGTATCCCACCCTACCATTCTCCCGATTAGAGAGCAGTTTTAGTGGTTAATTTCCACAACTGGGGGCCGGCGAAAAATGAAGGTTTGCTTCAGGTGATTTGACCCCCTTTTATGAGGTTTCTCCAAGTGGTTTTACACTTTAAAGCAGCTTGCCTCCGAGGTCGGGAGTCCCCTAAGTTGCCTGCTAAGATGGAGACTTAGAGTCCTCATTTACCTCTTCAGCTAACTCTAGGGGAATCAAATTATTTACCGTCCGCACACATCGTTGTCCCCTCACTAGTAACTCCACTGACCTCACAATCCCCTTTCCATCAGTATGCAATTTTGCCATTTTTCCTAGAGGCCATTGCGAACGAGGCATATCTCCCCTAAGGATTACTATATCTCCTACTTTGATTGGACTTTGATTTTCCGGCTGTTGAGCCCCATAAAACTTTTCCCTTAGACGCAGTAAATAATCTGCACTCCAATGCTTATCCCATGCCCTTAACATTTTACTTAAGGTGTGATAACCTTCCCGGAGATGTTGAGCCGGGTCTTTTATTGTAGGATCTTGTATATCTTCCCTTGTATCTATCAAAGGAAAGGGTTCCAGTCTTCTCCCATAAATTAAATGTGAGGGAGTAAGAGCTTCTATATTTACTGATGAATCATCTAAATAGGTTAAGGGTGGGTTATTGATACGGGTCTCAATCTCAGTCACTATGGTTTTCAGGTCTTCTAGACCTATCTTTGTCTTGTGGAGAGTTTTCCTAAGACAAGACTTTACTATGCCAATCATTCTCTCTGTGAAACCATTTTGCCAAGGAGCTCTAGGAGTAGTAAAGGTCCATGAACATTTCCTTAACGCTAGAGATTTTTGTACTGATGGATGATTTAATATTTCTAACAATATGGGGGAGGCTCCTACGAAGTTAGTAGCATTATCGCTAATCAATCGCCGAGGATACGACCGCCGAGCCACAAACCGCCGGAACACTTGAATAAATGTTTCGGCACTTAAATCATCAGCTATTTCTAAATGAACAGCCCTTGTAGAGGTGCAAGTAAATAAGCAGACATATACTTTCTTGGGGGGAGCATTATCTCCTGTAATTATTATTGCCCCAGTATAGTCGACACCAGCTACCTCAAATGGTTTTAAGGATTGTACTCGATCCATGGGGTGTTGAGGGGGCCCGGGATAGGTGATCAATCTTCCCTCATAGCTCCTGCATTTGACACAAGATTTGAGGTAGTATTTAACTGCCTGTCTACCCTGCGGTATCCAAAATTTCCTCCTGAGATAGGCTAATGTGTCAGCCATTCCACCATGTAACAGTTCCCATGAGATTCATCCACTAGCAATTTAGTAAGATGATGACGTTTGGGAATTAGCATGGGATTGCAGGTTTTATCGGGAAGATCAGCATTCCAAATTCTTCCTCGACACCTAATGATGCCCTCATTATCTAGGTACAGACCTAATGATTTGATAAGTTTGTTCCTACGGGGGCTGGCCGAGACTTAGAGCTGATATTCCTCAGGAAATTCCTGTTTTTGTATTGTTCTAACCCAAAACTTCAAAGGATCAGAACTATCCCACTTTATGAATTTAAAGAACAATTTAGTAGTCTTTAATAGTTTGCTTAATAAGGAAAACCTTTTTATATCCATAACAGGATCTGGGATCATTATACGTTCCATAATTATATCTTCTGATATGTTCTGACTTACTATAGACCTTTTGATTAGGCCATTCATTATTATTTTTCAGCTAGGTAGGACCTTTAAACCATAATCCTGTATTTAGTTTGAGGACAGTTGTTCCTCTGGACAAAATATCAGCTGGGTTTTCCTTGGTAGCAACATGATTATAGTGAAATGTGGAACCTAAATCATTTATCTTACCAACACGATTCCTGACATAAGGGATTTTTGTGTTAGGTTTCACTAACCAGTGTAGGCAAATGCCACTATCGGTCCACAGATATACCTCACTAATTTGTAATAAATTGCTTAGATATTGTGCTAATTTAGTGCCTAATTCTAATGCAGTCAGCTCCATTTGAGGCAAGGTTCTAGGCTTAATTGGGGCAACCCGAGCCTTAGACATAATTATATTACATTCCTCTCCTGCTTTAAGATAGGCTACTGCACCGTATGCACTTTTTGAAGCATCACAAAGTATGTGTAGTTGCTGGGGTTGTCGCCCATCAGCATTTATTCTTCTACTTATGTGAACATCTTTTATCTTATTGAACTCAGATCTTATAGTCTCCCATTCTGTTGTATATTTCCCATCTAGGGGGTATCCCAATCGAGGTGTTCTCCCCAGGCCTTTTGTATTACACATTTACCCCTTATAGTTATTGGGCTCACTATACCCAAGGGGTCAAATACTTGGCTGACCTGACTTAAGAGCAGGGCTTGAAAACGAAATAATTTCTCAAGCGGTTCGTTCCGATCAGAAACAGTATTATTAACGTTTCGTTTTTCGTTCCTCCTCCAAACAGAACGTTCCTGAACCGGTTAGAACGTTATTCTCAAACCATGTAATGTCATTAATGTCCCTTAATGTGGGTAATGTCACGGTGGTTATGCGACTTGTTTATGGATGGAGTAATAAGATAAATCAAAGCAAAGGTTGGTGAAGTTGGTATAGACTCAAGAGTATTCACTATTCATTGGCTCGTCAAGTAACACTTAAACCATGATGTACCACTACTTATTATGAGGAAAGACAACAAAAGGAACTCAATTAATAAGGTATTTTAATACTATCATAACCATGAATATGTACAGCCTACAAAGAAAAGACTACGACGATGAACACATTTAGAGTTGTTTTTGGCGAAATTGGTATTCCAGGTGCTATATTTCCGTGCTCACTGACAACATAGAGAAGACCTGAGGTGATGGTTGATGTGCAAAGGCTTCTAAACCAGGAAAACAGTCACGGCAGAGTCTCATTAAGAAGTAAGCAGGTGGTAGGGACACATTACGTACCTACCAGTTGCTTACCTTTTGACGAGGCTCTGTTATGACTGTTTTCTTGGGTTAGAAGCCTCTGCACATCAGCCATTACCTCAGGTCTTCTCTATAGTGTTGTCAGCGAGAACAGAGCACTGTAATATAGCACCTGGAATATCAATTTCGCGCAAAATAACACTAAATTCTTCCATCGCCGTAGTTTTCCCTTCGTAGGTCCAACCGCGGCGACCCCGCCTTATCCCCACAATGCACCGATGCAAACAAACCGTGACGTAGTTATGGGTAGGGTCCATTGCCCAATGGCCCAAAACCACACGCCCAATTGTGTAAGCAATTTCGGTCCTAGTGTGAAATAATACCATATGTAGTCAGTGTCTCAGAAAAGGACCGCGCAGTCCTCGTCCATTTTACCGGATCTTGATATTACAGGTGGCCCCGTAGTGTAGTGGTTAGCACTCTCGGCTCACAACCGAGAAGTCCCGGGTTCGATCCCCGGGCGGAGCGAAGACAGATGGGTGGTCTTTCTTAAAACCCTAGCCCCTGTCCACCCAGCAGTGAATGGGTACCGGGTGTTAGCGGAGGGTTTGTGACCCCCCTCCCGGGGTGGTGGCTTCGGCCAACACTAAGCCCGAGCGGTAGATCACTATGGCTCTGAGGAATTATCCTCTAAACCAGTGGCTCCCAACCTTTTTTGTTTCATTACCCGTTTACTAACTTCTTCAAGTTCGTGTTACCCACATCATCAAGTGGTCGATGGATAACACAATGCGTCCATATTACTTATGGACACTTCTTCTGGTACTTCTTCTTCTGTGTTTACAAGTCTTGCCCCCAACAATACCCGGATGTTGTGATGTCATGTGAATACTATCTATTAAGAGTATTACTCTAAAACTGTTAATACCTGCAAATTTTTGAATAAAATACTTTTAATGAGCTTTCAACAGAGACTGCTGTAAAGAAACGGTGGTACACAATTGAAAGTGATCACACGACTGATGAGTCAGTCGTGGCCGCCAGCCACCGCTACCCACGTCTGGCTTCTCAGGCAAAGTTGCCAACTCACATATTTTGAGTTGCCAACTCACATATTTTGAGTTGCCAATTCACATCTTTTTCAATTTCTAAATTATAAGATATCAAGTATAAATTATATAGTAGCCTAATCAATCAATCATTGGGGGCATACACCGGGGGGCACATCGCCTCGCCCACCCTACGACGCCACTCCCGGGGGTCACCACGCGCGAGTCCCCATGCAGGCTCCTTTCCCATACCAGGCAGCTCTCGACAAGAAACATCAACTTGCCCCAGCCACGAGCCTTGTGGGCGCCCCCTTGGCCTCCTCCACTCCGGATTGTCTCTTACAGATACAACCCGATGGGAAGGATCAGTTTTATGGTAGCGTGCCACATGCCCATATAGGCGAAGTTGGTGCTGACGGACTATGCAGGTAGTAGGCCTCGATTCAGTTTCACGGTGCAATTGCTGATTTTACACGTAATCATCCCAGCGATACCCCATGATTCTGCGAAGACACTTATTACCAAAGGCATCTATTCGTCTCTTCAAGTCGCTATTTAGTGTCCATGTCTCACAACCATAGAGTAAGACAGGGATCACAAGCGACTTGAAGATCCGGATCTTTGTCCTCCTGCACAGGTACCGATAATGCCAAATATTCCTGCTGAGCGAGTCCATAACACCGTGGGCTATGCCAATCCGCCGTGAGACTTCTTGACGTGATCCGCCGTCAGTATGGACTGCGCTACCAAGGTATGTAAAACTTTCCAAGATCTCAATGTCCTCGCCACACGCATGAACAGGCTGTACTGTTTCATATAGTAAGCCTCCAAACACCTGGACCTTAGTCTTAAGCCAGAAGACCTCAAGTCCCAAAGGCTTTGCCTCCTCGTGCAGCGCCTCTTGAGCCATCACCAGGACTTCCAGCGACTCAGCAAAGATTACTGCATCATCGGCAAAAACCTAGATCAGTGATCTTGGTGTTCCCGAGGGATGCTCCACAACCACTTTGATCTACAACTTTGCCCAATACCCAGTCCATACAAGTGTTGAAAAGTGATGGGGCAAGGACGCACCCTTGCCTCACTCCTGTATTAACAGGAAAGAAGCTGGATACACCTCCCCCACACTTCACAGCACTCTCAGTCCCAGAGTACAGACCAATAGTCCTTGCAGGAATCACGCGAAGTCGCAGAAGATCCCAGCGTGACTCACGATGCACTGAGTGAAACGCCTTCTTGAGATCAACATAGGCTGCAAGCATTTCCCTGTCGAAACTCACGTCGGCGTTCCACCAGGACACGAAGCGCTAGGTTACGGTCCGTTGTTGACTTACCAGACGTGAACCCAGACTGCTGAGATCTCTGATGCTTCAGCAGATGACTGCGGATCAGTGTCAGTAATAGATGGGCAAGCACCTTGCCTGGCACGCTGAGCAGTGTAATACCGCGGTAATTGTTGCAGTCCTGACGGTCCCCTTTCCCTTTCCAGATAGGGACGACCAGCCCCTTTTACTAGTCTGGAGGAATGGTACCTGATTGCCCAGGTACCTGATTGGTTTCGTCAATGGGAGGATCTGCATCCACTGCCCTCACCCAGTGGTGTGAAGCTGCTCAATTGGAGGGTTCACCTCCAACCATAGTAGCCTAAAATATGATATAATTCAGATATCCTAATATAAATTCTAAAGTCTTAACTTTCTCTAGTTTACAGTTGGTTTTGTCCATGACATATGAATGGGTTTATTCTCAGCCTTCCATTACCCACACAAAATATCCAAATGACCCACTAGTGGGTAATTACCCATAGGTTGGGAACCCCTGCTCTAAACAAACAAACAAACACCACATTCTCTCCAACTCTTTCCCTGTCTCAATCATCCGTCCCCTTGTCTCACCAGTCACCACACAGTCCCAGCAGCAATAACAGCCATTCTCTTCCTGTCCTTTCAACCACCTCATTCATTTCACATCCCATTTCAGTCAAAACCACACGCATCATTTCCATTCTCTCCCCGTTATACTTTTCAGATCTCATATTCTACTAGTAATCATTCTACCGCAAATTGTAAACACATCAAATCAGCTTCATATTTCTGAAAATCTATCACATATATAATGTAGACCGATCTGTATTAATTCTACTGTAACGTATTATATGATGGTGTTCATTTCAATGCTTAATAGATCTTACTTTTCAAGCCCAGATCTTACTTTTGCTATAAAAAATTGTCTGTTGTTAGCCATAAAATTACAAAAAGTAACTTAATATAGCAAACTAGTTAGTGGACAAGGATACTAAACAGGTCATATCTATAGAATATTGCTTAAATTCACTAAAAATTGTCTAATGGTACCAAATTACAATGCAAATTACGTTCTGGGTCTCAAAGGGTTAATAGTTTTTTTTTTATATTGGTAGCTATCAATAATGAGGCTGCCGTTATTGTCATCACTATATAACCCACCCTTCCTCTGTTATTCCCCCTCCTCCCCCTACACCTACTCCTCCTCCTCCTCTTCCTCTTCCTCTTCTCCTCCTCCACCTCCTCCACCTCCTCCTCCATCACCTCCTCCTCCTCTTCCTCTTCCTCCACCTCCTCCTCCATCACCTCCTCCTCCTCCTCCTCCTCCTCCACCTGTTCCACTTCTTCTGCTGCTTCTTCTTCTTCTTCTTCTCCACCTCCTCCTCCTCCACCACCACCACCACCACCACCACCACCACCACACCACCACCACCACACCACCACCACCACCACCACCACCTCCTCCTTAGCTATGCCAAAGTGTTTCCTTCCTTCCTTCCTTTCTTCATCAATGTTTCCTTTCACGCCTTTCCTCCTCCTCCTCCTCCTCCTCCTCCTTTCCCACTTTCTATGTTATTTTCCAGAGAGAGAGAAAGGGAATCTCAGGTGTAATCTTCCTGCCATGCTTCTGTAATGGTCTTTTGACCATCTACACCTTAGTTACCATTATGTAGTGCCCACCTTGGGAGTGTACTCTACAGTCCTGGTTACTCCGCTGCCACCACCCACATTAAGTGGGAAAAGTATATATGATTGAACAAAAATAAAAGATTTAAGAAAATATGTATGTTGGAAACTGAATAATAACTCGTTAATATATTTCTAATTATAATATTTTCAACTCTTTACTGTCTCACTTCCCAACTGGTGTACATTCATAAGTTATCTTAATATTAAGTCTTCCTTCCCTCCTAGCGATACGCACGCGAAATGCTCAAGTCGTTATCCTAATATAGTTTACTATCTTTGGTAACTTCAGTCGCACTGTTACCCCTTAACGATACGCACATGTAATGCTCAAGTCGTTATCCTAATATAATGTATACGTAGTCTATACCACTTCCAACTGTTTCCCTCTCACTTATTTTTCTATTTCCTTCTTTTCTCCTTGTCCTCACACGGCTGGCTGTGACATGTTGTGGTTGCCCCCTCTGCTAATTTGTGAGCGCTTGGCCCCCTGGTCCGCCAACAGCATCCTACCTTGGGACCCTAAGTAATACAAGTCATTAATCCTGGTCAACAAAAAGAATCACCAGTAAGTCATGTCTACATCTCTAGTTAACAAACATTTTATAACATACCTTTACAAGGGAGGATAAGGTCACCTCCCAGTGGGCTTACCCACCGGGAGTCCCGTCTGCTACTAAATGCTAACCTGACGTTCAGCTCCCCTTCTCACTTCGTTTCGATACGTGGTCAACTACCACTGGCTTAAAATATAAGCCTAACCAGTGATTCAGGAATGAGGCGTGGAGGAAAATCCTCGTTAGCTTATTGATACTTATGTGTTATTTCATCTCTTCCCCTATTAATGTAATTTCTCGCGTTACATAGCTTCTTCCCCCCAAAAAAAAATTTCCTTATGCCTCAGTCCTTCATCAAGCATCCTACCGGATATCTAACTAAAAAATAAAAATAAATTATCATATACATCACACATAATTTCATATAAATTTTCTTAGGATCTTCTATCACTTACAAACAAATATTCTCATCCTGCATTTTCCAATTCTTCCAACAAATTTACAACAAAATGAAATAGTATGTATTCTTAACTTATCACTTCCCTCACCAAGAGTAGATTTGACCAGTTTGGGAAATACGTATTTAATGTAATGCCTTCACTCCCTTGAAATGAGAACCTTCTCACTTTCTCTTATTTGTCAAGGCCAAAGCCCTATAGAGTCGCGACTGGACTCGTCCCTCTAGTCTGCAATGGTTATTTTCTTTTACCCCACTAATCCTGGGCGTAGGTGCGTAGGGAGAAATCACGACTGGATTTACTCCATACCCTCAATACTTGGGATAAGGCTCACCTCCTTTGCGAGGCATACATACTCCTGCGTCTATTCACCCAACGAGCAAAGCTCAGAGCCAAGCCCATCCTTGGGTCTAACGACAACCTAGCGGGTTTAGTGTTCAGTGCAATCTGTGTGCACCCTCTAAAGCAAGAATTTCTAACCTTTTTACATTCTTTCTAGGGGACCTTCATCTCTCTCTTTCTCTCTCTCTCACTAGAGAAAGTGGTGAAAATTAATCTCTCTCTCACGAGAGATTAACACTTCTGTCATTATAATAAGCACGTATCTCTTCACTGGCCTCCTTGAGGGCCTCCTCTCTCAAGATGGTGTTAGTGTACAAATTCCTCCTCCATTACTACCACTCTAACGCAACTTTTCTAAGGTGGCTATTATACTGCCACGACAACCCGTAAAGCTGCTTACTTGTAGGGCGTCTACTAGACGTTCTACATGAGCTGTTACCTCTATCCTAATGTTAATCTAAACGTAAGGTACGGTAACCTAACCTTACCGCACCTTTTACATGACATCCTGCCCTACATTAGTGTTAAGTGTGGAATACAAGCCCCATATCCACACATTCATCATCTATCCACTTCCACTCGGCATCGTTCCACACTGCATCCACACGTGGATGTAGTGTCACATCACCCACATCCACACTACCTTCACGCATCCTACATCACCCATAAACACACTGCATACGCGCTACCCATATCACTTTCATGTTCAACAGCGGGTCGGAGGTGTGCGTATTTCATGCCGCACCCTTTCACTACTCCGCTTCGGCTTTTCCAGGCCATCACTAATGTCTTTATCAGCGTCTATGTTAGCATGTGGGTAACCCGGGCTTACTGTTACGTTAGTATCATCTTCCTCCACGGTCTGAGCGAACTAGTCATGATCACTAACGGTACTCTGTACACCTATACTCTATACACACCATACTGTACAGTATGTGATCACTAGGTAACTGGCACTTTACAAAAAAAAACTAACTAACAAGGCGTTAGTTGGCTCGTGGGTACGCGGAAACCATCGAATGGATCCCACCGCTGTCACCAAAATGTAATGGTCTTTTTGTCCATCTACACCTTAGTTACCATTATGTAGTGCCCACCTTGGGAGTGTACTCTACAGTCCTGGTTACTCCGCTGCCACCACCCGCATTAAGTGGGAAAAGTATATATGATTGAACAAAAATAAAAGATTTAAGAAAATATGTATGTTGGAAACTGAATGATAACTCGTTAATATATTTCTAATTATAATATTTTCAACTCTTTACTGTCTCACTTCCCAACTGGTGTACATTCATAAGTTATCTTAATATTAAGTCTTCCTTCCCTCCTAGCGATACGCACGCGAAATGCTCAAGTCGTTATCCTAATATAGTTTACTATCTTTGGTAACTTCAGTCGCACTGTTACCCCTTAACGATACGCACATGTAATGCTCAAGTCGTTATCCTAATATAATGTATACGTAGTCTATACCACTTCCAACTGTTTCCCTCTCACTTATTTTTCTATTTCCTTCTTTTCTCCTTGTCCTCACACGGCTGGCTGTGACATGTTGTGGTTGCCCCCTCTGCTAATTTGTGAGCGCTTGGCCCCCTGGTCCGCCAACAGCATCCTACCTTGGGACCCTAAGTAATACAAGTCATTAATCCTGGTCAACAAAAAGAATCACCAGTAAGTCATGTCTACATCTCTAGTTAACAAACATTTTATAACATACCTTTACAAGGGAGGATAAGGTCACCTCCCAGTGGGCTTACCCACCGGGAGTCCCGTCTGCTACTAAATGCTAACCTGACGTTCAGCTCCCCTTCTCACTTCGTTTCGATACGTGGTCAACTACCACTGGCTTAAAATATAAGCCTAACCAGTGATTCAGGAATGAGGCGTGGAGGAAAATCCTCGTTAGCTTATTGATACTTATGTGTTATTTCATCTCTTCCCCTATTAATGTAATTTCTCGCGTTACACTTCCAATACTCATCACTTTTTTATCATACATGACTGTTTATAATAGTGACTCGAGTTGCTACTTATAATTTTGTCTTTTTGGCGAGTGTTCAGCTAAACCCCTTGAGACCCAGAACGTAATTTCCATTGTAATCTGGGTACCATTAGACGCTGTTTAGTGAATATAAACAATATTTTATAGATATGACCTGTTTACCGTAGATAACACTTTTGTCGCCAGAAACTTGCCACTGCACTAATGTCGCCAGGCACAATATATTATAAATTTTAGCATCACTACAGAATTTCATATGCCACTGAAGACATGTATAGTGTGATGTACATTATATAAACTACTGTGCATGCCTCTTCAGTGGCACATACAAGTCTGCAGTGATGCTAAAATTCCTAATATATGGTGCCTGGCGACATTAGTGCAGTGGCGAGTGACAGGCGACTATAGTGTTATCTACAGTAGTAGCCTTGTCTACTAACTAATTTGGTATATTCAGCTACTTTTCGTAATTTTATGGGTAACAACAGACGATTTTATATAGCCAAGGAAAGATCTGGGCGTGAAGGGGTTAAGAGTTATTCATAATTCATTCAGCCACGGTCTTACTCACGCGAGCTGATCTCCATATTCTCAACGAACATGGTAAAAAATCTTGTTTCTATTCTCTGGTACCCGTATGTCTAACCCTTTACTGTCTGTCTACCCATCCCTCCCTCCCTCCATCTATCTATCTGTCTATCCATCAGTTTTTAATCCACGCTTCTTACTGTAACTCACCTTTCACACTGTCCTTCCATGGCTTACCGCCGCTTTTATATTAGATACAATGATTATATGTGGCCTGCGTCTCCTTGCTGCACGTCAACATTGTGTGGTGGGGGTTGTGGTTAATGTGATAGGGTGTGTAGTTAATGTGGTAGACTGTGTGGTGGGGTTTGTGGTTAATGTGGTAGTGTGTGTGGTTAATGTGGTAGGATGTGTGGTGGGGGCTGTGGTTAATGTGGTAGGGGGTGTGGTTAATGTGGTAGTGTGTGGTGGGGTTTGTGGTTAATGTGGTAGGGTGTGTGGTGGGGTTTGTGGTTAATGTGGTAGGGTGTGTGGTGGGGTTTGTGGTTAATGTGGTAGGATGTGTGATGGGGACTGTAGTTAATGTGGTAGGGTGTGTGGTGGGGGCTGTGGTTCATGTGGTAATGTGTGGTGGGGGCTGTGGTTAATGTGGTAGTGTGTGGTGGGGGCTGTGGTTAATGTGGTAGGGTGTGTGGTGGGGGCTGTGGTTAATGTGGTAGGGTGTGTGGTTAATGTGGTAGTATGTGGTGGGGGCTGTGGTTAATGTGGTAGAGTGTGTGGTGGGGGCTGTGGTTAATGTGGTAGGGTGTGTGGTGGGGGCTGTGGTTAATGTGGTAGGATGTGTGGTGGGGGCTGTGGTTAATGTGGTAGGGTATGGTGGGGGCTGTGGTTAATGTGGTAGGGTGTGTGGTGGGGGCTGTGGTTAATGTGGTAGGGTGTGTGGTGGGGGCTGTGGTTAATGTGGTAGTGTGTGGTAATTTAAATACAAATGTATTTGAGTACTGCCCAGCTCTGACTGTGGTAACCCGGATGTCACACTAGCCCTGTGTCCCGGGGTACCACAGCTAGGCTCAATTAAGGGCTGATGCCACGGAGATGAGCACCGAGGCCACGCGTATGCCCCATTTACCTTTTACCTAATATAATCCAATCCCCTACAGGTATTCAAGTATTAGACAGACAGACGCTAGAGAGAGAGAGAGAGAGAGACAGAGAGAGAGAGAGAGACACAGACAGACAGAGAGAAAGTCGCAACTCGTGCTCGTGCTCGCGCCTTCCCACAGCCACCAAGATGGCCGACCCACAACAAATGGACGTGGACAATAGTTACAATTCGGACGATGACGACGTAGTTATCATCGAAGACACCACAATACCTAACGAGTGAGTACTATCATACACTCCCACACATTTATAGCGCGTAGTTAACCTTGTGTCACCTTTAATTAAGGGTCTATTAAGGGTTCTGTAAAGACGTGTTTGTAGCTCCATATTGCAGGGTGTTTTGGTGGGGTTTCTGTGGGAATTATCGGTTTTTTTGTGGGATGTTGGTGGTTTTGTGGGATTTTGGTGACGGGGGTGGAAGGAAATTGTCCGAATTGACTTTTTGTGACAATTTTTTTTCTAATTTATTTTTATTGCTATTATTTTACACCAGGACCAGAAGGGTTGTAGTCAGTTCGTACACAAGTTGTTTCGGTCAATTTTTACGGTAGCGTAGTATACGGTAGCGTATTACGCATTCCTCCCCCTTCCCCAAAACAACACACACACACACACACACACACACACACACACACTCCGTAGAGGGTACTCCGTAGTGTAGGGGAAGCACGCTCGGTTCACAACCGAGAAGTCCCGGGTTCGATCCCCGGGCGGAGCGGAAACAGATGGGTTGTTTCCTTAAAACCCGAGCCCCTGTCCACCCAGCAGTGAATGGGTACCGGCTGTTAGCCGGGGGTTTGTGACCCGCCTCCCGGGGTGGTGGCTTCCCCCAACACTAACCACTAAGCAGGAATGATAAAAATGATGATATGGAGACGGGGCCACACGAGCGTTGCTCAGGCCCTGTAAAATACAACTAGGTGAATACACACACACACACACATACACACACGACAACACACAGACAAAACACCACACACCACACACACACACACACACACACACACACACACACAATTGGGAGTGAGGTTTCTGTTTAGCTTATTGGATTCTAGGGAACATTCTCTCTGAGCTTCCGTCGCAAATCATTACTTTTGGAGATAATGACATGTTGTTTATAGGGAGGCGAGAGACAAGTGTTTACGTCCGCCACACTCTTCTTCCTCTTGTGACCTGCATCGTCTCTGTTCTTCCCTTGCCGCGGACACTTTTTTAATGCAGATTTGTTTAGTTAGGAGGTTAAAGCGTGGGAATAGGTTAGGTTAGGTTAGATTAGAGAGTCTAAAGGTGGGGTTAGGTTAGTTTAATGGACCCTACCCATAACTACGTCACGGTTTGTTTACATCGGTGCATTGTGGGGATAAGGCGGGGTCGCCGCGGGTGGACCTACGAAGGGAAAACTACGGCGATGGAAGAATTTCGAGTTATTTTGCGCGAAATTGATATTCCAGGTGCTATATTACTGTGCTCTGTTCTCGCTGACAACACTATAGAGAAGACCTGAGGTAATGGCTGATGTGCAGAGGCTTCTAAACCAAGAAAACAGAGTCATAACAGAGCCTCGTCAAAAGGTAAGCAACTGGTAGGTACGTAACGTGTCCCTACCACTTGCTTACTTCTTAATGAGACTCTGCTGTGACTGTTTTCCTGGTTTAGAAGCCTCTGCACATCAACCATCACCTCAGGTCTTCTCTGTGTTGTCAGCGAGCACGGAAATATAGCACCTGGAATATCAATTTCGCCCAAAACAACTCGAATTTTTTTCATCGTCGTAGTCTTCTCTTTGTAGGTTGTATACATATTCATGGTTATGATAATACTAAAATACGTTATTAATTGAGTTCCTTTTGTTGTCTTTCCTCATAATAAGTAGGGTATTATTCTAGTGTTTGCCCATACTCCCCCTCTCCCACAAAACAAGCTTGGGGACCTGGGGGAATGCGGGATTTTTGGCTGGGGTACAAAATATGCGTCGCAACCACATAGTTTTCGAGTTAGGGGTGTTGTAAAAATTGCCTAGATCTAGGGAAAATTCATTGGATTTCTTCTGAGTCCAGAAACGTGTGAACCTGACGATCCTCACAGAATGATGACCGAAGTGTCGAGAACCCCCCCAACCTCCCGCTAGGAGGTTAGGTTAGATTTGGTTAGGTTAGGTTAGGTTAGATTTGGTTAGGTTAGGTTAGGTTTGGTTATATTTGGTTAGGTTAGCTTAGGTTATATTTGGTTTGGTTAGGTTAGGTTAGTTTAGTTTTGGTTAGGCAAATTTCTCTAGATATAAGGTAATTACCCTAGATCTAGGGAATTTGGTAAAATTCTAGTGTTTGCCCATACTCTCCCACTTCCCCCAAACAAGTTTGGGGACCTGTGGGAATGCGGGGTTTTCGGGTGGGGAACAAATTATGCGTCGGAAACACAAAATTTAAGAGTTGTGTATAGGGGGTAAAATTCCCGGTATTATTCTAGTGCACGTTTGCCCATACTCCCCCTCTCCCACAAAACAAGCTTGGGGACCTGCTGGGGGGAATGCGGGGGACCTGGGGGAATGCGGGCTCTTTGGCTGAGGTACAAAATATGCGTCGCAACCACATAGTTTTTGAGTTAGGGGTGTTGTAAAAATTGCCTAGATCAAGGGAAAATTCATTGGATTTCTTCTGAGTCCAGAGACGTGTGAACCTGACGATCCTCACAGAATGATGACCGAAGTGTCGAGAACACCCCCAACCCCCCGCTAGAAGGTTAGGTTAGATTTGGTTAGGTTAGATTTGGTTAGGTTAGGTTTGATTAGATTTGGTTAAGTTAGCTTAGGTTATATTTGGTTAGGTTAGGTTAATTTTGGTTAGGCAAATTTCTCTAGATATAAGGTAATTACCCTAGATCCAGGAAATTTTACCACCCATACACAACTCTTAAATTATGTGTTTCCGACGCATAATTTGTTCCCCACCCGAAAACCCCACATTAAATATTAAACCCCACATATAAAATTATAGTGTTTGCCCATACTCTCCCAAGTTTACCAAACAAGTTTGGAGACCTGTGGGAATGTGGGGTTTTCGGGTGGGGAACAAATTATGCGTCGGAAACACATTATTTAAGAGTTGTGTATGGGGGGGTAAAATTCCCTAGATCTAGGGTAATTACCTTATATCTAGAGAAATTTGCCTAACCAAAATTAACCTAACCTAACCTAACCAAATATAACCTAAGTTAACCTAACCAAATCTAACCAAACCAAATCTAACTAAACCTAACCTAACCAAATATAACCTAACCAAATATAACCTACCTTAACCTAACCAAATATAACCTAACCTCCTAGCGGGAGGTTGGGGGTGTTCTCGACACTTCGGTCATCATTCTGTGAGGATCGTCAGGTTCACACGTTTCTGGACTCAGAAGAAATCCAATGAATTTTCCCTTGATCTAGGCAATTTTTACAACACCCCTAACTCAAAAACTATGTGGTTGCGACGCATATTTTGTACCCCAGCTAAAAATCCCGCATTCCCCCAGGTCCCCAAGCTTGTTTTGTGGGAGAGGGGGAGTATGGGCAAACACTAGAATAATACCCTACTTATTATGAGAAAAGACAACAAAAGGAACTCAATTAATAAGGTATTTTAATACTATCATAACCATGAATATGTATACAAACTACAAAGAGAAGACTACGACGATGAAAAAATTTAGAGTTGTTTTGGGCGAAATTGATATTCCAAGTGCTATATTTCCGTGCTCGCTGACAACATAGAGAAGACCTGAGGTGATGGTTGATGTGCAGAGGCTTCTAAACCAGGAAAACAGTCACAGCAGAGTCTCATTAAGAAGTAAGCAAGTAGTAGGGACACATTACGTACCTACCAGCTGCTTACCTTTTGACGAGGCTCTGTTATGACTCTGTTTTCTTAGTTTAGAAGCCTCTGCACATCAGCCATTACCTCAGGTCTTCTCTATAGTGTTGTCAGCGCGAACAGAGCACAGTAATATAGCACCTGGAATATCAATTTCGCGCAAAATAACTCTAAATTCCTCCATCGCCGTAGTTTTCCCTTCGTAGGTCCACCCGCGGCGACCCCGCCTTATCCCCACAATGCACCGATGTAAGCAAACCGTGACGTAGTTATGTCTGGGGCCCATTGTCATATCTCCTATACACTCCTTCCTATTAAAAACATCTTATATCTCCATAAGTAGTGATTTGCGACGGAAGTTCACAGAGAAAATGTTTCTTAGAATCTATTAAGGTGAACAGAAACCACACTCCCAATTGTGTCGCCAAATATTACAAATGATAGCCTCACTACTGCTGTGTCTGTGCCACTGAAGATGATACACAGTAGTTTATATCATGACTATAATCTACCCTGTTTCAGCGTTGTTTTATGCTTTGTAGCTGCAGGTATAGACAGTTTACAATTTCGCTACTCTTTTCGGGCGACGACGACGGCGGGAGGACACTCAGAACATAAACACTAGCTGGCGATCTTAGTGTAGGTCACCACTCGGGTGATATTTTTGTCATTTGTTCATTTATAGCCCTACTATGACACAGATGAAGACACAAAATGACACAGATTCTCCAGATAGCCCTTTCTAACTTTCCTGAAATCATGGATGTAGAAATGTAAGTATTAACGCCACCACACGTCTGTACAGCGATAAAAACGTTGTATACGGCCTCAATATCAGTGGTCGCCCAATAACGAAAATTTTATCGGGAATTCTGGTCCCAGAGTAATATAATACTAATAAAAAAATGGTTACAGGGAGTTTCGTACACAAGTTGTTTCGTACCCAGGTTTTGTTAGTTGTTTCGTACACTGATTTTGAGTTTTTTCGTACATACCTGGTGTCGTTTCGTAACTCTAGGAGTCAAGTTCAACTCTGAGCTGAGTGTACGAAACGACTATGGTTTCATATAGACTACGAAACGACTATGGTTTCATATAGACTACGAAACTACGGTAAAATTCTAGTGTTTGCCCAGACTCTCCCACTTCCCACAAACAAGTTTGGGGACCTGTGGGAATGCTGGGTTTCCGGGTGGGGAAAAATTATGCGTCGGAAACACGTAATTTAAGAGTTGTGTAAGGGGGTAAAACTCCCTAGATCTAGGGTAATTTCCTTATATCTAGAGAAATTTGCCTAAAGCAAATTAACCTCCCCTAGCCAAATTTAACCTAACCTAGCGGGGCCTGACCCACCGGTAACCTAACCTAACGAAATCTAACCTAACCTAACCCATATTCAATGAATTTTCCCTAGATCTAGGGAATTTCTTCAACACCCCTAACTCAAAAACTACGTATGTGGTTGCGACGCATATTTTGTACCCCAGCTAAATATCCCGCATTCCCCCAGGTCCCCCAGCTTGTTTTGTGGGAGAGGGGGAGTATGGGCAAACTCTAGAATAATACCGTGATGCCCCCTTCAACCCCCCGTCCCCCCCTCTAAATGACCCCCCCCTGGAACCTCCAAAATAATATTACTAACCTAACCTCACTATAACCTTACAAATAACCTCCTAACGCAGGGGTCCCCAACCCACAGAGCACCGCGGGCCCCATCCACAAGTCCGAGAGGGCCCGAGGGCCGCTCCAATAAAAAACTCTGAAAACCACGTATACAGAACAAAAAATTTCAAAGAATTTATTAATGAGACGCCTGGTGACATTTCTGAGCAGAAAGCTTATCAAAATCATGGGTGATGGAACTAACACTCGGCAAGAGAACGTCGTCCAAGTGGTCATCTGTGACACAACACACGTTTGGAATGATGGAGGGCCGCACCGATGACCAAAAGGAAATGATCTGGCGGGCCGCACGGAATGGCCTCGCTGGCCGCATGTGGCCAGCGGGCCGCGGGTTGGGGACCCCTGTCCTAACGAGACCTAAGGGCGGGAAAGGACTAGAATTTTACCAGGTTAGGTTATAGTGAGGTTAGGTTAGTAATTTTTCTTATATTTTTTAATCTCTCCGCCACTTTATAATTACGTGTTAGAGGTATCTGAAGGGATCTGTGAAGGTCTGGAGGAAATAAAACCACCAATAAGGGCGGGAAAGGACTCTAGCATTTACCAGGTCAGGCATGAAGTTTATTTTAGTAACATACCTATGAGGTAAAGATTCGTTTTATCAGCCCTCTCCTCTTTCAGATGAAACTAATTTTCTGATAGATTTTGATGTGTTTTCAAAGAATCTGATGTTTGTTTTTCTTGGTAATCACTAGTTGTTGTTGTTTTTGTTTTTACCCCCTTGACCTCACCTCTGAAAAACTAGTGATTTCCAAGAAAAACAAACTTCAGATTGTTCGTAAACACATCAAAATCTACCAGAAAAATATAGTTCACCAATAAAACTAAACTAACGCAACCTTACCCTAACCTAACCTGAGGGGGGGGGGGGGAGCACTGGGGTACCTTTATAAGAGAGACCCTAGTGAGCACTGAGCTCGCCACGGGCCTGGGAAAGGCGTGCAGTCAGTTCGTACACAAGTTGTTTCGTACACCAGTAGATTCGTACACCACTAAGTTGTTTCGTAGTCTATATGAAACCATAGTCGTTTCGTACGCTCAGCTCAGAGTTGAACTTGACTACTAGAGTTACGAAACGACACCAGGTATGTACGAAAAAACTCAAAATCAGTGTACGAAACAACTAACAAAACCTGTGTACGAAACAACTTGTGTACGAAACTCCATGTCAAGATTAAAAGACACTCTAGGTTAAACCACGCGCAGCTTAGTGACGGCAGTTTCAGTGGTGCGAGAAAACGACGATTTTGTATCACGGCCTATTCTAAAATATTCCCCGAGCCTCACGAGGATACTCCCCCACCCACCTACACGCACCTGTGGCCGCGGCGGCCTGCCCTGACCTGACCTCACTCACTCCTACTCTCCCTACCCACGGCCTACCACACACACACACACACACACACACACACACACACACACACACACACACACACACACACACACACACACACAAGTTTACAAAAACCTTTGACTTTGTACCAATTTTAGTGGAGAAAGAGAGAGAGAGCGAGAGCGAATCCCCGCCAGCCACCCACACCGCCCTGCCCTGCCCTACACACCTGTGCTATCCTGCTTGCTGGCAGGCCACTCCCTTCTACCTCCTCTTGCCACTATCCAAAAATTATCATTATGACGTACTATGTAGTGTACTATGTAGTGTACTATGTAGTGTACTATGTAGTGTACTATGTAGTGTACTATGTATTGTACTATGAAGTGTACTATGTAGTGTACTATGAAGTGTACTATGTAGTGTACTATGAAGTGTACTATGTAGTGTACTATGAAGTGTACTATGAAGTGTACTATGAAGTGTACTATGTAGTGTACTATGAAGTGTACTATGTAGTGTACTATGTAGTGTACTATGTAGTGTACTATGAAGTGTACTATGTAGTGTACTATGAAGTGTACTATGTAGTGTACTATGTAGTGTACTTTGCTCCTGTAGAAAGAAAATATTTTTTTTTTTTTAAATCCTCAGCACAGAACCGTGAACATGCCTAGAAAACGGAGCACAGAAGACATGGTCTGTGCCAGTGTTCATTCAGGACTGGCGACTGTTTTGTGGCGAGGCTGACCTCCACACTGCAGCTGACGTCATGCGCACCAGAGGAAAAGTTCAGTTTAGCCGTGGAGAGACCTATTAAAAGTCTATTGATCTTGCTCCCTGTCACCCTGGGAAAGGCGCGCTGCTGGGCTGCGTGAATGGCGGCGGCAGTGTCCATGCAGTGTCAATCCAATGCAAAGACATTCTACAACAAGATGCCTCACTCTGGGGTGCCCTGTGGTGGGCGTGAAATCGACCTCCGCCGTGCGGCAGGAGTTAACCAGTCTGCTGGCCCATTCACTTGCTGCATGTGACTATCAATGAAAATCATATGGACTATGGTATATCAGTATATATGATATACTGTTATCTTCGTAAATGTTTGTTCTATAATATTATCAAATAAAAAACAGTAAAATACACTAAAGAAATGCCATTACGAGACTGAAAAAATATGCATGAACTTATTATTCACTTCAACTCTTCGCCATTTAAAACTTTGCGAGTCAACATTTACCATGAAACATATCAATAGAAGCGCAATTTTATTAGCTTTCCATTGATATATTTCGTTTCCCAATAAATTAATTAGAACCATGCATACATTACCATTAACTAAATAAATAACATCATCAATCGGGTAATTTTCCCGATTGATGATGTTATTTATTTAGTTAACGCTAATTTATGCTTGGTTGTAATTAATTTATTGGAAAACGAAATATATCAATGGAAAGCTAATAAAATTGCGTTGCTATTGAAATGTTTCATGGTAAATGTTGACTCGCAAAGTTTTAAATGGCGAAGAGTTGAAGTAAATATTCTTTGGTCCTATGCAGCAAGTGAATGGGCCAACAGGCTGCTACAACTGGTCCTCCGCAAAACAACCGCAAAACTGGTCCTCGTCCTCTTGTCCTCTCTTCGCGTCCTTCCTCCGCCACGTCTCGCTTTTGTTGACCTGGAGCGGCTTCTTCGGGGCAGCCAACACTTAGTCATGTACTCTGCAGGGCTATAGCTTTGCCTCACAAGCTATACAAAAAGCTTGTTTTTCCTTAACAGGAACTAGCGCGTGTAGGTCTCACGGCCTCTTGTAGCTTCATTATTTTCTTATGTTCTTATGTTCTTACTCATGGCAACTCAGAAGCGTCAAGGTTATGGAAGGAGGTGATGATAGACAGTAGGTAGTAGTAGGTAGCATGGTAGGAGGAGACATTTGAGAAAATTACCTCCGTTTGATGAAACTTAAACGCGTGTGGTACACATATAATACATTTCTGTTTGAGGCCTATAATTGTGTACCAGCACTTAGCCACCAGGCTAATTGCAATGTCTGGTCGGTGCTTGCCTGCCAGGGACATTCAGGCGTCACTCCTTGGTGGCACTTCAAGGGAGGAAGAATCAGATCTTGAATCTGATGAGGAGACATTTCAGTATACAAAGTGAAACTCTGCATTGCGAATTGAATATTTTATATCATTTGTACAAATGGGTAGTTTTTATTTATATATACTTATAATCGTGTACACATTTAGATACTTTTTTTTCTTCTTGTTACTACAGTATATTCCACCGAATATTGGAAACGTGAGACGCAAAGCGGGGACTATATCAGGGCAGAGGAGAATGGGGTTTGACTTCAGCTCAAACATTTTCCATCTCCAAAAATATTGAGGTTAGAAACTATCCTTTAGTGGCATTCTTGTCTTTACAGTGTGGACATATCATCCATACAACTTTCGTGAGGCTAGACACTATCCTTTAGTGGCATTCTTGTCTTTACAGTGTGGACACATCATCCATACAACTTTCGTGAGGCTAGACACTATCCTTTAGTGGCATTCTTGTCTTTACAGTGTGGACACATCATCCATACAACTTTCGTGAGGCTAGACACTATCCTGTAGTGGCATTCTTGTCTTTACAGTGTGGACATATCATCCATACAACTTTCGTGCATATTTTCCAAGCCATCTAACCAAAATACAAAGGTTGTAAATAATATGTCACTGCTATTAGAGGGTCAAGTTTACACGGATATGTCTCAGGAACTATTGCAGATACGAATATTCTGAAGACAGCCCAGAACTGCTGAAGATAATCGTCATTTATCATGTTGACATTGAAAAACTACTTTAGTGAGAAAAAATTTGAGAAAATAAGGTGGGAACATTATATAGAGTGCGTATTTATCAGGCGTTTGATAAAATTATCAAGAAATACTCGCCCAAAGAAGAGTTTTTGACATAGTACTAAAAGCTTACATTTATTTTCTGTGTTTTTAGGAGCTGTACACAGTGAAACCAAATTCAAAGTTGTATCATAAAACATTGCTGAAAAAATCTAGAAAAAGTAAAACTTTTTATTGTTTGAAGAGAAGTGTTGAGTTTGCCCTACTTTTACCACGGTGGCTACTCCCTTATCAGAAAACTAATGGTTGCTATGGAACACTGATATAATTCCGCTGCTTTTGGTATATAGCACAGCCAAAGTTTTCTCAGAAAAATGTTTCTAGTGAAGAGTTGAAGTCAATTTAGTGTTTATGCCTATGCATTCAGAGTCTCATAATGGCATTTATTCTGTGGCCCTTATAGTTTTTTGTGTGATAATCTTATAGAAAAAACATATCCAAAGACAACAGTAAAACATTGACACTGATGAGAGTTTGGTCTGGGAGAAAAATACACTGCAAAGGAAACTTTTTTACACGTAAAAAAGCCCTTCTGAGCCTCTCCCACGGGCTGCCACGAGCAAGAATTCATTACGAGCGAGTGCGAAGAGCTCGTGAGTCCTCGGTGGATACGGGATTTTTCTCACTTGAGCGCCCCGACCCGACCGTCACGCTTTTCAGGAGCTTATATCTTTGGAAGCCCGCTTCCGATTGACAAGCGGTCTTCGCCATCTGATTCAATCCCTTTCGTGCTTGACATGTTATGTCTCACGTGAGGGGTCAGCGTGGCGCGTGAGGGGTGTCAGACAACGTTATCTTGCTATAGCTGAGAAACGGCAGTACCGACTAAGTTGAAATTTGGTGTGTGGTTTGAGACCACACACCTAGCAAAGTCACACAGGTCAAACTCCGGGTGACGCCACACGTGCGGTGGGTTTCTACGGGCTCGCTCGTCCCTCGCCGATTAAGGCGTCTTACTGGTAAATATAATTACGGAATGCGAGAGGGTTAAGTGCTTTTCATATTCAACGGAAATGGTTTCAGGAAATATTTTTTATATTAATTATATTCGTTATTTTTTAAAGTGAAAATGTGATGTCCGTGGCAAATGAGCCCTTATGGACAGGTGGGCTGGAGGGAAGCGGTCACTTGTCTGTATCCCATGGCAGGGACTGACCTCTGCCCCCCCCCCCTCTCTCTCTCTCTTTCTTTATGTGTATGTATTGATTTAATGGAAAGTATTTACTGTATAGTTGTGTTTTTACTTATGCACTGTATGTACACATTCCTGAGCAAATTTCAATTGAATAGAAGAATATTCATGTTTCATATTCTGTCCTTGCCTGTTTATTGAGAGAGAGAGAGAGAGAGAGAAGAGAGAGAGAGAGAGAGAGAGAGAGAGAGAGCCAGCCCCTCTCTCTCACTCCCCCATTATCTGCCCCATTACCCATTATTGGCTGTGCCTGATGTGCAAGGCTTAGCTACACTTGCCTGCATTGAAGGTCACTAGCCACTCACCACTCCACTCCTCCACCCTGTAGAGTGGTGGCGTGAGGCTCCTGTGCTGGCCTTACTCCTTGGCTGCAAACACTGGCTGGGTGTTAGCTGGAGGGTGAAGCAGGAAGCACCCTTCAAGGAAGCACTTGCCTGGTTGTGTGCTGACGGCCACCAATGTTACAGGTGCTGAGATGAAGAGTCCAGGTCGGCGCCCACGCCAGGACTCCTCCCGGCTTCCCTTGTATTAGGGAACGCTTGGTTCATCCCCGGGGCCTCCACCGGGGTTCCTGCAGGACCAGCTGACGCCTCCCACCACAGGGGTGCTGGCAGAAGTAGTGCTGCAATGGAGGGCGTGAGGACCTACACTTGTAACCACTGTGGCAAAGTGTGCTCCAGCAGGGCTGGCATTACTGCACACGTCCTCACCCATACACGCAAGACAGAGCTGAGGTGTGACCACTGTGGCAAAGTGTTCACTCGTAAAGATGCTCTTAGGAGCCACATGCACACCCACACTGGTGTGAGAGACTTTGAGTGTCAGGAGTGTAGAAAAACATTTACCCGCAAGAGCCATCTTAACTCACACATGCTCACCCACACTGGTGAGAGAAACTTTGAGTGTCAGGAGTGTAGGAAAACATTTGCCCTCAAGAGCAGTCTTAACAAACACATCCTCACCCACACTGGTGAGAGAAACTTTGAGTGCCAGGAGTGCAGGAAAACATTTGCCCACAAGAGCAATCTTAACACACATATGCTCACCCACACTGGTGAGAGAAACTTTGAGTGTCAGGAGTGTAGGAAAACATTTACCCACAAGAGTAGTCTTAACACACACATGCTCACCCACACTGGTGTGAGAAACTTTGAGTGTCAGGAGTGTAGGAAAACATTTACCCACAAGAGCAGTCTTAACACACACATGCTCACCCACACTGGTGTGAGAGACTTTGAGTGTCAGGAGTGTAGAAAAACATTTACCCGCAAGAGCCATCTTAACTCACACATGCTCACCCACACTGGTGAGAGAAACTTTGAGTGTCAGGAGTGTAGGAAAACATTTGCCCTCAAGAACAATCTTAACACACACATGCTCACCCACACTGGTGAGAGAAACTTTGAGTGCCAGGAGTGTAGGAAAACATTTGCCCTCAAGAGCAGTCTTAACACGCACATGCTCACCCACACTGGTGAGAGAAACTTTGAGTGTCAGGAGTGTAGGAAAACATTTACCCACAAGAGCAGTCTTAACATACACATGCTCACCCACACTGGTGACAGAAACTTTGAGTGTCAGGAGTGTAGGAAAACATTTGCCCGCAAGACCCATCTTAACACACATATGCTCACCCACACTGGTGAGAGAAACTTTGAGTGTCAGGAGTGTAGGAAAACATTTGCCCTCAAGAGCATCTTAACACACACATGCTCACCCACACTGGTGAGAGAAACTTTGAGTGCCAGGAGTGTAGGAAAACATTTGCCCCAAGAGCCTCTTAACACCACATGCTCACCCACACTGGTGAGAGAAACTTTGAGTGTCAGGAGTGTAGGAAAACATTTGCCCAGAAGGGCAGACTTAACACACACATGCTCACCCACACTGGTGAGAGAAACTTTGAGTGTCAGGAGTGTAGGAAAACATTTACCCAGAAGGGCAGACTTAACACACACATCCTCACCCACACTGGTGAGAGAAACTTTGAGTGTCAGGAGTGCAGGAAAACATTTGCCCCAAGACAGTCTTAACACACACATGCTCACCCACACTGGTGAAGAAGTACAAGTTGATTTGCGGCAGTGTTTTCCTAGCAAGAGTCATGTTGCCGCAGCCATATCCAACACACTGTGGGAGGGAGTGGCTGGTGGGGTTGAACTTGTGGTGTGGGTGAGGAACTTGCCAGCAATCAACGCCACTTGTGAATGTTAGAAATCAATAGCCACTCTCATGAATAATGTGTCGTTTTATCACAGTACAGGAGGAAAAATGCCAAAGAGAGATAGAGAGGTTTAATAAGAAGGTGCAGAGCTATATAATATAGGTTATATATATGATAATGAGGTTCAACATGCATCGCCAATGAACATACTTAGAAGGAAATAGCAGTATTTATCACTCTTCCTCCTCTCCTCCTCTTCTGTCATTGGCACTTCCTCCTCCTCTTCCCAGAAATAATATTTAATGAAAGATTAAAAAAACATTTCCCCATTAGAATTTAGTTGGGTTATAATTTTGCCCTACAAGTTGTTTAATGTTTATGCTTTCAACTGATAAAAGTCCAGCAAGTAAGAGAGAGGAGTAGAGAGAGAGAATAATTCAGGCAGATTTAAACGACCACAAAGCAAAGTATGTACCGGCTTATACCGTGCGGATGTCCTTCTCGCGTGTAGCTCTCACTCGCGTACTCTCGTTCCACGTGCGACCTCAACCACTGCCTACTTCAAGAAGCCTTACAACTCCCCACCTATCCTACCTTACCTACTTAGCGCGTCAGAGAGAACTTTTCCGTCATATCAGCCATGCAATATTCACAAAGGCAATACTTGCCGTAGTTTGGTCACACGGACCTCACAGAGGTAGTCAGAGTTTTAATCAATTTGGCTTATCGTTTTAATCGGTCGCGAGCACGGCCGTATCATGACCAGCTAGCAAAGAAAACTACAAGGAACTACGACCGGCTTCTGTCACACGACTCTACTGCTTGTGACGTGACCCTCTGGCAACATGATCAAAGACCTCCATTATGTGTACCAGCGAGCTACCACTAAGTTAGCATGCTGGACAAGAAAACAGAAAAAAGCGTCTTGGAGCCGCATGTATTCTGTAAATGAGACGAGAGTGTGTGCTTCAGATTGCTGAGGAGCTCCGGAAGAGAGAGGACCCAGACACGTACTCAGGCAGTGACTCATTGACCACAGCAGTTTCAAGATCTTTGTGCCCTCGTCACCCCTCGTATCAAACACGCGTACAAACATGCGCCAAGCGTTGCTCCTGCAGAACGTCTACCTTAGACCCTACGTACCCTCTAGCACAGGATGTACTACTTTGATAGATTTCGGTGATATGACGAGGACTTCGCGTCATTTATCAGAGACAACTGACACGCTTTTTCCTGTCCCAAAAAAGTAGTGTGGTTAGGTTTTAAACATTGTGGTTAAGGTTAGGTTAGGTTTCATTAGACTCATAAGGTTAGGTATACTTTGTGGTTAAGGTTAGGTTAGGTTAGGTTTCATTAAGACTCATAAAGTTTGGTATACTTTGTGGTTAAGGTTAAGGTTAGGCTCTGTCTAATGAAAACCTATAAGGTTAGGTTTGGTATACTTTTTTTACTCAATCACTTCCCTGTTATCTGAGACCATGACTATTTTGGCCGGCCAAGTTTTAGTGTTTTATCTGATGGAAATAGTGTTTATAATAGAAACGGGGACCTTAAAATTCGGTGATGCATTTTTTATCTTCTAACTATTGGTTTCCGAAAATAAAACTATCTCCAATCGAAAAAGCACCTATTTTTGGCCAGGAAAATTTTGTCTGTGTCTCTGAAAATGACCTTGAAGTCCTCATCCATTATTACCAGATTTTTTGGTAAATGTGCATCCTGTGAGTTTTAGTGAAATACTATTTTTAGGGTTAATAATCCGCAAAAATTTGCTGGCTCCACATGCCTTCCAGCTTACTTTTTCTCTATCATTTTCGGCTCAGTATAATTTTACAGTAGTTATTCACCTGCGTAAACCAAAAATATAGCAGTTATCTTTATAGTTATTAGTCTAGTGTTTGCCCATACTCCCCCTCTCCCCCAAAAAAAGCTTGGGACCTGCAGAATGCAGGATATTTGGCTGGAGTACAAAATATGCGTTCGCAACCACATAGCTTTTGAGTTAGGGTTGATCTAAAAATTCCCCAGATCTAGGTAAAATCGATTGGATTTCTTTTCAGTCCAGAGACGTGTGGTTAGATTGTCTGGGGGTCGACTCCGGCTATGTTAGGTTAAATTTGGTTATGTTATCCCCCCCCCTTCCCCTGGCTTGAATGTTAGGTTAAATTTGGTTAGGCAAATTCTCCTAGATATAGGGAAATTACCCTAGATCTAGGGAATTTGGTTAACCATACATAACTCCTAAAATTCGTGCTTCCGGTGTATTATTTGGTCCCCATCCGAATATCCCGCATCCCTACAGGTCCCTAAGCTTGTTTAGGGAAGGGAAACTTGTTATATAATAAAAACTATGTTAGGTTAGTAGGTTTAGGTTATTTTTAGGATTTGTTTGGTGGTAACATCTCGGAAGTGGGCATTCACCGATTTCGAGGTGAAAAGTTTTCATGAATAAGTTATGATGTGTTTTGAATGATTCTGGCACTTCTTTTGTCAGAAATCTATTTTTTTAAACAGGTGTAGTGGTGTATATGGCCCGCCCCTTCCGGCCCGCCCTGAATATGATACAGGTGAGGCGTTAACCCCCCCGTGTATGTGTCTGACCTAAAGAGCGAACGCGCAGTTCTCGTCCACTATAACGGCGCCAGCCAAGTATTGCCGCAGCCACGGGTACGGCGCGTGCCACAGTGGTCCATAGAAGCTAATCTCGGGCACGCGGGACTCGAACCTAGGATCAGCGCATCAAGGTATACCCTGGGTACGTCTCTGTAGTATTCAGCGGGAGACACTGAGCGAAAACACGTCAAAATATTTCATTTACCGACATCCAGCTCAAATGTCATTTATTTTTGGGAGAATATAATATTCGCTAAGTGTCTCCCGCCTAAATACTACAGAGACGTACCCAGGGTATACTTTGATGCGCTGATCCTAGGTTCGAGTCTGCTTGCCCGAGATTAGCTTGGACCACTGTGGCACGCGCCGTACCCGTGGCTGCGGCAATACTTGGCTGGCGCCGTTATAGTGGACGAGAACTGCGCGTTCGCTCTTTAGGTCAGACACATACACGGGGGGGTTAACGCCTCACTCTTGTATCATATCGTTGAAAGGCTAATATGGCGGCAATGCATTATTGTCCACCCAATATTTATCAATAACAATACTCCTATTGTCACTAATATGCCATAAATAATGTATTGATCTAATAATAGATATAAGTTGAATATGATACAAGGCACATAATTATAACAGTCCACAATTTGTAGATCTGACCATTTGCAATATTTCTTGCTCCTACATCAGCCGTGGGAAATTAATACAACATACGGTGGGTCCGGGGGGTGCTGCACCGCAATTAGGTACATAAGCAATGTTCAGGTTAGGTTAGTGAACTAGCGGGAGGGTGTCCTGTATGTGCAAAATGGCACCTCATAATAACACATAACTTTCGTCCTTCGCAGTCAGACGGGTGTAATCTGAAATAATACCTACAAACAATATTGGCATCTTACTGAACATTTACCCAATTTTTTTATCGACTTTAGGACTGTTGGGTTCCATCACTTTTGGGAATTTTGGAGGTCAACCTAACAAGGCCATCCTCTTCAAGCGGAGAAGTCATCATGTACAATGAAATTGTAAAATTTACGTTATTAGGAAACATTGATATCAGGGTCAAAACTTTGTTTTCCTGAATAGTGTTGATGTTTAGATTTTAATCATTCTGGCATTTCCTTTTTTAGCGAAACTCAATGTTTGTGTTCAGGTGCAGGGGACCCGACCCGCTTTGCACTGCTGTAGTATTGATAATGATTTTTTCCCACTGAAATCATGTTAGAAAATCATACTCCACGTCTAACCTAATATAAAAAAAACGTATCTGGCCGAAATAACGGTACATTTTTGGTATAATGTATATCACATATTATTCAATTGTGTAATTAGGATTAAAAGTACGTAGAATGAAAAGATCTACCCGATAGTGTATGTTAAATTGTTAGTTGTTTAGTGCCAAACAAAGAAATTATACCATTAAATTATTTTTCTTTTTCTTTCAGGAGAGTCATACAGGTCCCTGTCCTGCCAGTTCCGAATCAGCCACAACCTGATTTCAAGCATCATCCCCACAGTCTGCAGGGCAATATATACAGTCTTGCATGAAAACATTTAAAGCTACCAGAAACTACAGAAGAGTGGTGTGCCATAGCGAGTGCATTCTTTCTCAGTGGAACTTTCCAATGTGTATAGGAGCACTTGATGGGAAAAGGATTTCAATCAGCAAGCCACCAAACTCAGGTCAAATTACTATGACTACAAGGGTCACTTTAGCATGATCTTGATGGCACTAGTAGATGCTGATTGTAAGTTTATATATGTTGATGTTGGTGCATGTGGAAGAGCCAGTGATGGTGGAGTTTGGGATAGGTGTACCCTAAAGCAGGCAGTGGAAGGTGGTATGCTAAATATTCCCCAGCCAGAAAACTACCTTTTTCAGAAAACAGTGTCCATATGTGTTTGTTGGGGATGATGCTTTCCCTCTAAAAGAGTATCTAATGAACCCCATATCCAGGAAGAGACCAAACAGCTGAGAGACGCATCTTTAACTATCGCCTCTCCCGTGCTCGAAGAACAAGTGAAAATGCTTTCGGTATTCTAGCTGCCAGGTTTCAGATTTTCAAGCAGCCCATAAAAACATCACCTGAAAATGTAAGAGATATTACACTGGCTGCTGTGTCTTTACATAACATGTTGCGAGAAACTTCGAGGCATACATACACACCACCTGGTTTTTTGGACATGGAGGACATCGATAATGGCAAGCTGCAGACAGGTCAATGCACCAATATCAACATGGTGCTGTAGAAATGCTTCAGGCTGTTTGCTAGGGGCCACACGAACAATGCAAAGAATGTCAGGGAAAAATTCAAAGATTATTTTAACAATGAAGGACAAGTGCACTGGCAGGCTTATATGGAAACCCATGCATTAGTAGATGCCAGTGTCTATAGCAATGTGCATTAGATGTGTGTCCATAGCAGTGTTCATTAGCAGATCCTGCAGTGTCTATAGCAGATATGTATTCAATGTGTGTCCATAGCTGTGTTCTTTAGCAGATGCTGCAGTGTCTATAGCAGATGTGCATTAGATGTGTGTCCATAGCAGATGTGCATAAGTGTTCATTAGCAGATGCCACAGAAACCAGAGTTTTTGCACGCTCTCTTAAAATAATTTAGATAATAATGATTAGACTAATAATAAGAAGCAATATTATTGAGTTGGAAAGAAATATATTTTATACTGAAATTAAGGCTAAATTTATAATCCCCCCTCTCCAGAAAAAAAAAACATTTTGGCTCACGAATTCTTTGCTGTACGTACATATAATTAAAAAAAGAATAGAATTGAACATAGAATAATATTATTAAAGTAATCGTCCAGACCCATTTTTTCTTTGCATAATTATGTTGAATTCAAAATACCTAATCCACAAAAAATTATTCATTTCCACGCCTTATTTCCCTAAAAACATGACTTTTGTAAAAAGCGCGGGAAAAACAACAGCCCCATTCCAGCCGTGGCGGGAACCTTGCTGGCGACGTCACACGAGTGAGCCTCCCAGCCCGGCCCTATAGAAATACCGGAGACTCGGAGAAAAATGTAGTACTTGGGGAATTTTGGTGTTTCTGATATATTTTTTTTGCGATGTGGCATATACTTGCATCCTTCATGGATACAGCAAGAAAGCTGTGCCTTTGCAGAGAGCTTAGCACCCATTTCTGACCTATTTGCCCATGATAATGTCTGTGCAGCGCCTGACAGTGGCGGGTGAGAGGAGCGCGGCTAGACAATGTGCTTCACACCGCGCTCCTCTCACCCCCCACTGCCAGGCGCTGCACAGACATTAGCATGGTCAAATAGGTAGGAAATGGGTGCTAAGCTCTCTGCCAAGGCACAGCTTTCTTGCTGTACCAATGAAGGGTGCAAGTATATTCCATATCGCAAAAAAATTATATCAGAAACACCCAAAATTTCCCAAGTACTACATTTTTCTCCGTGTCTCCGTGCATCTGTATCAGGCAGGGCTGGGAGGCTTACTCGTGTGACACCGCTGAGCCGTGGTGCGTCGTCTGCTGATCGCACGTTGTGTTTTGAGAGCTCGGGGAATTTACAGATTTTGAATGCGGATTACTTAAAAACGGGTGACTGGATGCAAAAAGTGAAAAACATATTGTTGATATACTCGATCATGGCTATATTTTGACTGCATTAAATCAGGAATGATGAAATGGTCTGGACGATTACTTAAAAATATTATAGAATAGAATAGAACTAAACAGAACACTAATGCCCCTACTGAGTCATGATGAAGGGCGAGCGACAACCTTCGTCGACTGAGGAAGGGTACCATATAAGGGATATTATTTGGAACGAAGAGCAGCGGCGAAGATCAGCACGAAGACACGGGGGTACCTGTGTTTTCGTGCAGACATTCATCGCTGCTCTTCGTTCCGAATATCCCTTTTATGGTACCCTTCCTCAGTCGACGAAGGTTGTCGCTCGCCCTTCATCATGACTCGGTACGGGCCTAAATACCTTTCACTAGCTTAATTAATCTCCTACTAAATGCATGCTGTATAAAGTGAATTAGGTTGATGTTTACTTGAAAATAGATTAAGGACAAAGATGAAATATACAAAATATCATGTTACTCCTGAGTTTTATACTTCCCATCAGCAATTTCACCATTTATAATTGTAATATTTTCTAAAATTATACTCATTAACTTAAGTTGAGCATTGTATGGCATCATCTCTGCTGCATATGCTGTCATCTGCCCCATATGAGTAGCAAACATACCAATCTCCCTTGTCGTTGTTTTTGCATTTAAATAACTGTCAATGCTCTGCAAAACATTATGAACAGAACTATCGTCTTTCTGTGTGTTTGTTTTTACCTTACGTTTTACTTTTGAGGTTGTATTACTTGTCTGGGCGGTTTGTTCAGAAGAAAGAATGCAGGGACTAGGGGATGAAACACTGGAGGCACTAGGGGGTGGGAGAAATGCAGGGAATAGGGGATGGGAGACTGAAGGCACTAGGGGATGGGAGACTGCAGCCACTAGGGGATGGGAGACTGCTAGGCCTAGAAGACTGCTGGCTGCAAAGTCCAGAAGATGATTGACTGCTGGGCATTGACATTGGAAGACGGACAGGCACAACAGTTTCTTCAGAACTGATCATTTCAGCATCCCCTGCATGTTGTATGATACAGCCGTCTTCTCCAAAAGACATTACCGCATTCTGGGAAAGAAAAACACAAAAGTTAACAAAAAACAGTAAAGTTGGAGGCACACAAAAAATAGGATGTGCTTGACTGCTGTGCTCATCTTCATCACTTTGGTTTTTGAGCTTTTGGCTGACTGCATCATTTAGGTTAATATATGTTATCTTTCCCAGGTTTCCCTAATAAGTATCTATTATAATAGATACTCCACTTTGAGTTGATTGATAATTATCAATCAACTCCGAAGTGAGGATGCCTAAAATAGTTGGGCTCGTTCAGATCGATTACGGCCACCCCTTTAAAAATTTAGGGTACCATTATCTATCTTAATCTAGTCCAATCAAAACTATACTTGTAGTGACTCAGTTGGATGCAATGCATCATAAAAAAAATAACAACATTCAATTTATCCTACATAAAAAAAGTTGAAAACTGACCGTCAGTGAAGTAGGCAAGTAAAAGCTGGGTTGTGTTGGTATTTGCTCAACCAATGAATCAATCAGAATGTGGCACTGTCGAACAGCGGCCACTTTTTACCGGGACATCCCTCGGAACCACTGGGAGCCTTTTTAAGTTTGTTGTGGCAAGCTAGGAAGTATGTCCGCAGGTTCTTGAATTTTTGTCGAACGTCTGCTGTAAATAAAAGAAATTTGATAAGAACACAAATATATTGTCATCAGCGGATAAAAATATATATACAAAGGCTGGTGTACAAAAATACTCATAGGTACGGAGAAAAAGGAGATTATGAGTAATGATTGAAACTAAAATCTTAAACAAATTATTATTTTTTGGAATAATTGTTGTTTATTTTTATATAATTTTCATTATTATTTTTTTTCAGGGGTAAGAGTATTTATATTAGTGACGATAGAAGTAACTAGAACCTGGGGGATTGAAGAGACAATTCCTGGAATTGCTTAGTATATCTTTGAGGTGGGGAACAAGGGTTTTTTCAAAGCTTTTTCCAACAATTTAACTTGTATGATGATGCATCTAGTGTGCAAAAAGTTGAGAAATAATGATGAAGTAACATTGAATTTCAGAAGATTGTATTTTCTAGTGTTTTGTAAAATATTCAATGCAAGTTTTAAAGTTGAATACTATGAATGGTGGTTTATGGTACTCTCGTCTACCGGATTTCTCGTTGCTGTCAACGAGTGTTGCAATTTTCACGTCATAGCGTGTTCCTATATTATACGACAGTTCCAGTTCTTGATATTACATAACCCTACCCTATATAGATGTGAAATCAGCTTTTACGTGTGTTTATGCATACATAACCTAACCTTACGGTAACCTAACCTATCGGTAACTGAACCTAACCGTTACTTGCAGACATTGTGGTATTATTCTAGTGTTTGCTCATACTCCCCCTCTCCCACAAAACAAGCTTGGGGACCTGGGGAAATGCGGGATATTTGGCTGGGGTACAAAATATGTGTCGCAACCACATAGTTTTTGAGTTAGGTGTGTTGTAAAAATTCCCTAGATCTAGGGAAAATTCTTTGGATTTCTTCTGAGTCCAGAGACGTGTGAACCTGACGATCCTCACATAATGATGACCGAAGTGTCGAGAACCCCCCCAACCCCCCGCTAGGAGGTTGGGTTTGATTTGGTTAGGTTAGGTTAGATTTGGTTAGGTTAGGGTAGGTTTGGTTAGATTTGGTTAGGTTAGGTTAGATTTGGTTAGGTTAGGTTGGCTTAGGTTAGATTTAGTTAGGTAAGCTTAGGTTAGATTTGGTTAGGTTAGTTTATCGGTGGGTCAAGCCCCCCCGCTAGGTTAGGTTAATTTTGGTTAGGCAATTTTCTCTAGATTTAAGGAAATTACCCTAGATCTAGGAATTTTAACCCCCCCCCCTATACAACTCTTAAATTATGTGTTTCCGACACATAATTTGTTCCCCACCTGAAAACCCCACAGGTCCCCAAACTTGTTTGGGGGAAGTGGGAGAGTATGGGCAAACACTAGAAATTTTACCGACATTGTTTATTTCATTAACTGGAGGGGAGGATGGGGTGATAAAAGAAAATGTATTCCTTTCTGTCAAAACCAAAACCTAATTTACTTTAAAATACAACAAAAATATATAAAATAATAAAGTGTTACTTAAAAAAAGTGGTGTCGAATAAGGAAAATACCATTTATTCCTCCTTTTCATATATTACAAGTGGAACTATAGCTGAAAATATCCACGTCGGCAAGTGTTCCACCGTAGACAAAAGTTCTAGGTTGGTGTCTCGAAAATAATTTGGGTAAACAAGAGTAGCTACCAGGTAGCTAAACGGTAGAATTCTACTAAAATTCTAGTTCTAAAGCTGCCGTAGATCGGAATGATCGTTGAAAGTGAAACACTAGCAGACGTGGAGATTTTCGTTGACACTTCCACTTGTAATAGATGAGACGGAAGAATAAAGTGTTTATCATTA
This sequence comes from Chionoecetes opilio, assembly GCA_016584305.1. Classification (NCBI taxonomy): domain Eukaryota; kingdom Metazoa; phylum Arthropoda; class Malacostraca; order Decapoda; family Majidae; genus Chionoecetes; species Chionoecetes opilio. The sequence continues at coordinate 143,413 of JACEEZ010018750.1, forward strand.
TTTGACACCACATTTTTTCCCTCTCCCCAAACTCTGTAAAACTACAGTGTAATACTATACATAGAAATTGGTTATGTAGCCTAACATAACTGAGGGGCTGTGCCTCAAAGCCCCCCCCACTAGTTCACTAACCTAACCTGGACATTGGTTACCTAACCAAAGTTAATAAATTTCCAGTTCGACACCGAATTCATTTTGGTGGATGAAACTTTTTTTTTCTAGATTTAATCTGCTAACCATTTCGGTCGCAAATCATTATTTTTTGTTCAATGCTTTGCAACAACAATCAATTAAAAAACAAATTGAACCAAACCGAACCTATACCTAACCTAACTTAACCTTTATCTAACTAAAAACATGTACACATATTTTTTGAATAGTTATTTGAGACAGAAACGGTTAGCAGATTCATTAAAAAAACATGAAAACGCACCAGAAAAAATTGTTTCGTCGGTCAATTTGTAGTTTCACCCAACCAACGATTTTTTGATGCGTCTTATGTTTTTCTGGTGTGTTTTTATGTGTTCTGAATGAATCTGCTAACCGTTTCTGTCGCAATTTTTTTTTTTTTTTTTTTTTTTTTGCAAAAATGACAAACAGAAAAAAAAATGAACCTAAACCTAACCTAACCTTTACCTAACTAAAAAAAAAAAAAAAAAACTTCACTTGCCTAAAAACCTTTTCTAGTTAGGTAAAGGTTAGGTTAGGTATAGATTAGGTATACATTTCTTAGGTTAGGTTAGGTATTGGTTAGGTTAGGTAAAGCTTAGGTTAGGTTTAGGTTAATTTTATTTATTTTTGTCATTTTTGCAATAAAAAAAAAAAAAAAAATTGCGACAGAAACAGTTAGCAGATTCATTCAAAACACAAAAACTTACCAGAAAAACATAAGGCGCATCAGAAAATCGTTGATTGGGTGAAACTATAAATTAACCGCAGATTCATTCAAAACACATAAAAACACATTGGAAAAAAAGCAGAAATTCTTACCTCCAATTAGCCCGGACAGCTCTGGATGGTCCGCCTGTAGTTGCTCTGCTATGGCTTCAAACGCTCCATGCCGCAACTTTGTTTTGTAGTACAGAGGGTCTCTGTGGTCCCACAGATATGGTTTACACCTAACAAGTTCCAGCAAAGAAGCCTCTGAGGCCCGACACCATGGCACTTTGCTCGCCATCACTATAGAATGTCTTGTTCTTGTTTTTAGGGCTGCGAGGATCCCTTGGGGGACACTATGAGCCCTGGTGATGTCCTATAATGCTATCACAGGCGCTGTAGTTTACCTGTCTTCTTCAGGAAGGCACAGGTGATTCTCAGCTCACTCGGCGGCTACAGAGCGCTGAGTGGAGCTCGGAGCGCTGGTATTAGGTAGCCGTTTTCACGGGTTTACTTGACCGTATATGCTTGAAAAGACTTGAAATTGGTTCTTGACACTATGTATTTGCTTATTTAAGCTTCTGTACTTTGAATTAAGGCCTGCATTAACTGAATGTCAAATAATATGCGTTGGTGGTTGGAGAGAATGAGAGAATATTCTGACAAGAATGTTCTCGGAAACACCAACATGTTCGTGTTGACAAATTGTCGACAATTTTAGCCGATTTGAGGCCGGTTTGGTCTTGCCGGCAGAATATTGACGGAAAAGTTGCTCGTCTGACCGCGCCTTTATAGAAGCAAGAAGACCATTCCTTCAAATTCTTCGGATATAACGGAGTATCGCCTATGAGGCACCTGCTGCCAGACGGGCCTAACCCTTCTCGCGCTGATTTTCTGTTTTCACCGTCTCCAGCATGTCTAGAGTCCCAGGCAGCAGGTGGCGTAAGTGGTTAAGCGATTTTCGACCATCCAGGGTGACTAGATGGTCGAATATCGCGTAACCACTTACACCACCTGCTGCCTGGGACTCTAGACATGCTGGAGACGGTTAAACAAAAATCAGCGCTGTAGAAGGGTTAGCCTTCTGGGCAGCAAGGTGCCTCATATACCGATCACCCTTACCCCCCAATTGTCCGTTATAGCGATGTGTTTTACTTACTGTTTATTCATTTACACAGACCTAGTATAACCGTTATAGCGTTAACAAGTAAATACATAGAATAGCAGACACACAACTATATGTCACGGGCTGGATTCCCACAGAAAAACGCACTGAAGTGCTTCCCATAAAAGTGTATGATGGATAATCAAATAGGATTCACAAATATCATAAGTTTCCAATATATATCTACATTTCATAGCAAGCACAAAGAAATACTTTCTACTAAATGTACGATAAAAAGCGATAACCTTTTAGAGGCTGTAATGTAAATTCTACTGAAAAAACATAATTTTGAGAAGCAGTACGATAATTCCCAACTGCAAGTGTGGCGCAGCCGGAGGGCGGGAGCCCCCACACCAAGTACCAAGACCCACCCTCAAGCCTTCTTGCTTCCTCAAGAACACAGTCACTGTGCCTCACGCTGTGATACGCGTACATAGGAACATCAAAAGGGGGGTAGATGCTCGATAGGAGTTACAGGAGGCCAATAAATATTTCCCTGACGAGGCTTTGTACCTCGCAGCTGCCTCCTTACGGTTAATGCTCAAACCGTGTTTTCTCCTCGTTAACGGACTCGCGAGGCTCGGGTGCTCTTGGACCAGCCTCATCCTTTTCCCTACAATAGTGATATTTGAGCGTGCAAGACATCCAGCGGACCACTTCTTCTGTTAGTCTTTACCATCCAGGGTTGCCTGTACTGTCCATAACTTCTTCTCTTACAGAAGCAGCAATGAGGACTTACGTATGAGTGATGAGGGCATAAATACCTCATCCAATTGCCTTGACTCCTCGCACTCCGGCAGCCCCCAACCTCATTTTCCAGGACACAAGTTTCTTATTCCTCGCACTCAGGCAGACCCCAAACTCATTTTCCGGAACACATTTCCTTACTTCCCTCACTCAGCAGCCCCCCAACCTCATTTTCCCGGGCACAATTTCCTACTCCTCGCACTCAGGCAGCCCCCAACCTCATTTTCTCAGGAACAATTTCCTTACTCCTGCGCACGTCAGGCAGTCTCCCAAACCTCATTTTCCAGGCACAATTTCCTTACACTCGCACCTCAAGCACCCAAACCTCATTTTCCAGCCACATATTTCCTTATGCGTCATCTCACTCAGTGCAGCCCACCCCCAAACCTCATTTCAGGCCACAATTTCGCCACTTAACGTGCGGCGAGTACAAGCTTTTTTTCCTCTGCTCCTATTTTTTTTATTTTTATCTACTTTTGTTGTGTTTTGGTGGCTTGATTTCTAATTTATTCATTCTGCCTGTCTGTCTAATGTTTGTTAGTTATTCTCTCTCTCTCTTCTCGCTCTCTCTCTCTTCTCATCTCGTCTCTCTCCATCTCTCTCTCTCTCTCTCGTACTCTCTCTCTCATCCAGCCCTCAGGGTGGCAAGGTTGGTATAGGACCGTAGTTCGCAATGTGCAGCGTCCTGTGCATTCGGTCAGCGGTTCGAGTCTGCCTATTCATGCTGACGTGGCGGCGCTTTGTATATCATAACCTTGTAGTTGGTACTTTTGCAGTGTCCTAGATAGGGATGAAAATCTATCTTATCTTATCTTGCATCCATCACAGGAAATTGCTTTTTTTGCGACGACTGTATATATATCTATATAATTATATATAGATTTATGTATTATATTTATATATATATATATATAATATATATCTAGTATATATTATATATATTCACATATACAAATAGTCGTATAGTATTATCTAAATATATATATATTTATATTTATATATTTACTATCTATATCTATTCTAGATTATTATATATGTGTATATAATAGATATATATATATAATACTATATATATATATATAGTTTATTAATTATATATATACTAATATAATATATAGATATATATAATTATTTTCGTCAAAACGACTGCATATTCCTGAAAACACATTCAAAAGTATTCAGGAAATCTAAGTTTTGGCCTCGAAAATCGGTGGTTCCCATACGAAAATTTGCCAAACTATTGACGTGAAATGACAAAACAAAAAAAAAAAAGAAGCTCCGCCTGCCTCTAGGAGCACCCTTGTTGGCGACTGTCTGTATTAAATATGTCTTCTCTGCGTCTTTCCTTCCCTGTGTCTTGTTCTTGCATCTGTCTGGTTGTCTCTATATGCATGGGCCTGCAAAACTTACCTGTATCTCTGTCTATGTAGGGAGGTATGTCTTTTACTGTATTTGCATATTTAGGATGGGAGTCACGCTCTAATGATTGTAATTGCCTTGGTCGTGGTCTTCCAAATCATACTTTTCTTTACTATCTGTATGCACCTAGTGATGCACCATTGCCTGAGATGCTGAATGGGCACAAGGCTGGAAGAGGTCTGGGCGGCGCGCTACCACCCACCTCAGTGGGCGTGTCCAGAGTGTGGCGTGAGTGTGTGGGAGTGTGTGGTGGTGGTGGTGGTGTGTGGTGGTGGTGGTGGTGGTGGTATGTGAAGGAGTTTTTGGGTTGGTGGGGGTGGGGGTGTGGTGTGGATGGGCGGGGGTGGTGGTGGTGAGAAGGTGGATGTGTGGTGGTGGGGGTAGAATAATAGTGGTGGTGGTGTTGGTGTGCGTGTGTGGCGGCTGTGGTAGTGTGTGAGTGTGTGGAGGGATGTGCGTGCGTGTGTGTGGACTGTGCTGGGTAATTTGATTATGATATAATATGAATATATTTGGCCCACCTCAGGGGGCGCCAAATCTTCCTCGCCAAACAAATGAATGACCAAGATACAGCTTTAAATAGGGGGTTTAAAAAAGCTCTTATAGCTAGTTGTTCATACTTCGAACATTTTCTAGATTAAAGGGAGGCGCCAAGTCAAAATTTAAATTTCTTAAATATAGCTTGAATATTGCTTCAAAATGCTCCTGGATTGAAATACTAAAGGGGAAATGTGCCAGTAAATCTCCTAGAATTGCTCATATTCCGAAAATGTCCCCCCCCCCCCCCATCCCTCCAACTGCAGAGGCTCACTTCGCTCGTCCCCCCCCCCCTCCATCCCCCTACCACCAGGGGCGCAAAATTCCCAGTGCCTTGCCCTAGGCGCTATTTTCCTAGATACACCCTGACCCACCTACCTTAGGCTACCTACTATCTACTACTAGACTAGTAGTAGTAGTAGTAGTTTGTAGTAGTAGTAGAGTAGTAGTAGAGTAGAAGTAGTATAGCAAATAGAGTAAGTAGTAGTAGTAGTTAGTAGTAGTAGTAGTAGCAGTAGTAGTATAGTAGTAGTAGTAGAGTAGAAGTAGTAGTAGCAGTAGTAGTAGTAGGAATAGTAGTAGTAGTAGTAGTAAATAGTAGTAGTTCAGTTCAGTTCAGTACATTTTATTTTCGTAAGAAACTTACATAGTACGTAGAGTAGACGCACGAGATATACAATAAGAAAAATAAAGTTATTGTTATATACAAAAAAGCATACTTTGCACATACTTATATGATAAATTTTTCAGGTATGTATTTTTATGTGTTTCACCTTAAGTATCAAATTAAAATCTCATAAATCTACAAAAAACAAAATGTATGAATAGGCTAACCATTAAAATCAATTGATATAAATTAAAATGATCTATAAAGTTTTATATATATACACAAAACTAAAATATGTAATACATTTGAAACATAGGAAATATAAAAAAGTTAACCCCTAATCTTGAAGGGATTAATATCCATAAAATAAACAGGGCCTCGCCTCCTCATGTCGCTGTACCCAGACTATCCTGGCCTTAATAACATATCCAGAAA
>JACEEZ010018750.1:149762-169057 GCA_016584305.1 Chionoecetes opilio
AAAAATGATAGAAGATAAATATACGCGAACAAAAAAGTTTTGATTGACCTTAGTATAATAAGAATAACCTGTTCCTCATATGCTGGCCTAGGCGACAACTTGCCCTAGAACAACATATGATTATTGAAACCTTTTTCCTTCTTAATACATACCCGGGAATTGTATGATAGGAATTTCCATCCTGTCTCTTCCGAATTTTCGGGCATTACAGGTAAATTTGAAAGCGTCTATACTTGCAGATACAAAGCATAAAACAATGCTGAAACAGGGTAGATTATACAGTCATGATATAAACTACTGTGTATCATCTTCAGTGGCACATACACAGCAGTAGTGAGGCTACAGGGAGGTCCCGAAGATACGAGCAGTTAGATTCCACCTGGCATACTCGTAAAGCGAAATCTCGTATAACGAAACACATAACTAATGGTAAAATATAGGTTTGGTTCCAGGACCCCATCAATAAGAAAAAAAGAAAAGAAAAAAAAAGACATGTTTTTCAAACTAAAATAAACTATAGCAAACACAACAAACACACAGCGTCTATATTACCCACACTGTACTACCTATTCTGTAGAAAAAGCATTCTGAAAGAGAAAATAGCACACAAAATAACATAACTGCACATTAATTAAACATAAAACATGCATAACAAGCAAAAAAGATGTTGTAATGTAGGGGACGCCGCGTGATACAAGAGAAGGTAGTGTAGCGGTCCCAAGGTTAGGGCCGCACACCTGCTAATTACCCCTAAAGGTCAGGCCCCGGCCATATGCTTAATTACCCTTCAGGTCACGGCTTGCTAGGGGTGACCTCACTGGGGTCAACCAAATCCCCCTTTGTCCAGCCCAGGAGTGGTAGGGCGCGCATTTTGAACTTGATAAATTACTCACCCCAGTTTGAATGTCGTAGCATTGGATTTTTGATCTCGTATATTGAAAATAGACCCTAATTTACACCTCTCGTATCATCGGATTCTCGTATACCGAATGCTCGTATAACGGGACCTCCCTGTATAATTCGTAATATATGGCGGCTGGCGACATTAGTGCAGGTGGCGACTATAGTGTTATGTACGGTAGTGACACACACACACAGTGAAGGTGATACTAGTGTTGTCACGGTGTTGGGCTAAATCGGGCACACGTCAAAATCGGGTTGTCTTAATTCTCCCTTCCTTTTCTCTTTCTCAGAGCATAAATGGAGTTCACCATGGGACAAAACAGTAACACTAGTCTCTCATGTTGATATTTCAGTGAGTGAACAGTAGTTATCTGAGCCAATCACGTGGACTAATGAGTGCGATGAGATAGATCAACATGAGAGACTATAGTTCCTGTTTTGACCCAATGTTTTCTGTCCAGGAAATTATCACCCATGGCGAATTCATCAAAACTATTTACTTATACTATCGCATACTATCGCATACAAGCTAGAAGTTGTACGACACGCCAAAGAACACGGGAACAGAGCAACAGAAAGACACTTCGGACCAAAGCCTACCGAGGAAATTGGTAGATTTTACTACCGCCTACCGGTAGAAAATCTGTTTTTTTTCTTAGAAATTTCCTTCCAAAATGAGTGCGTGTTCCCGGATGGAGCTTCTTGTAAACCGTGAAATGCGGCAGCACTTGAAGGCACCTGTCACACTGAAGTATTGTTTGCTTCACTATGCTGGCAGGGTCTTGGCGGCGGCCTGCTGCTGTAGCATGTTAGGGCGGCTCTCTGTGGCCTGACTGTACCTACTCTGTTGCAGGTGCTGAGCTCAGAGTGGACGCCGGTGCTGAGTGCAGTGCGTGGCTCTCTGTGTCCTGACTGTACCTACTCTGTTGCAGGTGCTGAGCTCAGAGTGGACGCCGGTGCTGAGTGCAGTGCGTGGCTCTCTGTGTCCTGACTGTACCCACTCTGTTGTAGGTGCTGAGCTCAGAGTGGAGGCGTGTGCTGAGGGCAGCGCGTGGCTCTCTGTGTCCTGACTGTCACCACACTGTTGCCGGTGCTGAGCTCAGAGTGGAGGCCGGTGCTGAGGTCAGAGTGGAGGCCGGTGCTGCCGAGGATTGGTGCTGGACCCAGGGTGTTGTGTCCTGCCGGGTTTGTTGCTGGCATGGAGGGCGCGGGGCCGGGCGGCAGCAGCAGCAGGAGTGACCGGGAGGATCAGTCTACCTCAGGTGTTGAGAGTCAGGACGGTGATGGCGGGAGTCACCTGGAGGCAGGCACTTCCCGCCACAAGGGAGGCACCAAGCTGGAGTGCCATCTTCTTGGTGACACTTTGACAGACAAGACGCACCTTGGGAACCACAGGTTGAAACACACTAACACTGCAAAGTATGAATGTCTGGAGTGTGGCAAAAGATTTACCACAAAGTCTCACCTCACCAGACACACCCTGACACATAAAAATCATGAATGTCCAGAGTGTGGGGAAAGATTTAGCCACAAGTCTAGCCTCACCAGACACACCTGACACACAGTGGTGTTACAAATCATGAATGTCTGGAGTGTGGCAAAAGATTTACCACAAAGTCTAGCCTCACCACACACACCCTGACACACAGTGGTGTTAAAAGTCATGAATGTCCAGAGTGTGCGGAAAGATTTACCCACAAGTCTAACCTCAACACACACACCCTGACAGACAGTGGTGTTAAAAATCATGAATGTCCAGAGGGTGGGGAAAGATTTACCCACAAGTCTAGCCTCACCAGACACACTCTGACACACAGTGGTGTTAAAAATCATGAATGTCCAGAGTGTGGGGAAAGATTTACCAGAAAGTCTAGCCTCACCAGACACTCCCTGACACACATTGGTGTTGAACATTTAGAATGTCTAGAGGATTGGTTCTTAAATTTCTTATCAGACTAAATAAATTGAATGGGAAGGGATACAATATGAATAGCAAGAGTTTAGGAACAAGTGACAAGTGTGGTTGTACCCGTGGCAGTGGTAGTGGATGGCAGTGTGTCCTGTGTGGCAGTGGCTGTGGTAGTGTGTCCTGTGTGGCAGTGGGTGTGGTAGTGTGTCCTGTGTGGCAGTGGGTGTGGTAGTGTGTCCTGTGTAGCAGTGGCTGTGGTAGTGTGTCCTGTGTGGCAGTGGCTGTAGTAGTGTGTCCTGTGTGGCAGTGGCTGTGGTAGTGTGTCCTGTGTGGCAGTGGCTGTGGTAGTGTGTCCTGTGTGGCAGTGGGTGTGGTAGTGTGTCCTGTGTGGCAGTGGCTGTGGTAGTGTGTCCTGTGTGGCAGTGGCTGTGGTAGTGTGTCCTATGTGGCAGTGGGTGGTGGTGTGTCCTGTGTGGCAGTGGCTGTGGTAGTGTGTCCTGTGTGGCAGTGGTTGTGGCAGTGGGTGGTGGTGGTGGTGGCAGCCGGGCCATGTGTTCTCTGAGGGAGTAATTGCCCCAGCAAGTGTTGGGTGGGCAGTGCGGGTGTGACTTTCAATAAATGTGTTTATTTTTTCAACTGTGTGTTTGTGTGTATCTTTATTTGATCTTAGGTTTGGCAGTTTATTTAGCAGTTTACGAAGAGTGTGATGGTGATGGCATTAACCCCTTCACGCCCAGATCTTTCCTTTGCTATATAAAATTGTCTGTTGTCGAGCCATAAAATTACGAAAAGTCACTGAATATACCAAATGAGTTAGTGGACAAGGATACTAAACAGGTCATAGCTATAAAATATTGCTTATAGTCACTAAAAATCGTCTAATGGTATCTAAATTACAATGGAAATTACGTTCTGGGCCTCAAGGGGTTAATGGTGAAGGAATGGAATGCCATGAATAAACGCATAATAATGCATAAATAAGAACCATGCATAAATTAGCGTTAAGTAAATAAATAAAATCATCAATCGGGTAATTTTCCCGATTGATGATGTTATTTATTCACTTATATATTTCGTTTTCTGATAAATGAATTAGCACCATGCATAAATTAGCGTTAACTAAATAAATAACATCATCAATCGGGAAAATTACCCGATTGATGATTTTATTTATTTAGTTAACGCTAATTTATGCATGGTTCTAATTCATTTATCAGAAAAAGAAATATATCAACGGAAAGCTAATAAAATTGCGCTTCTATTGATATGTTTCATGGTAAATGTTGACACACAAAGTTTTAAATGGCGAAGAGTTGAAGTTCATGCATATTTCTTCAGTCTCGTAATGGCATTGCTTTAGCGTGTTTTACTGTTTTTTATTTGATGATATTATAGAACAAACATTTACGAAGATAACATTTATAAATAGCATTTATAAATTACTGTATAATATACGTAGCCAACAGAGCGAGGGAGAGGACGGAGCGGGTGAGATGACTGATATGAGGCTGATGACGTCACGGCCCATCGCTCAGGCCTTGTATATAGAAGGCCGTGCCAATGGGGCCGCTACAACTAAGGTGCTAATTACACTGGGGAACAATTTAAAAAAAAAAATTGTTGAGTTAGATTTTTGAGCTTATTTAGACTAAAATTGGCATGCTGATTCTAAATCTGTAGTCAGTTTTTTTCTAGCACGCCCAAGTTTTTTCTCCACAGCTTACCCTCCAGATAAGCAAAATTCCACTTGTGAGCTGTAGTAAACCTTTTTTTGTTTTGGCAATTTGTTTGGCGCAGTCCCTATTGGGCATTCGGTCTGTCTTCGTGAAGAATATGGAGATGTAAAGAGAGTCATTGAGTTATTGCAATATGAAAAACACAATTGGATCATCTGTGTTGACCTTAAAATGGTGTCCTTCCTTCTTGGTCAACAACGTGGATACACAAAGTATCCCTGCTTTCTCTGTATGTGGGATAGCAGAGCTCGAGAGAAGCATTGGGTTCAGACGAATTGGCCTCCGAGATCTGATCTTAAACCTGGAGATCCTAACATTGTACATGAGCCACTTGTTGACAGGAAGAAAATAATATTCCCACCTCTGCACTAAAATTAGGTCTCATGAAACAATTTGTAAAAGCATTGTCAACTGATGGCGACTGTTTGAAGTACATCATCTTGGCATTTCCTGGACTGTCAATTGAAAAAATCAAGGCCGGTGTGTTTGATGGTCCACAAATTCGACAGCTCATCAAAGATGAACATTTCAACGGTACTATGTCAGACCTTGAAAAGAATGCTTGGCTATCATTCAAAGACGTCGTCAAGAACTTTCTTGGAAATACACGTGCAAGTAATTACACAGAAATTGTTCAGAAACTATTGGAGAGCTACAAAGCGCTTGGCTGCAACATGAGTATTAAAGTACATTTTTTGCATAGCCATCTTGCCAATTTTCCGGAAAATCTTGGTGCTGCTAGCGACGAGCAAGGTGAACGATTTCACCAAGATTTGAAGGTTATGGAAGAACGTTACCAGGGTAGATGGGATGTGCATATGATGGCTGACTATTGTTGGAGCATCAAACACGATAGTCCTCAAGTTGAACACTCCAGACAAAGCTACAAACGTAAATTTTTACCTTAACCTGCACACAATTATAGCCTTATCCTTTCTAAAAACATGATAATGTTAAATAAACATTCTATTCATGCCTATTTCTTTCATTTTTCATTGTATGTTAACATTTGCAACTTTTTATGAAATAAGCACTGTTACTGTTATGTACAGTATTTTTCATATTTTTTAAGTAAACGAAAATCCTACAGTTCAAAAACTTGACGTGATAGAGAAAAACTGAGATCAGTTTTGGATTCAGCACCCAAAAATTACTTAAGAACAAGTGTCAGACCTAACTCAACAAAAATTTGTTCCCCAGTGTTATTTAAGGTGCAAATGCTTATTAACCACTGGGAATGTTCATTTATATTATCCCAGTACTTATCATTTACTTGAATTACCTTAAATAATACCCATTACCATTATAATTATATATATACATCCCTACGCACCCCCTATGAGAGCGGACAATACCTCCCTCACAAGGGCGGGGGGGACAAAACCACCACTCTTCAATTATTGAGTGCGTGGTTGGTGGATATAATTTCACAAGCACGCCCTTACAACTCGGGCAGGCATCGAGCAGCTCTCCAAAAATCCAACTTAAAGTAATCGTCCAGACCCATTTTTTTTTTGCCTAATTATGTACATTCAAAACACCTAATCCACCAAAAATAATTGATTTCCAGGTCTTATTTCCGTAAAAACACGACTTTTGTAAAAAGCGCGCGAAAAAAAAATTCTTCCCTCCAACAGGGCTACGACTGTTATTGATGACGTCAGAACAGGGACGCCCGCAGACACTCTGTCTGACACCTGTCGGCAAATGTTATGATGAGCGATTGTACTTCGGTGTCAGACAGTGAATCTGTTCGCTGTGACCGACACTCTTCCCACACACACGCCTGCACACACGCCTCCTTCCCACACACACGCCTGCGCACCAACACCCTTCCTGCACACACACACACATACACACACGTGTGTGGAGGGCGTGTGTGTGGGAAGGAGGCGTGTGTGCAGGCGTGTGTGTAAGAAGGGGTCGGTGTGCAGACGTGTGTGTGGGAAGGAGGCGTGTGTGCAGGCGCGTGTGTGGGAAGGGTGTCGGTGTGCAGGCGTGTGTGTGGAAAGGAAGCGTGTGTGTGGGAAGGAGGCGTATGTGTGGAAAGGAGGCGTGTGTGTGGGAAGGAGGCGTGTGTGCAGGCGGTGTGTGTGTGCAGGCGTCTGTGTGGGAAGGGTGTCGGTGTGCAGGCGTGTGTGTGGGAAGGAAGCGTGTCTGCAGGCGTGTGTGTGGGAAGGGGGCGTGTGTGCAGGCGTGTGTGGGGGAAGGGGGCGTGTATGCAAGGTGTGGGGGGAAGGAAGCGTGTGTGCGGCGTGTGTGTGGGAAGGGTGTCGGGGCAGGCGTGTGTGTAGAAGGAAGCGTGTGTCACCCGTTTTGGGGGGGAAGGAGGGGTGTGTGCAGGCGTGTGTGGAAGGGTGTCGTGTGCAGGCGGTGTGGGGGGAGGGAGGCGTTGTGCAGGCGTGAGTGGGGGAAAGGGTGTCGGTGTGAACGTGTGTGTGGGACGGGGCGGTGTGCGGGCGTGAGTGGGAAGGGTGTGGGTGTGCGGCTGTGTGTGGGACGGGGGCGTGTGTGCGGGCGGTGTGTGGGAAGGAGGCGTGTATGCAAGCGTGTGTGTGGGAAGGGGGCGTTTGCAGGGTGTGTGGGGGAAGGTGTCGGTGTGCGGGGGTGGTGTGGGAAGGAAGCAGCTGCACCCATAAGGATGCATGCAGGGGCATATAGAAAAAAAAAAATCTTCAGAACACCCAAAATATTTTCAAGTCTTTTATTTTTTACTCTGTGTTTTACGTCCCTTGATCAAGCGCGGGAAAGGATCCTCCCTGACTACGTCACGGAGCCTGAGCCTGAGCGTCTGCAAATCTTGAGTTGTTTTGAGAACTCGGGGGGAAATTTTCAGTTTTGATTGGGATTATTTAAAAACGGCTGACTGGATACAAAAAGTGACGACGTATGTTATTATCGTTAATGGCTATGATTTGATTGCATTTAAAACAGGATGATGAAAAAGTCTGGACTTACTTTAAGTAAGACTATAGTAAGTTATTTATGGTCCCAAAAATTAAAGGAGTTCGGGTCGATTCGGGAGTATTTTTTTTGGCCGAAACCCTTTCGCCTGAGGCGTTTAGGCCCTGAGACTTTAGGCCGTGAGAGTTTTAGGGCCCTAGACGTTTAGGGCCCTGAGATTTTAGGCCGAAGGGAGGTGCAGGGGGTGGACTATTTAAGCCCACATTGTCCACCGAGCCCCCAAAAATAATCGTATTTTCAGATAATTCGACCGATAAATACAACCTTGGTAAAATAATGTATTCACTAAATGCCCTTTTTTTTTTTATTCATTGCATTTAGGGTTTACACCCCCCAAACATAATGCGTCCCATCATAATTCATATATATATTCTGCTTACTCTACTATCACGGCTTCCATCACACTCTATGCGCCAATCACACAACTATAAGGGTCCACTAACCCGGTACACATCAACACCCAACACCCCTGGGGTTTAACACATCCCAGGTCACACTTGAGCCCCTAGCACACCACCAGCCCTGCCCACAACACCCAATTCATTCATCAAAGCTAATTTTCCAATAATTTTTTAGGCAATAGCTGCATAATCTCCGCGAGTCCGGTCCCCGGCCGTCAACGGTAAAAATCCAAAGTCATGCAAAGGGCAAATTATCGTACAATGCGTAATTGTCTACAATTCATAAAAAATTTAAAATATATAAAAAATATTTTAAAAAAATGAAAAACATATGAATACCTCTAAAATACGGAGTTATCTAGTCTAACTTAGTCGGATGTAAAAATTGGTTTTCACAGCATAGGGCACACTCTATCATCGCTGCGAGGGACTACAGGCAGCCAACGTTGTGAAGTTTTTTTTTTCTTATTGATGTATGANTTCCACCATAACCAACCCGGGGTTTTTCACCTTACCTTTCCCGGGTTCCCGGGTAAAACCAAAAAATATGGGTATCGGTATCCCGTATTTTTTTGATACCGGAAAACCCCTATACTGGGGATGTGCCCGGTATCCGGAAAAACCGAATATCGGTATGGGCAATACGGTATTTTGTTGTACCGCAAAACCCTACTCCTGGGAAATTTTATGTCCTTTCTTTATCATTATTTTATTTCTACATAAATTTCAAGGATTTTTTTTTGTTTAAATTATTTGCTCTGTCCGCCGTTTTGGGATTAACCGGGCCCCAAATGCTTGATTTCTTTTTTTCCGATTTTAATTTTGGGACTTGTGTTTTTGTTGATATTTTGTCTGGGGGGGCATATTCTTCCTTGTATTTGAAGTGTGTGGGTTTGTCTGTGTTTTGCTAATTTTTATTCACCCCCTTTTTTGTTTTGTGTGCTTTTTCTGCCCCCGTGTTTTTCATGTTTTAGGGGAGAAAAAACCCCCGACTCGTGCTTTAAAAATGTTACGTTCCCTTTAACAAAACACAACAGTTTTTTTTAATTTCTACTCCAAACTAGGCTGTTACTTTTTTTTAAGCTCATCCTTCACTATGAGTACTCATTGATTCCCTATTTTTTTTAAAAGCGTTTTTTTTAAAAAAGAAATTTTTTGTGGACGTGTTGTAAATTTGCGCAGTGAATTCGTCACTTTTTCACCCTTGAATTCCTTATTTCTTTGTTATTTAAGGGGTTTTTGAGGGTGTCTGGTGTATTTATGATCATTGTACATTTGCGTGGTATTTTCCTTCATTTTTATGTGTTTAATGTGAAAGAAGGGCGCAGCCTTGTTGTGCCTCGGGCGCTGAGGGGGCCCCCACGGCCTGTTGACATCCGCGGGAGATGCCATTTCTTATTTTATCAGTGTTTTTTTGTCCTTTAAATAACCTTAAATGGGGGATTTCGCCCTAAAGGGCCCGGGAAAGGGGTAAATAAGGAGTATCCCATGAACCATAATCCGAGAACAGTGACAGAAGGCAGAATAGGGGTAGTTTGTTAAACGGGGAGGAAGATGTGTGGTGTCTCTTATTAGGGCAATGGTATAGTAGTATATGTAGTAATAATGATAATACAAAATCACTACTTTCGGAGTAAAAACGTTTTTAAATAGGAAGGATGTATGGGAAAATTTTTTTTCCGGAAAAAAAAACTATGCCCTTAAAAAAACCCTTTTTGCAGGGCCAGAAAATTAGTCGTATCTCTGAAACGCCCCCGCAAAGTCCCGTCCTTATAACCCTTTTGGGTTTTAGTTAGGAGGTTAAGCGGGGGAAATAGTTGGCTAGTATCTAAGGTGGGTTGGGTTATTTAATTTTATATCCCCTTTACACTCCCTCCTTTAAAAAACGTCTTTATCTCCGAAAGTTGATTTGTGACGGAAGTTCATAGAAGAATTTTCCCTAGAATCTATTAATGAACAGAAACCACACTCCCAATCGTGTAGGAATTTCGGTCCTAGGGGTAAACATTTTCAAAACTTTTTTACGGGGTGATTTGATGGTTCTAAATTACTGCTAACCTTTGTGGCGCAAATAACTTTTTTTTTTTAGTGTTTTTGGAAAAAAAATGAAAAAAAAACAAATTGAACCAAACCTTGACTTCTGTGTCCAAACTGGACCACTTTGCGGTGGTGGGGGTCCAGGCCCAGCTGGTTCTCTGTGTCCTAACGGGACCACTGTTGGGGGTGGAAAGGTCACAGTCCCACTGGCTCTCGTGTCCTAACTGTACCACTGTTGCGAGGGTGGGTCACAGCCCCCCACTGGCTCTCTGTGTGCTGATGTGCCACTGTTGCGGGTTGGAGGTCACAGCCCACGGGTTTCCTGTGTGCTGGCTGTGACCATGTTGCAGGTGCTGAGGTCACAGCCCCCACGGGCTCTCTGTGGCTGACTGTGCCACTTTTGCGGGTGCTGAATACAGTCCCAGCTGGGTGTTCTGCTGCACACTAAGGCATTCGCGCCGGCACCCTAAAGCCCCTGCAGGCCCGGGCCGCCATGTGTCTGCCGCAGTATTGCTGCGGTGGGGCCGTGGCAGGAGGCAGAGCCCCACCAGGGGGCGGGAGCAGCAGCAGCAGTCGCCTCAGCTGTGGGAGGCACAGGGGGGATGGGAAGAATCACCTGAGGCACAGCTCAGGCCAAGAAGGAGAGAGGCATTTTGTTGCTCACAAGGGTAAATCATTCAATTTTAAGAGTCTCTTGAGAGACTTTCCCGGGCACACAGTGGTCAAGGACGATGTTGGATGTGGGAAAAAAATTTTTTATAAGTCTGACCTCACCCAAAAACCCCCTGACACACAGTGGTGTTAAGAATCACCAATGCCTGGAGTGTGGGGAAAGATTTACTCAAGTTTCTCCCCACCCACACACCCTACACACAGTGGGGTTAAAAAACATAAGGTAAAATGTGGGGGAAAAAATTTACTCTGAAATCCCCGACCTCACCCAACACACCCTGACACACAGTGGTGTTAAGAATCACCAATGTCCCCGGAGTGTGGGAAAAAATTACTCAGAAGTCTGCCCTCACCACACACTCCTTGAGACCAGTGGGTTTGAGAAGTTCAATGTGATGTTTGTGGCAAGTGTTTCAAGACCAAGGTTTTATATTTCCCCGCCACGTGAAATTTTACATGAAACACTTGTACAACCTTACACCAGTGGTGTCAAGAAAACCCAATGTCTTTGGGGTGTGGGAAAGATTTACTAAAAAAGTCTAAACCCCCCGAAACACACCCTGACACACAGTGGTGTTAAAATCACCATGTCTGGGTGTGGGGAAAAGATTTTTCTGAAATCTAACCTCACCAAACACACCCTACAACAGTGGTGTTAAGAATCACCAATGTCGGAGTGTGGGAAAAAATTTTTTGATAAATCTGCCCCCCCAAAACCCCGACACACAGTGGTGTCCCCAAAAATCACCATTCTGGATGTGAGAAAAAAATTTATTCAAAGTCTGAGCTCACCAAACACACCCTGATACACAGTGGTGTTAAAAATCACAAGCTGGGGGTGTGAAAAAGTTTTTCAATCTGAGCTCACCAAAAACACCCGATACACGTGGGGTTAAGAAACACCAATTCTGGGGGTGTGGGGAAAAAATTTACTCTGAAATCTAACCTCACAAAAAACACCTTGAACCAGTTTTCGGGGAGTTCAAGTGTGATTTTTTGGCAAGTTTTTTTCAAACAAAGGGGGATATTGCCCAAAAACCCTGAAGATCCCTTTTGAGGTGGTTGTTGTGTGGACAAGTGTGATTGTACCCGTGGCTGTGGCAGTGTGTTCCTGTTGGCAGGGGTGTGGGATGTGTCCTGTGTGGCAGTGTTCCTGTGTGGCAGTGGGTCCTGTGGGCATGGGGGGATAGTGTGGCAGTGTGTCCTGTGTGCATGGGGGGTAGTGTGCCGTGTGGCAGTGTTGCCCGTGGGCGTTGGGGCCTGTTGGGGCAGTGGGGTGTAGGGGTGGCAGTGTGTCCTGTTGGCAGTGTGGTCCTGTTGGGGATGTGGCAGGGGGTGTGGGAGTGTGTCCCCGTTGGCAGTGGGGTGGTATGTGTCCTTTTTGGGAGTGTGTCCTGTGTGGCGTGTGTCCTGTGTGGCATGTGTGTGGTAGTGTGTCCGTTTGGCTGGGTTGGTAGTGTGTCCTGTGTGGCGTGGTCCTGTGTGGAGTGTGTCCTGGTGGGGAGGGTTGGTATGTGTCTTGTGCAGTGGGGGTGGGTGGTCCTGTGTGGCAGTGGGGTGGTAGTGGTCCTGTGTGGCATGGGGTTTTGGTATTGTCCCCTTGTGGGTGGGTGGGTAGTGTGTCCTGTGTGGGAGTTGTCCTGTGTGGCAGTGGGGTCCTTTTGTGGCAGTGGGTTTGGGAGTGGTCCTGTGTGGTATGGTCCTGGTGGCAGGGGTCCCCGTTGGCGTGGGTTTTTGGTATGTGGCAGTGTGTCCTGTGGCAGTGTGGTCCTGTGGGGGCAGTGGGTGTGGTAGTGTTCCTTTTGGGGGAGTGTGTCCCGTGTGGCAGTGTTTCCTGTGTGGCAGTGGGGTTGGTAGTGTGGCAGTGTGCCTGTGTGGGAGTGTGGTCCTGTGTGGCAGTGGGGGTGGTAGTGTGGCATGGGGGGGGGTGTGTGTCCTGTGTGGCAATGGTGTGGTAGTGTGTCCTGTGGGCAGTGGGGGGGTAGTGTGTCCTGTGTGGGAGTGGGTGTGGTAGTGTGTCCCCGTTGGGAGTGGGTGTGGCGTGTGTCCTGTGTGGCAGTGGGGTGGGAGTGTGTCCTGTGGTATGTGTCCTGTGGGCATGGGTGTGGTAGTGTTCCTGTGTGGGGTGGGTTGGTGTGTTCCTGTGTGGGAGTGGGTGTGGGAGTGTGTCCTGTGTGGCATGTGTGTGTAGTGTGTCCTGTGTGGCAGTGGGGGTGGTATGTGCCTGTGTGGCAGTGGGTTTTGGTAGGGGCCCGTGTGGGAGTGGAGTGGTTTGTGTGTCCTGTGTGGCGTGTGCCTGTGTGGCAGTGGTTCCTGTGGTGGCAGTGGGGGGTGTGTGTCCTGTGTGGCGTGTGTCCTTTTTGGAGTGTGTGTGGGAAATGTGTCCTTTGGCAGTGGGTGTGGTATGTGTCCCTGTGGGCAGTGGTGTGGTATGTGTCCTGTGTGGCAGTGGGGGGTGGTAGTGTTCCTGTTGGGGGAGTGTTCCTTGTGGTAGTGTGTCCGTGTAGCAGTTGTCCTTGTGGCAGGGGTTGGGGGAGTGGGTGTGGTATTGTCCTGTGTGGCAGTGGGTGTGGCGTGTTCCTGTGTGGCAGTGTGTCCCCCGTGTGGTAGTTGTCCTGTGTTGCAGTGTGTCCTGTTGGGATGTGTCCTTTGGTGTGGTGTGGCATGTTCCCCTTGTCCTGTGTGGGAGTGGGCAGTGATAGGTGGTGGGCAGCCGGGCCTTGTGTTTGTGGGGATAATGGCCCGCAGGTGTTGGTGGGCATGCGGGTGTGACTTTTCAAAAAAGGGGTTTTTTTTTGATCAGGGGTGGTTTTTGGTACTTTTTTTGATTTTCATGTTGGCGTTTGTTTTAGCAGTTTAAGAAAGTGTTGGTGAGATGGTGTGGCATTAAAGGGGAAGGTTTGAGGGTTCATTGCACAAAACACAAAATAAAACCTTTAGTCCAATGAAAATATAACTCCCAAAATACAAAAAGTGAAACCTGCAGGCCTTTTCTATGTATATTTAACCCTTTAAGCCCAGAAAGTAATTTCCTTGTATTTTGGGTACCCTTAGACGATTTGTATGAGTAAAGCAATGTTTTTAGCTTGACCTGTTTATTATCCTTGTCCCCTAATCATGTTATAAATAGAGGGGGTTAGTGAGGATAGATGGGTGAAGCAAATCCCGGGGGGTTGGGACAGCTCAACATGGAAAAGGAAAATTAAAAGGTGGAAAAAGGAGTAAAAACCTAGTAAACCTGGGACGGGTAAAACCAGGAGGTGAAAATAAAAATTGAAGACAATGGCTAGCTAGGGCCCTGGTTCTCAACCTGGGGGCCATGGCCCCCAAGGGGCCCTGGCAAGAATTTTTTGGGGGCCGGGGCTGTTTTCAAAAAACTTTCTAAATAAAGTTAGGAATCGAATTTAAAAAAAAAATTGCATCACTGTCCTGGCAAAGAAATTTTCTTGTTTTAATAATTAATTGATTAATCATTAAATTGACAATAAAATTTTGTTACATAATATTGTTACGAATGTGTGTGTACGTTTGTATGTATGTATGTGTGCGAAATTGTAATTGTTTGTGCAGTGTAGGTGTGATAGAAAACGCGGTGGAGAACGAACGCGTATGAGACGGGTGAGAGACACGGGCGGTGAGTGAGGGTGAGTCACCGGGAGACAGAGGGAGAGAGGCGATCGAACGATCTCAGTGTGGCCTGGGATATCATCACGTAAACATGTGGGTATAATTGATTCTGAACCATATACTGTGTTACTTATTTTGTTCGACAATTATAAATGCGGTCGCTGTTTTTCGTGTGTGAAATATTTCTTATTTTTTGGTATCATTGTTTTTCATGCTCATTCCCTACTTAGGTATTCCTGCTTTTTTTTTTTTAGTGCTAATATTGATGTGACTCGCTATCTTCTTATTATTTTCAATTGGGGCAGTGCTTGTCAAAGGAGGCGTGTTTCTTGCTGTAGAAAGTACATTTCAGCTTGCTAGCTTGAGTGTGAATGGTTTATCATCTTTACTCTCTCTGTGTGTATGTTTGTGTATGACTGTGTGTGTGCTTAATTTGTGAGTCCATGGATGTGTTATGTATGTGGATATTTGTGTGTTTGTCATTTTAATCACTTGTCCTATTTATCTGTCCTTCATTATCATTCTTTTGTCTTATCACTTAATGTTTGTTCTGATGTTCTGTCTTCTTTATTTTCCGTAGATTTGCGATGGCTATTAATGTTGTAAGAAGCGGAAGTACAGTGAAGAGTACATTAACTACGGATTTAGATCAATCCTCGCTGATGGCATCGAGAAACCTCTGTGTGTACTGTGCTTCAAAGTGCTGGGGAACGATTCTATGAGGCCTAGTAAGTTGAAGCATCATTTGCTGACCATCCATCCACAGTATGCTGAGAAGACCCCGATTTCTTCAGGCGCCACGAAAGTAGTTTGGGAAAACAGAAACTGGATGCGACTGGTGCTTTCCACACACAGACCTCAAGTGTAGTTGAGGCATCATACGAGGTTTGCCCTCGAAATAGCGAAGCAAAAGAAGCCCACACAATGGTGAAACCTTAATCAAGCCATGTACTTTAAAGATGGTCAAGCGTGTTCTTGGAGATGCAAGTGAACGTAAAAATTCAACAAATTTCCTTGTCAAACGACACAGTGAAGCGGAGAATTAATGAAATGTTAGATGACATAAAGGAAAAAGTGATACAGGAGATCAAATCGTCCTCCAACTGGTATGTTTTGCTATACAGCTGGATGAGTCAACGGATGTGAGTTCTTGTGCACAGCTACTCGTGTTTGTTAGGTATGTTTTCTTGTGTGATATCAGGAAGAATATCTGTTATGTACACAGCTTGAGACCACCACAACAGCTAAAGATGTGATGGAAAAGCTATCTTCTTTCTTCAAAGCTAACAGGATCCCCTGGGAAATTGGTTGTGGAGTCTGTACAGACGGGGCTCCAGCGATGCTGGGATCAAAATCAGGGTTCCAGAAGCGTGTCAAGGAAATAGCTCCGAATGCCAAGGGGGTCCATTGTATGATCCATCGTTTTGCACTGGCGTCGAATACCCTCCCTGATGACTTTGCAAGATCCTGGAGGCAGTGGTCAAATGCGTCAACTTTGTAAAAGCTGGAGCTCTGAACTCTCGCCTTTTCCAGAACCTTTGTAGAGACATGGATTCGGAGCATGAAGCTCTCCTCTTTATACTCCAAAGTGCGCTGGCTTTCCAAGGGCAAGGTTGTGAATCGAGTGTTTGAACTTCGGGGGATCTAAATTGTTCCTGGAAATGCAGGAAAGATGATCTGTTGAGTCACTTCAATGAGGTTTTTGTGGGAGCCACGTCTTGCATATTTAGCAGATATATTTGAGCAGCCAAATAAGTTGAATCTGAAGCTACAGGGCAAGGAAAGAAATGTGTTTCACCTGATGGATTGTCTTCGTGGATTTCTTGCCAGCTCCAGAATTGGCAAAGGAAAGTCGGTGCCGGGAATGTTGCCATGTTTGAAAACCTTTCAGCTGTCCTTGACGAGAATGAAGAAGATAGTCTGCTTGACCCATTACTTAAAACTGAAATCACTCAGCATCTGAGATCCTTGGAAAGTGAATTTAATAGGTACTTCCAAAATTCGAGGAGGAAGAAGGGAAGTTGGTAATGAATCCTTCTCTGGCACTCTTGATATTACTACCATTCCCAGTGATGTTCAGGCCGAGTTCCTTGATCTCAAACATGATTCTGCTGCCAATATCTCTATGAAGAAAATCTCTGAATGTATTCTGGTGTTTAATGCATCAGTCATATCCAAAGTCAGTGAGATTGCACTTCGGCTACTCCTGCATTTTCAACTACCTATTTATGTGAGTCTGGTTTCTCCACACCTTCTACAAATCAAGAATAAGAGCCGAACCGATTGGATTGACCCCGACATGAGATGTGCATTATCAGTGACACACCTCGGATTCGTCAACTGACTGAAAGAAACAATATCAGCCTTCCCACTGATGTGTGATAAAATATGCAGAGATTAATTGAACTTTTTCCCAACCAGATTCAAATTTGCTAGTGTCCGCTAGTCTTTTGTAGGCAAGTGATGTAAGTTAAGCATATCACAGAATCTATCAAATATAAGTAATTATGACTAAACTTTGTAATAAAGCAAGGGTGTTCTCTTTCATCAACATTTTTTTTTTTTTTTTTTTTTTTTTACCTATTTTGGCGGGTGAGATTTTGGGAGAAAAATGAAGGGGAGCCACACGAATGTTGAGAATTCATGAAGGGGGGAATGGAGTGAAAAAGGTTGAGAACCACTGAGCTAGTGTGGAGAGCAGGTATGGAGGGTAAATCCACGTTAAAGTGGTACCAAAGACATTCAAAAACCTGTAGACCGACACATTCACACGACCTCCGCCGTGCGGCAGAGTTAACCAGCCTGCTAGCCCATTCACTTGCTGCATATGACTAGCAATGAAAATCATATAGACTATGGTTTATCAGTATATATGATATAATGTTATATCTTCGTAAATGTTTGTTCTATGATATTATCAAATAAAAAACAGTAAAACACGCTAAAGAAATGCCATCACGAGACTGAAGAAATAATGCATAATTCACTTCACTCTTCGCCATTTAAAACTTTGCGAGTCAACATTTACCATGAAACATATCAATAGAAGCGCACTTTTATTAGCTTTCCATTGATATATTTCGTTTTTTTGATAAATGAATTAGAACCATGCATAAATTAGGTTAAGTAAATAAATAACTCAATCGGGTAATTTTCCCGATTGTGATGTTATTTATTTCGTTAACGCTAATTTATGCATGGTTCTAATTCTTTTATCAGAAAACGAAATATATAAGTGAATAAATAACATCATCAATCGGGAAAATTACCCGATTGATGATGATATTTATTTAGTTAACGGTAATGTATGCATGGTTGTAATTCATTTATCAGAAAGCTAAATATAGCAATGGAAAGCTAATAAACTGGGCTTCTATTGATATGTTTCATGGTAAATGTTGACTCGCAAAGTTTTAAATGGCGAAGAGTTGAAGTGAATATTCTTTGGTCATATCCAGCAAGTGAATGGGGCCAGCAGACTAGTTTAACCCAGCCGCACGGCGGCGCCACCGTCAGCGGATAACAGAAGTTGCATTGGAGGGACCGCGAGTGAGGTATCTTGGTATTGAATGTGTTTGGTAGTAGTGTAGGAAAGAGAAGCCTGAGGCACTTGCCTGGCCTGCAGTGATTGGGGAAGCAGACTGTTGGTGAAGGCAAGGACAGGAACACTAGAGGTGAAGGTTAGGATTGGGGATGGGCAGGACCAGGACCGGTATTACCAAAGAGATCATAGTTAAGAACGTTTATCATAGCTGGACAAAATGGCCCATTTTAGTCACAACTGGCTGGCGGATATCATAAATTGTGGGGGGACTATCACAATCCGCGCGGGAGGCTAAAGCGGTTCACCGAGTCTAGCGCGACTATGATAACGGCTCGCGACTATGAAACTTTCCAGCTGTTAACAGGGCCGAGACACAATACACAGCCTCATGAAGAATATACATAACTCGCCCACATAGGGATGTTGTTGAGTGAGCTGAGTGATGCAACAGTGATTAGAAATACCGAGTAACGTGTGAGGCTAAATAGTATTTCACCGATTCTAGCGCGACTATGATAAACTTTCCTTCTGTCACAGGGCCGAGCACAATAACACCTCAGTGAAGGATATTCGCCAATAGGGATGTTTACGTGAGCTAGTGATAGCCAGCTGAGAGAAAACACCAAGTAACGCGTGTAGGCAGCATCTTTTTCCTCACCACACGTTTTGTCCAAACAGTTTTTAGATCGAACACATCGCCATCTGCATTGATAACTTTCGTGTTTAACACAGATACTGCTCAAACGGAAACATTGCATAATGCTTTAGATTCAGGGAATGAATTACTACTTACTCTCTATGTCCACTGCCCTTAAATCTTTATCAACATAAGGGAAAAATCAACCCATACACGTGGGTCCCCAAAGATGGAATTTTACTGATTAATATAAACCATTGTTAAAAGAAAACAATTGACGCTATATTTAGCAGACGCCTATGATAAACAATTAGTGCTAGATTTCGACAAACTTTATGATAAAATGGGGTATGATAAAAAATGTATCATATCCAAGATTTATGATAATATTTGTCATAGCTATGATTAAGTTTTGGTAATACCGGTCCCTGCAGGGGCCATACTTATAAAGATTTAGGATTCGTCCTAGATTTCTCGTCCTAAGGTTCGAGGAAAGTCTAAAGCCGGCCACACACACACCGGCGCGGCCTGTCCGGCCGACGAAAAGGGCGTGGCTAGAGGCGGCCGGTGTGTGGTGTGGGGGTGTTTTTCATCCGGCGGGGCCTGTCGCAGCGGCCGGATGAAATCAGTCGGCGCTTGAAAATTCCGTCCGGCGCGGCCTGCCGCCTGCGTGTGTGTGGGTGCCTCCGGCGCGGCCCGCCCCTCGCTCGGCCAGATAATGGACTAATTGCAGTTTAATGTATTTTTTGATAATATGGTATTATATTGACGTATTTATATGAGACGTATTATATTAAGTATTATTAAAGGGTGCCATGCGCCATCACCCAAAAAGTCTTTTAAAGGGCAGCGGTTCATTTTTTTG
>JACEEZ010018751.1:0-13545 GCA_016584305.1 Chionoecetes opilio
TTCAACAACAACACCTATCCCCCACCATTTCAACCACCACCACCATTAAAAACGACCCACCCCACCACCACTATTACTACCACCACCACCACATTTCTAACCACCACCAACCAACCCCCACCACCACCCCACCCCCACCAACAACCACCACCAACTACACCACCACAACCACCCCCACTACTACTACCACCATCACCACTCAACCACCACCACCACCACTTCAACAACAACCACCACTTCAAAAACCCAAACCACCCCCCACTTAAAAAACCGCCACCCCCAAACCACTTCAACAACCACCACCACTTCAAACCACCAGCACCAAACTTCAACAACCACCACCACCACCACTTCAATAAACCACCACCACCCAATCATCAACCAAACCACCATTTTAACCACCACCACTACCACTTCAAACACCACCACCACCACTTAAAACAACCACCACACTTCAACCACCACCACTACTTCAAAAAACCACCACCACCACTTCAACCACCACCATCACCACTTCAACCAACCACCACCACCACTTCAACCACCACCATCACCACTCAACAACCACCACCTTTTCAACAAACCACCACCACCACTTCAGCAACCACCATCACCACTTCAACAACATCCCATTTCCCCCTTCAACAACAACCACCACCACTTAACCACCACCACTACTTCAACCACCACCACCACCACTTAAACCCACCACACCACTTCAACCACCCCCAAACCCCCACTTCAACAAGACCACAACCTTAACCAACACCACCACCACTACTACTACCAGCATCACCACTTCAACCACAACCACGACTACTTCAACAACCACCACCACTTCAACAACCACCATCACCACTTCACCCACCACCGCCACACTCAACAACCCCCACCATTTCAAAACCACAATCACTCAACTACACCCCCAATACAACCACCACCGCCAACGTCAACAACCACCACAACTTCAACCACCAACACCACTTCAACAACCACCACCCCACTACTACCAGAACCACCACACTTCAACAAACCACCACCACTATCCCCACCACCACTTCAAACCACCACACCACTCAACAACGACGGCCACACCACCACCCACTATTACTACCACCAGCAACCACTATTCTACCACCACCATCATTTTCAACCGCCCTACCACAACCACCCTTACCACCACTTCAAAACAACCACCACACTACTTCAACCACCACCACCACAACCACTATACCTACCACCATCACCACTTCAACCACCACCACCACCACTTCAGCCACACACATCAACCACTTCAACAACCACCAAACTTTTCAAAAACCACCACCACCCACTTCAGGCAACCACCATCATCACTTCAACCACCACCATCACCACTTAACAACCATCACCACTTCAACAAACAACCACCACCACTTCCACCACCACCACTACTTCAACCACCACCACCACCATTCAAAACCACCACCACCACTTCAACCACCACCGCCACCATTCAACAAGCACACCACCTGAACCAGACCACACCACTACTACTACCACCACCACCATTACTTCAACAACCACCACACTTCAACAACCACCATCACCACTTCAACACCACCCACCACCACTTCAACAACCACCGCCATTTCAATAACCACCACCACTTCAAACCACACCACCACAACAAACACACACACCAACTTCAACAACGAAACCATTCAACCAGAGCACCACCCACTTCAACAACAACACCACTTCAAACAACCACCACACCACTTAAACCACCACACACCACCACTTCAAAACCACACCACTTAAACACCAGCACCACCACTTCAACAACCCACCACCACCACCACTTCAATCCACCACCACAACCACTTCAACAACCACCAACAATTTAACCACCACCATCACCACTTCAAACACCACCACCACACTTCAACAACCACCACACTTAAACCCACACCACTACTTCAACAACCAAACACCACCACGTCAAACACCCCATCATCAAATCAACCACCACCACCACCATTGCAACCACCATCACCACTTCAACAACCACCACCTTTTCAACAACCACCACCACCACTTCAGCAACCACCATCACCACTTCAAACACCACCATCACCACTTCAACCAGCACCACTACTTCAACCACCACCAACACCACTTCAACCACCACTTCCACTTCAACAAGCACCACCACCTTAACCAACACCACCATCACTACTACTACCACCATCACCACTTCAATCACCACCACGATTACTTCAACAACCACAACCACTTCAACAACCACCATCACCACTTCAACCACCACCACCACCACTTCAACAACTCCCACCATCAAATAACCACCACCACTTCAACCACCACCACCACTACAACCACCACCACCACTTCAACAACCACCACACTTCAACCACCACCACCACGTTCAACAACCACCGCCACTTCAACAACCCCCACTACCGCAACAACCACAACCACTTCAAAAACCACCACCACCACTTCAAACCACCACCACTTCAAACACCACCACCACTTTCAAAAACAAAACACACCACTTCAACCAACACCATCTACCACTTAACAACCACCACCACTTCACACAAACACCACCCACCACTTCAACAACCACCACCACTTCAACAACACCATTCACCACTTCAACCAACACCATCACCTCTTTAACAACCACCACCACCCCCCACTCAACTACCACCACTACTCAATAACCACCACCACTTCAAAAACAATCACCACTTCAACCACCACCACCATTTCAAAACACCACTACCACTCAAACCCTTTCCACCACTTCAACCAACCACCACCACTTCAACAAACCACCACCACACGCTTCAACAACCACACCACGCACACAACCACCACAGCACTTCAACCACCAACCACCAAACCCCAAAAACATAACACCACTTCAACCACCACCACCACCACCTTCAAACAACCACCACCACCACTTCAACAACCACCAGAATACTTCAAGGAGAGTCGATGACACGTCGTTGTTAATTGTGGGACTCTGCTCTTTCTCCAAATATACAAGTTTGCAATTTTGTCAACAACCCACCACCACTGCACACTCATTCAATAACCACCACCCACTTCAACAACCACCACCCCCACCACTTCAACAACCACCATCAACATTTCAACAACCGCCACCAACACTACTACTATCACCACCACTTCAACAACCACCACCACTTCAACCACCACCACCACTTCAACAACCACCGCCACTTCAACAACCACCACTACCTCAACAACCACAACCACTTCAACCACCACCACCACTTCAACAACCACCACCACTTCAAACACCACCACCACTTCAACAACAACCATCACCATTTCAACCAAAGCCATCACCACTTCAACAGCCACCACATCTTCAACAAACACCACCACCACTTCAACAACCACCACCACTTCAACAACCACCATCACCACTTCAACCAACACCATCACCACTTTAACCACCACCACCACCACTTCAACAAGCACCACTACTTCAACAACCACCACAACTTCAACAACAACCACCACTTCAACCACCACCACCATTTCAACCATCACTACCACTTCAACCCCTTCCACCACTTCAACCACCACCACCACTTCAACAACCACCACCACCGCTTCAACAACCACCACCACTTCAACAACCACCACCAGCACTTCAACCACCACCACCACCACTTCAACCACCACCACCACCACTTCAACAACCACCACCACCACTTCAACAACCACCAGAATACTTTCAAGAGAGTCGATGACACTTCGTTGTTCATTTGTTGGGACTCTGCTCTTTCTCCAAATATACAATGTTTGCAATTTGTCAACAACCACCACCACTTCAACTCCACTTCAATAACCACCACCACTTCAACAACCACCACCCCCACCACTTCAACAACCACCATCAACATTTCAACAACCGCCACCAACACTACTACTATCACCACCACTTCAACAACCACCACCACTTCAACCACCACCACCACTTCAACAACCACCGCCACTTCAACAACCACCACTACCTCAACAACCACAACCACTTCAACCACCACCACCACTTCAACAACCACCACCACTTCAAACACCACCACCACTTCAACAACAACCATCACCACTTCAACCAACACCATCACCACTTCAACAACCACCACCACTTCAACAAACACCACCACCACTTCAACAACCACCACCACTTCAACAACCACCATCACCATTTCAACCAACACCATCACCACTTTAACAACCACCACCACCACTTCAACAACCACCACTACTTCAACAACCACCACCACTTCGACAACAACCACCACTTCAACCACCACCACCATTTCAACCATCACTACCACTTCAACCCCTTCCACCACTTCAACCACCACCACCACTTCAACAACCACCACCACCGCTTCAACAACCACCACCACTTCAACAACCACCACCAGCACTTCAACCACCACCACCACCACTTCAACCACCACCACCACCACTTCAACAACCACCACCACCACTTCAACAACCACCAGAATACTTTCAAGGGAGTCGATGACACTTCGTTGTTCATATGTTGGGACTCTGCTCTTTCTCCAAATATACAATGTTTGCAATTTGTCAACAACCACCACCACTTCAACTCCACTTCAATAACCACCACCACTTCAACAACCACCACCCCCACCACTTCAACAACCACCATCAACATTTCAACAACCGCCACCAACACTACTACTACCACCACCACCACCCCCACTTCAACAACCACCACCACCACTACTACTACCACCACCACCACTTCAACCACCACCACTAATTCAACAACCACCACCACCACTACTACCAGAACCACCACCACTTCAACAACCACCACCACTATCACCACCACCACTTCAACCACCACCACCACTTCAACAACGACCACCACCACCACCATCACTATTACTACCACCACCAACACTATTTCTACCACCACCATCACTTCACCCACCACCACCACCACTTCAACAACCACCACCACTACTTCAACCACCACCACCACCACCACTACTACTACCACCATCACCACTTCAACCACCACCACCACCACTTGAACAACAACCACCACCACTATTACTACCACCACCAACACTATTTCTACAACCACCATCACTTCAACCACCACCACCACCACATCCACTTTCACTACTTCAACCACCACCACCACCACCACTACTACTACCACCATCACCACTTCAACCACCAGCACCACCACTTCAACAACAACCACCACTTCAACAACCACCACCACCACTTAAACAACCACCACCACCACCACTTCAACAACCACCACCACTTCAACCACCACCACCACCACTTCAACAACCACCACCACCACCACTTCAATCACCACCACCACCACTTCAACAACCACCACCACTTTAACCACCACCATCACCACTTCAATCACCACCACCACCACTTCAACAACCACCACCACTTCAACCACCACCACTACTTCAACAACCACCACCACCACTTCATCCACCACCATCACCACTTCAACCACCACCACCACCACTTCAACCACCAGCATCACCACTTCAACAACCACCACCTATTCAAAAACCACCACCACCACTTCAGCAACCACCATCATCACTTCAACCACCACCATCACCACTTCAACAACCATCACCACTTCAACAACCAACACCACCACTTCAACCACCACCACTACTTCAACCACCACCACCACCACTTCAACCACCACCACCACTTCAACCACCACCACCACCACTTCAACAAGCACCACCACCTTAACCAACACCACCACCACTACTACTACCACCACCACCACTATTTCAACAACCACCACCACTTCAACAACCACCATCACCACTTCAACCACCTCCACCACCACTTCAACAACCACCACCATTTCAATAACCACCACCACTTCAACCACCACCACCACTACAACCACCACCACCACTTCAACAACCACCACCACTTCAACCACCACCACCACTTCAACAACCACCACCACTTCAACAACCACCACTACTTCAACAACCACAACCACTTCAACCATCACCACCACTTCAACAACCACCACCACTTCAAACACCCCACCACTTCAACAACCACCATCACCACTTCAACCAACTCCATCACCACTTCAACAACAACCACCACTTCAACAAACACCACCACCACTTCAACAACCACCACCACTTCAACAACCACCATCACCACTTCAACCAACACCATCACCACTTCAACAACCACCACCACCACTTCAACCACCACCACCTCTTCAACAACCACCACCACTTCAACAACCACCACCACTTCAACCCCCACCACCACTTCAACCACCACTACCACTTCAACCCCCACCACCACTTCAACCACCACCACCACCTCAACAACCACACCACCACTTCAACAACCACCACCCTTCAACAAACACCACCACCACGTCAGCCACCACCACCACCACTTCAACCACGACCACCACCACTTCAACAACCACCACCACCACTTCAACAACCACCAGAATACTTTCAAGAGAGTCGATGACACTTCGTTGTTCATTTGTTGGGACTGTTCTTTCTCCAAATCTACAATGTTTATTGCACAACAATTCCGGAACTTTCGTGCACCGTCTTCTTCTCCATTTTGTGCAATGTTAGTAGTTTATTTAAGAATTCTGAAAGCTTCATATTAGTTTTGATACAGCAAAACCCTTAAGTTTTGGGAGTCTGTTCGTCTATATTTCATGAAACTGACCACTGAACATAGAAAGTATAATAATGCTCTTGGGCGACCTCTAAACAGCCTCCTAACACAATTTAATTTCACCAAGGACCTTAGTTTCATACATAGAACAGGTGCTTGTGGGCCCTTCGAACCCATGTATTGATATTTGTAGTAGTAGTATATTTTAAACAACAATGTGATTGCAAACTCCAATCGTGTTGTTGCTGTCGTTGGTCACTGGTCAAAGTGCCTCGGGGTAGACCACGTTCCGTGTGATTCCAACCCTTTGTGTTCCGTGTGATTCCAACACACACACACACTCACACACGCACACAAACGTAAGTCCATGAGTCTACTGAGTTTTTGGAATGCGGCAATACGTTACCGCAGAGTTTTTCCTGTAATCTAATACGCCTAAGTTTGTTTAGCCCAAAACCCCCCTTCAAAATAGTTCAAACGACATGGGACCAAGCCGCCTACCAC
Source organism: Chionoecetes opilio (assembly GCA_016584305.1). Lineage (NCBI taxonomy): Eukaryota > Metazoa > Arthropoda > Malacostraca > Decapoda > Majidae > Chionoecetes > Chionoecetes opilio. The sequence goes on from JACEEZ010018751.1 coordinate 7,255, forward strand.
TACGATTTATTTGAAATTTTGTTGAGCCTATTCCATCAAAATGAATTTACAGTTCGGCTCCCCACTTGAACACTTGAAAACTTTAATATGCTTACCATACATAATACAACGTTAATAAAGTTATAAAACATAATTTGTGTAAGCAGCCCATACGAAGCCATACGGCTATTCGGGCAGCATCTCTGTAGTTTATAAAACAAGTTTACTAGGACGTCAGTAGCAATTACATAAAGAAGAAGAAAAAAAAAAGAAAAAAAAAGAAAAAAAAGAAAAACTAGAAAAACAAGGTAAACAAACAAAAAAAAAACACAAACAAAAACAAAAAATCAGGAGAAATACATAGACAATTGCTCAAAAATTCTTTTGTAGAATGCTAATAAAATGTTTTGTTGGCACTATAATAAATATACATGACCATCATTAGAAATATTTTAGAACAAATTTAGAACAAATATTAGAACAAATATTTGTCGTACTGGGACAATAAATACTTTTTGTATTGCCTTTTAAATGAACATAATGTTGGTAGGGTCTTAACAGAGTCGGGTATATTATTCCATATTTTGGTACCAGAGTAGGCTAGTGAGTGTTGAAAAAACTGTCAGGTTATTTTGTGGTACACGGAGGTTTTCACAGTTGCGGGGGGGTAGTTATGTTGAGGGAGAAAGTTAATATAATGACCACCAGAACTAATTTGTGCATATATATTCCAATCTGTAATTTGTTTATGTCAAATAATTTCAAGATGTTCATATTCTTAAATAAAGGGTGAGTATGATCAAGTGCCCGAATTGTAATGATCCTAATTATTTTCTTTTGTAGCCGGAACAGGGGAAGAAAAATGAGTGGGATATGTGTTGCACCAGACTGGAGTACAATATTGAAAGTGTGGCAATACATGGGCTTTATAGAGAATTTTAAGTATATTATTAGGCATAAGGTCTCTAATTTGATATAATAGAGATACGATTCTAGACAATTTAAGACATAATTCATTAATGTGTGGTTAAAGGATATGTTATCATCAAAGTTACACCTAGTAGTTTGTGTTGGTTAGTTCTGTGATGACATTGTTGTTGTATATCAGAGTAGGAAGAATTTTAGTCGCCTTGTTGGTAAGAGCATATAATAAGTTTTGTTTAAATGACGGTTAGTCTATTACTCAAACACCATTTATAAAAATGTTCTAGGTCGGGTTTGGGCTGTTTCTATCAAGGATGTAGGGTCTGCACCAGTAATGAAAAAACGTGAGTCATCAGCAAAAAGTATTGTTTTAAATTTGTAAATACTTTTGGGAGATCATTTATATAGATAAGGAATATCATGGGACCGAGGACACTACCCTGAGGGACTCCGTATGAATATGTGAGGATAGATAGACAATTCTGAAATTTGTACTTTGGGTTCTACCAGTGAGGTAGTCTCGGGAAACCAGTCATGTATGATGCCACGTATACCATAATGTTTCAATTTTTGTAGTAAAATATCATGTTTCACGTATCAAAAACTTTTGTAAAGTCTATATAAATAGTGAGCATTTTTATGTTTAGCATTCCCGGGCAGAGTAGATGTTTTCGGTGAAGGCGGTCAGAGCACTAAAGGTACTTAAAACCTTGTCGAAAACCAAATTGTTCTTTGTTGAAATAGATTTTTTATTAAAAAATTTAAATAATTTTTTCATTAATTTCTCGAATATTTTGAGTAGGTGCTTAGCAGGATATTGGTCTGGAATTGGCAATGTTGTCTTTTTGGGCCTTTTTTTTTAAATAGGGATTACGGTTGATGTTTTAAACATTGAGGAAAAATTCCTTTTTCGATGGACTGTTGAACAAGATTGATAATGGAACAGCTATTTGTTCTTATTAGCTTTTAGGAGAGAGACGGAAAAATTTTATGGGTATTACACTTTTGTTATTTAATGAGTTTATTACAGCTGCAACGTCTTGTGGTAGTACTGGAGGAACAATCATTGATGTTGGATAATTACCTCTCGAAAGTCAAGTGGGTTAATTCGGAAGATGGGATGTTGTTATCTAATTGGAAGCAATATCTGTATAATACTTATTGAAGGCCTCTGCAATAAACGGATGGGCATCTCATTACTTTATTATTTATTGTATGTAACTGAGATAAGTTTTTTTATAGTTATTTTTCAGCTGATTTATGGTTTTCCATATTTTGCGTGTATCATTTTTAAAGTTTGTAAATATCGACATATTTGTATGAAATTTAAGATTTTTATAATCCTATTTTGGACATTTCGGTATTTTTTATAATAACCCTTTTAGAGACAACACCTATTTTATAGTCCTTAAATAGATTATTTTGGTCGTGGACCGATTTTAAATTCAGCTGACGTTATCCAAGGGTTATGTAGCCGTTTTTCAGAAAATATTTTTTTTATTGGGAAACATTCATTGTATAAATTACTCAGTTTTTCTAGAAATGTATAAAGTTTAAATTTAATCTTGTGAAGATAAGAGTGTGTTCCATAATATGGTGTGAAGTTTTTGAGAGAAAAGCTCCTTATTATTTTGGAGTTTCATTTCTGAATTCTATTTTATTGAGCTTTTATTTTTTTGGGGGGAAGGAAATATTTAAGAAAATAGGAAGATGGTCCGAAATGGAAAGTGTACAAAAACCCGCGGGAAACTTTCCACAAAAATTTGTGTATATATGGGGCTAGGAGAGAAGGGTCACCCAAATTTAAACTATCTGGAAATCTAGTGGGTCTGGAGAGGAGGAAAAAAAAATTTTAAGTGAATGTTTGCTAAAAAGTTATTTGTTGGTGTATGGGTTGTATGCTCAAGTAAGTTTATATTAAAAATCTCCTATGAGATTATTTTATCTGTTTTGCTTTGTCTTGTAATGCTGTATTTATGGACATTCGTGATTCGTCTACTGCAAATGTTTACTATTTGGTCTATATATTGCACAAATCAGAAAACTGATAGATTCAGTAATAATTCTAATAGAAAAGTAATTCAATGTCATTATTGATACATGTTAAATCATATTGTTGTTCAGATTTTAAATTGTCCCACAACAGACATCCGGGACACACAGACACACGGTACTCCTATAGTATAATAGACAAGTGCTTGGGGGCCCCTTTCGGCCCCATGTATTGATGTTTGTAGCAGTAGTATAAATTAGACAACATGTGATTGCTAACTCCGATAATGTTTTTTATGTCTTTGGCCCCTGGTCAAAGTGCCTCGGGGTAGACCATGTTCCGTGTGATTCCAACCCATTGTGTTCCGTGTGATTCCAACAACACACACATCACACACGGACCCCAAAAGTTAAGTCAAAAGTCTACTGAGTTTGTGGAGGGCGCAAGACATTACCGCAGAGTTTTCATGTAATCTGATACTCCTAAAAGTTTTTCTAGCCCAAAACCCCCTTCAAAATTAAACAATCGATATGCGACCAAGCTAATTTACCACCTACGATTTATTTGCGATTTTTTTAGGCCTTTTCTCGTCAAAATTGAATTCACATTTTCGGCAAACCATAAACGGGACCAAAACAGACAGTCACACGGCTACTCCTTTTAGTATATCAAGTATAGACGTCCAGCCTTGGCCCCTTTTCTTTTGGCTCAGTTTTTGCTGCTGGAACATGACAGCGAGCCACGTTCCAGCCCCAAATTTAAACCCTTACGTGAATTACCATTAAGGGCTTGTTCTATGCCAAAAAGTTTGTTGTACAGACCCCATTGATTTTGACAGCACTACTTGGATGTCGAATGTCAGCTCAATTTGACAAAATTAGGAGTAGTTACGCTAATTACTTATTAAGGGCTTTTTTTACGCAAAAAAAATTTCCCACGACCCACATTGATTTTGACAGCATACATGCATGTCAAAAATTTCAGCTTAATCCGACAATAATTAGTAGTAGTTATACACTTTTTGGTGGAAACATGGTTCCAAGGGTCTTATGGTAAGCGACAGCGAGCAAAGCCGCTGTCAATTAGACAAGTTGTTGTGGGCCTTCGGACCCATGTATTGATGTTTGTAGTAGTAGTTTTAAATTTAAATATAGACGTCCAGCCTCTGGCCCCTTTGCTTTTGGCTCAGTTCTTTCGGTTGGAACGTGACAGCGAGGACACGTACCAGCCAATTAACTCATTACGTGAATTATCATTAAGGGCTTGTTCTATGCAAATGTTTTATCATAACAGACCCCCTTTGACTTTGACAGCACTACTTGGATGTCGAATGTCAGCTCAATCCGACAATAATTAGGAGTAGTTTACGCTAATACTCATTAAGGGCTTTTTTTACGCAAAACAATTCTTCCGATGGCCCCCTATTGATTTTGGACAGCACTACTTGCATGTAAATTTCAGCTCAACCCGACAATTTTTAGGAGTAGTTATACACTTTTTGGCGGAAACTTGGTTCCACGGGTCTTATGGTAAGCGACAGCGAGCAGAGCTCGCTGTCAATTAGACAAATGTGATTGCAAACTCCAATCGTGTTGTTGCTGTCGTTGGTCACGGTCAAAGTGCCTCGGGGTATACCACGTTCCGTGTGATTCCAACCCTTTGTGTCCCGTGTGATTCCACTCCTTTGATCCCGTTTTGATTCTAACCTTTTGGGTTCCGTTTTGATTCCAACCTTTTTTGGGGTTTCCCTGTGATTCCAACCCCTTGTTTCCGTGTGATTCCAACCCTTTGTGTTCCGTGTGATTCCAACACACACACTCACACACGCACAAAACGTCCATGAGTCTACTGAGTTTATGGAATGCGTTTGGACGTTACCGCAGAGTTTCCTGTAATCTAAAGGGGCGGTCACACTAGCCATTTTTACCCGTGGACTGGGGCGGTTTTGCGTGGGCTGGGAGCAGAGCTACTTCTGGGGCCCAGAGCAAGTGGTCGCACTACTGCTGGCCCCTTCCAGCACCCCAGCCCAGTGCCTCTCAAATCAAAACAAACGTGACAATGAGCGATGGAACGAGGAGTTGGCTTTGGCTGCAAGGCATTGGCAACTTGTATACAAGCTCACCAACATATAAACAGAAAACCCAAAAAACGAAGAAGAGAATGGTTGGCCTTGGTTTACCTTGGTTGGCCAAAAAAGTCAAAAAAAAGTGTTAAAAAACCTTTAAAAGAAATGTTCCTGGGGATTCTCGGGGGGTTTTTACGAGTTTCACAGGATGTCCAAGGACAATTTTGTGAAGTTTGCTGAACCCTGGTGTCACCTTCATCCGAAAACAAGACACCAAGTTAAGAAAGCTGTGTCACCAGCTCAACGCCTGTCAGTACACTCCGCTACTTGGCCACAGGAAAATGATTACTTTTACAATATTTTGCAAATTTTTCAACCGGTATAGAGTACGAGGTTTGGGAAGTTTTTGGGGGTAAAACTTCAGTAGTGTGCTTTCACCGATTTGAGGCCGAAACTTGGTTTTTGTGATTAGTTTTGAGGCACTCGTGGAGAATGTGGGGGCCCTCACGGACAGCAGTACCGCGGTTATATTGGACGAGAGTTTCGCGGTCGTTTTCAGAGACACCGTCTATTTTTTTTGGCTACAATAGGTGTGTTCTAATGGAGATACTTCGTTATGTGCAAACCCATAAAAAAGAAAATATATACTTGTGGTTAAGGTTAGATTAAGTTTCATTAAAACCTATAAAGGTTAGGTAAGTTTCATTAAAACCTTTTAAAGGTTAGGTTAAGTTTTATTAAAACCTATAAGGTTAGATTAAGTTCATTAAAACCTTTAAGGTTAGGTTAAGTTTCATTAAAACCTTTAAGGGTTTGGTTAAGTTTCATAAAACCTTTTAAAGGGTTTGGTTAAGTTTTATTAAAACCTATAAGGTTGATTAAGTTCATTAAAACCTATAAGGTTAGGTTAAGTTTCATTAAAACCTTTAAGGTTAGGTTAAGTTTCATTGAAACCTATAAGGTTAGGTTTAAACTTTATTAAAACCTTTAAGGTTAGGTTAGGTTTCATTAAAACCATATAAGGTTAGGTTAAGCTTCATTAAAACTTTAAGGTTAGGTTGTTGTTGTTTTTTTTTTTTTTTTTTTTTTTTTTTGCGCCAAAAAAAAAAACTAGCACCATTTTAAAACAAGCACCATATGTTAAGCCCAAGAAAAAATAGTCGGTCTCTGAAAGCGGCCGCGAAAAATCTCGTCCCTTATTTCCCGGACGGCTGTAGGTTAGGTTAAGGTTTGGTTTTAGTTCATTTTATGGTAAATATCATATGAACACCGAACTCACTTTTGGGGACGAAACTATTGTTTTGGTGTTTTTATGTGTGTTATGAATTTA
>JACEEZ010018752.1:0-50000 GCA_016584305.1 Chionoecetes opilio
CAAGGGATCCTCGCAGCCCTTAACAACACAAAACCCTGACAAGCGGGCTGTGCACTGCTACATTTTTAGGTAATATAGCTTGTGATGAGTTTGTGGTGGTTTATTTAGTGTGCGTTGATGAGGAAGGGTTAATGGTGGTGTGAGGAGGCTGGCGGTGGTGGGAGGCGCGGAACAGACTAGGTTATGGAGGGTGACCGCATTCAGTGTTAGCCAGCAAGTTTGGTGCCATGTCCCCGATCACCATTGCTCCCCCATCAGTAAGTACTGGAGGCCGCGGTTAATAGTCCGCAGCACTTGGCGGGCTCCACAGGCCTTACAGCGGCTATATGGACGAGAACTGCGCGGTCGCGGTTATAATGGACGAGAACTGCGCGGTCGCGGTTATTATGGACGAAACTTGGCGGTCGCGGTTAATGGACGAGAACTGCGCGGTCGCGGTTATAATGGACGAGAACTGCGCGGTCGTGGTTATAATGGACGAGAACTCTGCGGTCGCAGTTATTATGGCGAGAACTCGTCGGTCGCGGTTATAATGGACGAGAACTGCGCGGTCGTGGTTATAATGGACGAGAACTCTGCGGTCGCGGTTATTATGGACGAGAACTCTGCGGTCGCGGTTATAATGGACGAGAACTGCGCGGTCGCGGTTATAATGGACGAGAACTGCGCGGTCGCGGTTATTATGAACGAGAACTCTGCGGTCGCGGTTATAATGGACGAGAACTGCGCGGTCGCGGTTATAATGGACGAGAACTGCGCGGTCGCGGTTATAATGAACGAGAACTGCGCTGTCGCGGTTATAATGAACGAGAATTGCGCTGTCGCGGTTATAATGAACGAGAACTGCGCTGTCGCGGTTATAATGAACGAGAACTGCGCTGTCGCGGTTATAATGAACGAGAACTGCGCTGTCGCGGTTATAATGAACGAGAACTGCGCTGTCGCGGTTATAATGAACGAGAACTGCGCTGTCGCTACCGTCCTTACGTTACCACCTACGTTGACTACCTTTTTGGGTATTATTTTACACCAGGACCAGAATTCCCTACACAATTGGGTGTGTGGTTTCTGTTTACCTTATTGGATTATAGGAAACTTTCTATGAGTTGCAAATCATTACTTTTGGAGATAATGACATGTTGTTTATAGGGAGGCGAGATGTTGGGTAAATATCTAGTGTTTGCCCATACTCTAACACTTCCCCCAAACAAGTTTGTGGACCTGTGGGAATGCGGGGTTTTCGGGTGGGGAACAAACTATGCAACGGAAACACGTAATTTAAGAGTTGTGTGGGGGGGTAAAATTCCCTAGATCTAGGGTAATTTCCTTATATCTAGAGAAATTTGCCTAACCAAAATTAACCTAACCTGACGGGGGGCTTGACCCACCGATAACCTAACCTAACCAAATCTAACTTAACCTAACCAAATCAAACCTAACCTACCCAAATATAACCTACCCTAACCTAACCTCCTGGATTACAGGAAGTTTCGACGGAATGCACTTTCGACGGTAGAAAATGGAGGTTTCGACGGTACCGTCAAACTCCGTCGAAACTTCCTATATGTATATACGCATGTCTATCATAAAGTAAAACCTAAGGATATTTTTTCATTAAGAGGATTAATATAAAATACAATGTTACTAGATCAATTGGCCCAACCAAAGATTAAGTGGAAAAGCCTCTACAAGCCCAGATCCCCCCCATAGGATCTTTTCCTTGTTTCCCACCCTAAAACAGTGTAACACCTATCAACATTAGCTTGCTTTCATTAATTTGTAATTAAGCAAATAACAGGTTGGCGATAAAGACTATAAACAATGACAACCGTGCTGTTTTGTTCCTCATCGTTCATCCTTAGGCTAAGCGTGCCCCTCTGATGGTCACAGTAATTAACACTACTTAAAAACGACACCTAAGTTTGTGGGGAACCCGGATCCCTGACAGACACTAATTTTGTTTTATTTATTTTACTCTTATTCAATTATCTATTGCCTCATTACATCTGTTATGATATGTTCGACATGGGCATTGCGAAGCAATGTTGAAAGATCTAAAACATATTATGAAGGATGATGAATGGGTTTGACGGAAGGGGCTTGGAAAGGTATAGATCTCCGATGCACTAGGTGGAGTTTCCACGGTGGCGTCGAAAACTGCATTTCCGTCGAACTTCCTGTTACCGTGTTGTGGACCTGCTAGACAATCCTCACAAACGGAGGAATGAGGAGCACGTAGCGGGAGTGTCGAGCCCGGCCCCCACCCGGCCGCCCCCCCCCCGCTTAGAACTAGTAGGCAAAGAAAAAAAAAAAAATGGGGGGTTCATCTGGTTTTCAAGGGGCAGAGCCCCGTTAGAGCAAGGTTAGGTTAGATTATCGGGTGATTTATTTCTAATGAGGGTTAGTGACAGTGTTGGCTAGGTAGAGGTTAGGGTAGGTTATATTTCGGTGGGGGTCGCTGAGTGCTAGGTTACATTTGCGTTAGGTCAGTGTTAAATTGACCTGTTAGTCGCGATGGGACGAGAGATCCCCCCCGCTATGAGGTTTAGGTTATATTTTCCTAGATCTATGGAATTTTGGCTCCTACTACACTTCAAAAATACGTGTTTCCGACGCTTATTTGCTTCCCCCCGAAAACCCGCTTCCCCCGCAAACAGGTTCGCCAAGCTTGTATGGGGAAGGTGAAGAGAGAGTATGGGGCACACACTAGGAAATGTAGCCATTTAATTCTTTTCGCTAAATTTCATCTATTACCATTGGAACTGACGCCAAAATGTCCTACGTGGCGAGTCTCTAAGGTGGGCGAGAGTTTGGGGTGGTGTTTGGCGAGAGGTTTTTCCATAACCCTCAACGCCATCCCTCGACTCTTGTCACCTATCTCAGCCTAAAATAACAATAACTAGTTTCAATCTCTTTAATATTTCATTTAAATAGAAAACGAAATAAATATCAATGGAAAGCTAATGAAAATCCGCTTCTAATGATATCTCCATCTTTAAATGTTGTCCTCACAAAATATTAAATGGCCAAAAGAGTTTAATTGACTATTATTAGTTCATGTATATTTCTTAACAGTCCTCCATAATGGCAATTTCTTTTTCGTGTGTTTTTACGTGTTTTTTTTATTAATGATATAATTATGACAAACATTACGAAGATACAAGTGGGATATCATGTATCAGGCTGTTAAACCCATAGGAAGGAAATGGGAGCTGTTATAATGGGTGGCTGGATGAATGGAAACGGGAGGAGTGGCTCCTTAGTTTTAATGTTGCAATAGAGCCGAGGCGTCCACTTTCTCGGGTGCACGTGCTCAGACAAAGCTAGCGGAGTAAATCAAATGGAATCCCGGAACCTCTTTCGAAACTTAATGAATCCCAAACCCTCAGTGAACCAATGAGATTCCCGCGCCGACGTGGGGGCAACAGAGTGTATGTTCGAGAAAGTGTGAGTAATCGTCGTGCATTGGCCTCACTGGAAATAGCCCAAACTGAATTAGCAAGTCCCAGTATACGGAGTAGTCTTTGATACTGCTAAAACACTTCAACCTCGCTAGGTAAACTTTTGTCTAAGACGGTTCCAATTAATAGAAGCCGCGACGTGCTCTATATCTCGGAGTAACATTCAGCATTGACACAGGGAAGCCAATTCCACACTCATAATCACATATCACTGATAACATTAAGCGGATTGAAATTTTTCTAATAATTTTCACTTAACTCCGTTGCAGTCCCTTTATTCCAAACGAGTGACCAGAAAAGCGTCCTATCGTCAATGGGAAAGATCCAACGGACACTGGCAGTGTTGGGTATCATGGATCGCGGAGTGAGGCGAGGGCAGCGGTGCAGAGTTTGCCAAACACTATTGGTGGCGGGCAGGAAATGCTGTTTGCAGAGATTGGGGTATGGTTAAATTTATTTATTTTTTTTGCTTGAGTTTCGCGGGCCGGATTTGCATTCTAATGGCCGATCAGGGTGGCGGGCGACCGGGACGCTGGGCCTGAATTCAATCGGGCCCGGTCCTGGCCCCCGGGCCCGCGGATGTTTGCCCGCAACCCTTCCTAAAGTGTTTGGGGGGCCTCCTCCGTACGGGGGAGGTGTCTGTATAGCAAGCACTGTTAGACAACTAATCATTTCACAATTATGTATCTAAGTTTTAAAAGGTTACGCCAGAAGTGATTAACACTGCAGACAATTATCCTGAGCAAAAAAAACTGATGTATAAGAAAATGTAGTGGTAACGGCGGCAAGCGACCGCAGCCGAATTTCTCGTCCATTATAACAGTTATTTTTTGGGATGATGATTATTATTGATTGCATATTTTTCATAAAACAAATTCATTTGTGGTGTGTGAGAGAGCCATCTGCTTGGGAAGTGTGCAGTGTGGAGACGCCCTGAGCCCGCGGCGGCCTGTGTGTCATGTGAGGCCACTTTTCTCCCCTGTCCGCCACCTTTGTGGGCAATGTCGGCACGGGCTGACTGAGATACCCACTCTTTCTTGTCACTTTTGACACTTTGCGAGTTAATGTATCCACGTGTGTGAAATTATACTTCTGTGTTCTGCTAACCCTATATTGCCTGCTTCTAGGGTGTGTCGTCGTCTCTATGGTAAAGCTAAAAGCCATTTCTGTCTTCTGCACAGAGTCTTTGGTAGACCTGTCAAGATTTTTCCTAGCACTCAGAATCAATCAGTAGGGGGGAAGGACAAAGAAGGAGGCGAAGTGTACATTTTGGTTCGTCAGCATCCCGCAATATTAAGATAAACCCTACGAACACAATCGCTAACACTTATAGACTATTACTCACAGAACTGCCCGCCACTATTACTACTATCAGTAACACAGAATGGCCCAACCCAGTGGTGCAGTAGTTATCACACTTTTCTAACAAGGTCACGGTCTTTTGTTTATCAAATACATGCATCTTTGTTTGAAACATAATTTTATCAAACCAAAAATGAAATAACTTACTGGTGAAGATGTAATGATGGTTCAATGTTTTGTTTTTTTTTTGTCCACCCGCCCGTTCTTGCCCCAACTGCAACACAGCTATTCACCCTAGCAGAACACACAGGAACGACACTCCTGCCGTGGAAGTCAACGTATAGTACTGTTGGCGTACCGAAGGCAGGGGGGCATGGGGGGGGGGGGCTCCTCTATTTCTCTCCACATAAAACTCACCCTTAAAAGTGTCACTTCATCACTGTCCCTCTATTCTAGGTGACGTCAGCATTTCCTCCCATTACTTATTAAAGTGTTTTCACGTGGCAAGCTCCCTAGGGATGGCTGAGGAGGGAGGGAGGAAGGGAAGGGAGGGAGAGGGTGAGGTGTGTGTGTGTGTGTAGGTGGGTGAGGGGTGTGTGTGTGTTTAGGTAGGTGAGGTGTGTGTGTGTTTTAGGTGGGGAGGGTGTGTGTGTGTGTAGGTGGTGAGGGTGGTGTTGGTTTGTGTAGGTAGGTGAGGGTGTGTGTGTGTGTAGGTGGTGAGGGTGGTGTGTGGGGTTATGTATGTATTTTTTTTGTATGTGTTGTAGGGATGGTGAGTGGTGTGTGTGAAGGAAGGTTAGAGAGAGATAGTGTGAAGGAGGCCAGTGACAAGCACAAGGCAACCAAGGGAACAGTCCTTCAGGATACTGTTTCTTCTTCCTGTTTAGGCGTCAGTTTTTCCCGTAAATTGTCTTATGAGTTAGACGGCCGATGATACGCTTCCTCTAGCTCTGTCCATTTGCTCAACTTCTTCAATGCCAATGCTGCCAGATCCTTTTGCAACACACTGCCTCCATGGCTGCCTTGGCCTCCCGGTGGACGGCGACCTGAACTTCCACTCCTAACAGCTCCCCCCATGCCTCACCACCTTGCTCTCGCTCTTCACTGTGCCCAACCTCCCCTCCATCTCCTTACGCTCACCTGCACTACCACTCCACTTACCTTCCAGTCAACTAACCGCACCTGTGAATAGCATCATAGGACATCACCAGGGCTCCAGAGTGTTCACCCAAGGGATCCCTCGCAGCACCTAACAACAACAAAGTGTCGTAATAGTCCGCGGGCGGGGTAATTGATATCGGCGGTTTTGCCGGACAGAGTAGGATATTAACGTCCATGGCGTGGGTAATGGCCTCGGAACTGTTGCGATTCCCGGCTTTTTGAGGCTCCCGACCAGTGCTTCCCCCCTATAGTCCGCAAAATGAGGGTTTACTGTTAATCAGAGGTTGTTCAAGGCAACACGGTGTTCGGATTAACTCCAAGATTGTGGTGTTCGAAGGTTCGGTTTATCGAGGTTTACTGGTACATTGCTATCAAGTCCTCCTCTTTTTCTTCTTTCTTCCGATGATGGCAACCCCAATTTTGTTCATCCATTGTGTGTGTGGTGTGTGTGTTTGTTGACGGTCAGCAGTAAGGTAAGGCAATATTATTTGAGGGTTGTTTGTGTCTGATGTGCCAAGGCCGTTGGCTACACTTGCCTGCTTGAAGGTCCCACGAGCCACTCAGCACGTCCACTCCTCAATGTAGAGTGGGGTGCGTGAGGCCCCTTTGCTGGCCTTAATATTACTCCTTGGCTGGAAGCACTGGCTAGGTGTTAGCTGGAATGGTAAGCAGGGAGACCATTAAAGGAAGCGTTTCCCTGCCTTGTGTCTGACGGCCCTCCACTGTTACAGGTTCTGAGGTAAGAGTCCAGGTTCGAGCCAGCCAGACTTCCCCGGCTTCCCTTGTTAAGGAACGCTGTGTTCCTCCCCGGGCGCTCGTCCGGCCTCCCCAGGTCCTGCAGGACCCGCTGAGGCCCCCCCCACCACAGGGGGCTGGCAGAAAGTAGGTGCTGCATGGAAGGGCTTAAGACCTACACTTGTGACCACTGTGGCAAAGTGTGCTCCAGCAAGGCTGGGCAATTACTGCACACATCCTCACCATACACGCAAGACAGGGCCTGAGGTGTGACCACTGTGGAAAGTGTTCAACTCAAAAGACTGATCTTAGGAGGCACATGTCCACCCACACGGTGTGAGATACTTTTGAGTGGTCAAGAGTGTAAGGAAACTTTTAACCCTCAAGAGCAGTCTTAACGTACACACATCCCTTACCTAAACCACACTGTGTAGAACTTTTGAGTGTCAAGAGTGTAGGAAAACTTTTACCCTCAAGAGCAATCTTAACACACACATCTTACCCACGACTGTTGTGAGAAACTTATGATGTCAGATGTAGGAAAACTTTTTACCCAAAAGAGCACACTCTTACAAAAAATCTTACCCCACTGGTGTGATACTTTGAGTGTCAAGAGTGTAGGAAAACTTTTACCCAAAGAGCAATCGTAAAAACACACATCTTTACCCACACTGTGTGAGAAACTTTGAGTGTCAAGAGTTAGGAAAACTTTACCCAAAAGAGCACTCTTACACACACATCCTTACCCGACACTGGTTTTAGAAACTTTGAGTGTCAAGAGTGTAGAGCAAAACTTTTTACCCAAAAAGAACAACTTCACACACACAACACTCCTTACCCACACTGGTGTGAGAAAACTTTGGGAGTGTCAAGAGTGTAGGAAAACTTTGCCCACAGAGGCATCTTAACAGACACATGCTCACCCACACTGGTAAAAGAAGTACATGTGATCTTGTGGCAAGGTTTTATTTAACCAGGGCAGGCTTGCCAGACATAATACAAGGGCCTTGTGAGGTTTTTGTTGGATATAAAAATAACCACTTAAATGAAATATATTGTGTTCAGTGTTTTATTCACAGAATACAGAGAGGAGTGAGAGTGAGAGAGGTGATATACTCAACATGTATCAGGCCTTTAACATGTAGAGGCCTTTTATTGATTATGGAGTGGAAGTTGTTCTGAGTGTAGGGAGGATGCCATTATAAACCAACCACAGTAAGATCTGGCATCTAACCCCCTTATTCCCACAATCTAACCACACTATTGAACCTCTACCCTATTGGTATCTATGAGGTGTTTAGAATCTAACGAAATCCCAGCGCGCGCGGTTTGCCCAGAAGAAGGGAGAAAAGAGTTGCACAGGGAAAGGAGGAGGCAGCAGACAATTTCCTTAATAAAGCAGAACTGTCCCTCATTCTGAATCTTTGGAAGGAAAATCAAGATCGCAGTTTGGCGTTTGTTGGGAATGTGGCCCCATGTCCAACAGCTGGCAGACTCAGACTACTCCACCCAACGCCAGGTGGCGGGAACTGTGCCACTGGTGTTGAAATAGCCGCCCTCCTGCAGATGTGTTTTTTTACAAACAGGGAAAAATGTGTCATCCTGTATGCAGGATTAACGAACTTGCAAGATGAACTGCATCATCGGCAAAAACAAGATCGTGATCTTGTGTTGCCGAGGGATGATCCACAATCACTTGCCCATACCCAGCTCATGCAAGTGTGAAAAGAGATGGAGTCAAGGGACGCACCCTTGCCCTCACTCCTGGATTAACGAAAAAGGAAGCTGGATACACCTCTCCCCCCACACTTCACAGCACTCTCAGTCCCAGAGTACAGAGCATTCATCAAACAATAGCCTTGCGGACTCATGGAGCATGCCATGGCTGTGTGCAAAAGGGAAATAAATAAAGAGTGAAGAGAAAGGGAAGGAAGACTGGCTGAGGGGACTGAGTGAGGAAATCAACACTGGAATAGGTACAGGAGAAGGACCAGCCACGGTATTGCAAGTTTTCTATGATGGTGGCTATGTGAGGGATTTACACTTTTTCAGAGCCAACAAAAGTCGCTGGAGGTAAATAGTCGTAATGTTTAGATGAAGAATGGTGGCAGCCAGGGTGTGTGTGATGTGATGTGGACAGGAGTGGATTAAACTGTGGAGCACTTGATGCTGGAAGTGACCGGTTGAGTATGCTAGAACAAGTATGTTGGAGGTAGTGTTAGGAGAGGTCGGAGTAGAGAATGGAGAGAGATGGATAGACAGGATGTGGATGCATATGGGTCCTGTGGGGTTGTGTGCTGAGTGGAGGAGTGACAGTCGTGTGGCTGAAAGTTTACAACAATTCTTGGGAGATTCTTGGTGTACAACTATTCCCCGACTTACGACCCACGCAACTTACGACTGTTTCGATCTTTAACGACCCGGCACGGGGTTAAATTCTGGGGGGGGGATAATTTTGAGAAATATATTTATATATCTTTTTTTGTATTTTTTTATTTGTGCTCTACCGCCTGTAGGCAGTGACTAAGGCCCGGGAATGGTAGGCCGCTGAAGGTTCACTTTAGAGCTGTGATGGTGGCCCGCGCCCATGGCAATCGCAGGCCAGGATTTTTTATAGTGATGCCTGTGATAAGGCTCATGCCGCCCCCCTGTGTCCACTGAGATCACTCGCGCAATCGAAGGTAGAGTTAATGAGCAGGACATGTGGGTGTTCTTAGGCCACTCGCGTGCAGTAAAGCTTTTGGTTTCCTCATCGGGGATTCGAACTCTGTGATACCATGGGTTATAACAATAATTTGAATTATCCACAACCACCTCCTCAATAATTGAGCAGAGTGGGTGGTATTTGTCCCCCCCTTGTGGAGGGCGGTTTGTCCGCGCTCATCAAGGGGGTGCGTAGGGATGATATATATAATTATATGGTTGATGGGTTAATTAATTAAGGTAATTTTAAGTAATGATAAGTACTAGGATCTTTACAGGAACATTCCTCAGTATTATTAAGCATTTGCACCTTATATAATTACCCCCTTGATTGGAGCGCTGGCTATTGTGGTCGTCATAATATTTGCTCCTATCCTTGTGTGTATACGTAGCAAGGTATTTTGTAGCTGTGCCGCCCGCCACCGACGAGTGACCCGTTTAGGAGGCACCGTGCGGCGATGCCCTGCCGCCCAAGGGGATTAGTTCACTCCAGACCCTTTACGTTAATAACCACCTTTGACTGTTGCGTTCTCTGATTATTGCGAGAACAATTGTCATATGTTTCATTTTTGTACTATATAGTTGGTTTCAATTGGCGGCTTTGAAGTATGAAAGCCTATTTTTGGTCCCTGAACGAGCTAGTGCACTCCGCTATAGGATAGGAAAGAATCTCCCCCCAGGGCAAACCCCTGGGTATACAGGCAACCAATACCGCGCATCCTGGTTAGGTACCAGGCTACACATAGAACTGAAAGAAAAAGAAACATACGTACTGCAATCGCCGTGACAATCCTGACCGAGGGCCGCTGCCGCCAGCCGGCTCGAGAGCCATTCATAACCATCCCAAAAATCATCTCCCGGGGAGAGGGGCTGAAAACTTGGCGGGAAGTAAGGGTTGGGAGGCCGAAGCCGTACACTCGCTTCTGTCAGGGACCCCAAAAATAGGCTTTTCATACTCAAAGCCGTCATTTTAAGGTCCCTTGAGCTAGTGCACATAAGCTACCTGCCACTTGGAGACGGGCAAGAAGCCCCCCGACCCCCGCGGGGAGGCAAAAGAGCAACTGCACAGAACAAAATTGATACCACTAGATAATACTCACCGAATCAAGCGGAGTACGTCCCAATGGAGGCCCGGCGTCCACCACCCCAGCCCCTCCGGACGGAGGGAGTCCCAGGCAACACAGGGGAAGTCCACGACGACGGAGTGGTAACAGTAACGAGCCACGAATCACGAGGCCGTACTCCACTGTCCCCCTTCCCTACACCCCCTTCTCCAAGGTAATGGGTGCGGAGGAAGGCCAGAGACGCAGCAACACCCCGGAACGTATGGGCGCGAGGGGCGTGAACCCTGATCCGCCCGACTCGATGACGCTCCGAGCCGGCCGTCACATCCCCCTGGTGGGTGGATGGGACGACCAGTGAACAGGCATCGCGGGGACAGGACACTGCAGGTCACAACGCCCGGGGGCTCGGAAGCATCCAGTAACACCGGAGGCGCACCGGGGGGGGGGGGGGGGGGGAAACCGGGCACAAGGGGTGTGCGGCGTCCCAGAACTCAGCAGACCAAGCCGGACCGACGACCGGTTGGAACGGTGGTCCTGCCAACTCAGTTTTCGTACCCCGTACCTTGGGATGAGGTAGAGGGAGACAGCGGAGCCGTCCGTACCGCGAGAAGGTCCGTCCACTGGGGGAAACGGGTCCAGCGCCCTCGAGCTGAGAAGCCCGAACCCACGTAGCCAGGGCCACCAGGAAATAAAAAAAAAAAACAAGGCCTTCTGAGGGGCGAGGTCCGGCAGCGTCCGACCCACCCTGCTGGTCGCCCTGCAGGAACTCGGAGGAACCTTCTCCAGGGAACGCAGAAGGGACCAGGACGACGGGGGAGGGGGGGTTTTGTGGTGGACACACCCCTCTTCACAGGGTCCCAGAACGCCGGTCCAGGACCAACCCCAACCGTATTTTGAGGGGGTTAGGCCAGGGCCGCAAGGTGAGTGGAGAGAGTACGGAGGACCTCCCACGGTCGTGGTGCCGGAAGGAGAGAAATCCAGGACGACGATTTTCAGAGACGTCGCGGAGGTCCCTTGCAGTTTTGAGGAACGACTGAAAGGGCCTCCAGTGAGCCTGATACTGTCTCGTAGAGGACGGGCGAAGAGCCGCCAACATGTCCCTCCGCTACCGCGTCCGAGACCGTCCGACGGAGATGAGGTGTACGGAGAAACTCCCGGCGTGTATCTTCAGGGTGGAAAGAAGCCTGGCCCGGAGCTCCTCCAACAAAGCGGGGCCCCCAGGAACCGGGTAGGGACACAGGCTTTCAGTTCGGAGAACTCACGGTTGCGCCGGCCAAGAGGAGCCACCATGGTCACCTTGCCCCTGTAGGAACCGCAGTTTGTTGCATACCTTTCATGAGGACACCTGATGCCGGGGGTAGGCGGAAACAGTAAACATGGCCCACTGTTTTTCCAGTCTTCCGTCAGGGCGGTCCGGGCCTCGCCAGCAGCTGTCCGGCCCCCTCGTAAAAAAGGGCCTGGTAGTTTGGCAGAGCGGCGGGGACGCGAAGAGGTCCACCTCCGTAGTGCCCCCCCATGCCTACAGAGAGCCGCCAAGCGCTCGGGCGAAGCTGCACTCAACCGACGAGCCGAAGCGAAGACAGGGCGTCGGCCCACACATTCTCCACTGCGGCAGGAACCTGGCAGAACAAGATTAATGTGGAAACGGGGCCGCCAGGCCGAAGATCTGCTCCGAAAGGGGACACAGAAATGGGCGGATTTGGATGGTCCCCTTGGCGGGCGAACAGTGGGAAACCGCGACCATGTTGTCTCATCTCGACAGCAGAGAGCTGTCCGGCCTCTGGGATCCGGGTTCGATCGGAGTAAGAGACAGAGGTACCAGCAGCTTCTTGACGTTGATGTGGATTCTGCCGCTCCACCCCGGACCACCCGCCGAACCCTGCCGGCCGTCGGAGGATTGGTAGCCCCAACCGACGTCCGCGCTCCGACATCACGAAAACCGTAAGGGCTGAGGCATCACCCCGGTCCACCGCAGAGAAACCGCCCTCCAACCAACCACTGGCCAGTGGGTTGAGAGCCAGGGAGGGACGGGCCGGAGCATTCGCCGGGTCCGCACCGGAACGCTTTTTCACCACCCGACAAGGCGACGGAGACGAGGACGGCCTAGGGGAAAACACAAAAAAAGTGACCCTGCGGCGGGATGTTTAGCGAGCCGAGAAGGGACTCCCAATGCCTCCTTGACAAAAACGGGAACACCGGGCCCGGAAAGAGGCGTTGATGAAGCTTGGCCGACATTTACCCCCGATATGGCGGACGCAGCCGAACGGGATTCCCTTTGCAGCCCAGCCAAGTAATGCGGGTAGGGGGGTAGGGACCGGACTTTCCCCCTTGCTGACTAGGATCCCATCTCCCCTCGCCACCGCCAAAGCTTCGTCCAGATGCGAACCGCTTCCTCCTGAGACGGGGCGGACACCAGCCAATCGTCCGATACATGAGGGCACAGTCACCCCACCCCTGCAGACACCATCCGCTGAGCCAACACCTTGGTGGAACCCTGGTAAAAACCCTCGGAGCGATGGAGAAGGCCGAAGGGTAGTCTGGTGAACTGCCACGTGTTCCCGATCCCTGGAAGGCCCAGAAGCGCGCCGGAACCGAGGATTAATGGGGACCACGCCAGTATGCGTCTTGAGATCGAAGTGGACGCCATCCTCCAGTTCCCCTTGCCTCAGCCGAAGGCGGACCTGGGCCAAGGTTCAGCAACGGAACCGGTGGTTGCGCACAAATCCGTTTAGGCGGCTGAGGTCCCAAGATAAGCACGCCCCTTCGAAAGAGTCCCTTCCTTGGTACGATGAAAATGCTGGAAAGAAGACCTTTCCCCGCGGCCTTCTCCACTACCCCGGAGGAGTGGCATTTCCACACGTGGGCGGGAGCACTGTGGAGACCGCGTCCAAGAAGGAGGTCGCCGAAGGGGCGGTAGGGGCAATCCCAGGGCCAAGAAAGACCGTTTCGGACCACCCTGCGGCCCACCTCTCTGCGGCCAGCTCCCGAAAACCCGGACAGGAGGCTAAGGGAAGGCTCATAACCGAAAGCGACCCTTTGGAGGAAGCTTAGTGGACAGTATGGGCCCCGAGCGAAAGGCCCGGAACCCGAGCCCCTAACCCGAAGGCCCCACCCCAACTGGGACGACGAGGATCCTGGGTGCCATCCACACGGGGGTGAGCACTCCTGGACTGCCCTCCCCGACGAACGAGCCCCGACGAACACTGCTGGACCCCCTCCGGAACCCCCCGGCCGAGACGGTCTGGGGCCGAGTAGAACACAGAGTGACGGTGGGGGGATTGAGCGAGACACTGCTGCAACGAGGGCTCCGACAAGACCTCCGAATCGAAGGGACTAAATCCGGAGAATCTGCTGGTCGAGTCCAGCTCCGGCAGGCCCCGAAAGGCCTCGCTCAGAAGAGCCAAGCGGGCAGTGACGGCCCTGTCAATGGAAGTGTGGACGCGTCCCGGGAGGAGGGAGGCGCCCGAACGCATCACAGCGGTCGACAAAGCCCGACAACATCCGACCGGGAGGCCCGGGGAGAGGGAAGTGTGATCCACGGCGAGGGAGGAGAGCCATTCCGCCAGCTGGACTGAAGAAGGCAACAGAAGAGGCCAACAAGGGAGCGTGTTGCCGCTCCTGAAAGTCCCGGCGAAAAAGCTCCTCCTTCACCTGTTTCGCCCGCCACGGGAGGTCCTTGGCAGAAAGCCGGGGACACCCGGAGGAAATTAGCCAATCACGACCCCCGTGGGAGCCACCAGAGGCCGGGAGAACCGGGATCGGGGCCCAGGATAGAGAGGACCCCGGGTCACACTGGTTGGTACCCGCTCTCCACACTTCGGCAGGGTCCCAGGCCGACTTCATCAGGGCAAACCGTTTCTGGGCCCCGAAGAAGCCACCTGGCACCTGGCTTCCCTCCACACACGGAAGCCGTCCCTGGACCAAACTAGGCCTCAGCCAGTGAAGGAGTCCAGAGCATCCAAAGCGGCGCCGCCGAAGAACCGCAACTGCTTGAGGAGCGTCCAGGCGAGAGGAACGGAATCCGCGGTAAGAGGTAGGACTCCTGTCCCCCCGTCTCCCGGGAGCGACGCAACTCCAAGTCCGAACTGGGCCCCACGAGCCGTTCCCCAGACGACCGATGGCAACAAGCCGCCCGTCACCGTCTCACAAGCAATCGACGGCGGCATCGCTGGCCCAGGTAAACGGACGAAGGAAGCAAGGAGGGAGTCCCAAGGGCATCTTCCTCACGGAACAGGGGAAAGTGCACATAGAAGGCACCTCAGAAAGAAAAGACGGAGGAAGGGCCCGGCTGACAGGAATCCCGGGGGCGGATCCCCGAAGGCCGCCGTCTCTTGACCACGGGTAGGGCGGGCATCCTCTTCCCCGTCGAGCACACCAGGTATTCATCCTCGACTACCCAGACTCAGAGGAGGCACAGGTGATAGGGAACAGGCGAGGGGACCTGCGACACCTCGGCGTCCGGAGACGGACCCAGATTAAGTGGACCTCCATTCTTGCCATGAGGATTTCACGAAGTCCTCCAAGCCGACACCCCGGAGGCACAGGAGGTGAGGGTGGGGAAGACCCGGAGACCGCTGACCAGCCTTAGGAGCCACAGACCCCCCGGCAAGTCCTCGAACCTGGAGTCGCGGTCATTTGTGAGGGACTGAGGAGACCCCGCCAGATCTTGCTCCACCGTCCGCACGGGATTTCGACGCCGACTCATGGAAAAGAGGGCAGGGGGTCGGGAGGTGCGAGACGAGGAGGAGTGGACGACTTGGCGTAGGCCCACTGAGAACCCAGAGACCTGTCCGCCCAGGCAGACGGGAATGACTTGCGTTTGGCGGAGGCTCAAAGCCTTCGACAACCACCCTTGAAGTCCAGCATAGGCCTAGCCGGTAAGGCATGTCCACCCCCCTCCGGAGGATGAGCCGCACCATCCACAGCATCCGGGCAATCGGCGGGACGAAAAGAGGTCCGACAGAAGGCACGGGACGTGCGAGGAGCAGAGCTTGTGGCATCGGACCTAAAGGACCCGAGCAGCCCCTGGGCCCCACAATTGATTCCGCTGGAAAGAAGGGTAAAAAAAAACAGTGAGAGGGAAAGGGACTAGACGCAACACTAAACGCCCCAAACCCCCACCTGCATCGCCACAACGCACTGCCCCGACCCCCAGGAAAGGTCGATGTCGGGGGAGGGGGGGGTCGACTGGCAGCCAGGGCCGCTCAGCTCCCCGCTAACCCTGGCCCCATTGGAGGGTCCCGGCGGGGGTGCGGGTTGGGTTGGACACCAGCAAATAGCGACTAACTCCGCCCGAGTCTCAGCTCACATGTGGCAGGCCAGGGAACTACCAACACACCGGACCGGCCCCTGGGAGGTCCCGGCGGGGGTGTGCGTGGCTGTGTGAACGACGTACCATCCGCCCATCTCAGCTTCACAAACGTGGCAGACCAGGAACCACCAACCCCGCACCACCTTGGGAGGGTCCGGGCGGGGGTTGGGCGTGGCTGCGTGGAACGACGAAACCGTACAGGTGTCAGGCCAGGGACGCCCTGGCGGGGAAACAAGGCCCAGGGGAGCAAGGGTGAAAGCCGCGCCCCTGGGGCGGTGAAGCGTAACATCACAGCCCTAGACACCACCGAAAACATTTTGAAGACACGCTGGGCCCAAACCAGGGATGAGAGATAAACTACACTCCAGTCCCGTGAACCTCTAATGATTACGAAGCATGAATGGGTAAAACTTCACACACCCCACGTAAAACAACGAAAAAACAGCAGGTGCTCACCATACCATCCTGAAGAGAAACGACAACGTGTTACAGGAGACGTTAGTCAGGTTTTGACTCGATGAAGGCAACAAGAAGAAGTGATAGCTCCGGGCTGGCTGGCGGACCACTCGTCCCTACCGTGCAGGGTTGGCACTGCGTGCCAACGTGTTTTTCTTTTTCTTTCAGATCTCAGTGTAGCCTGCATGTTGACATAACAGATGTGGGTATGGGTTTGCCTGTATACCCCAGGGTTTGCCCTGATGGCGATCTTTCCTATCCTAATAGCCAGTGCACTACTCTAAGGGACCTAAAATAGTAAAGTTTAATGTGGCTTTAACTTGGCTGGGGCCATAGCTGTGTTAGCGAGCTTTTTCCACAAACAATGCACAAAGGAATTGGACAGTTTTCTTCTCCCGTCCATGTAAAGCAATGGCCAGAGAACTGTCTTGTCAAGGCGATTTTTTTTAACTCAACTCACTTTCCTTACTCGTACTTGGCTGTGGTATTTTGTGAATTCTTCGTGTCACTGTCCTCCCTCTCCCACTGGACGTGGCTCTCTTTTCAATATTTGAACATGCTTCATTCTTTAAAATCCGTATCAAACGACTTATTAACTGTTGAGAATAATTAGCACAATACGTTTCACTCGTTGCGCTGCTCAAACCTGACTGAAGGAAGATGTGTGAACGGGCTGGGCTGGGCTCCGTGACACTATGATACTCGTACGGCGTTGCGTCACTCTCCTAACCCAACTCCTGTGTCCGCCAAACTTGCGGAGTAGGAATGAAGGGCGTTCCTCACACGGCAATCACCTAATTTTTTTCTTAATTCTCTATAGCATATTATTTGCTCTCATTACTATATACATTGTATGACTGACACGTACGAGTATCTGGTGTCTGGGCAAAGTGTTTGTGACGTGTTGTGAGTAGGAATTATGAATTAAGATCACTGTCATTTTTGTAATAGCACATAATTATTTTACGTTTCTCGCGGAACCCCTGGCGATGGTCCGGCGGAACCCCGGTTGGGAATCACTGGCTCTAAGGTTGGCTTCCATCACACCCTGCCTGCTCTTCCGTGCGCCTGCACTCCCTCGCTGCAGTGGCGCCCACCCGAGCCAAGTGGCTGAAAGTTTGCCTGTGACAGGGCTTTCTAACTGTTTTCAGTGTGGGGGCATCATGGCCCCAAGGGTCTGCCCACTGCCCTTATCACCAGGAGGCCCAACATCTGTAGGCAGACTGGGGTCCAGGAAGGGATGCCCCTTCCTGACATCAACAGACGTCTTCGGCTCCTCCTACTCCCCAAATCCCGGCCCCTCCTGTATACGACCTCCACTAATGGCCTCCCTAAATGGCTGCATCGCCACCCTGGCCGTCCACCACCGTTGTCGCTTATTCTCTGTTTAACCACGGGGAAAGGTACAGTGTCTTTGTAGGCCTAACCGGAGTATGATGACCCTCCTAGGGACCCTCTTCCTCTTCCCCCTTTCTCCTTTCCTCGCGCCCGTTCCCCGAGGCCCAGACACATGGAAGATCGCCCCGCCAGCCAGCTGCACCCTTGACGCCTGCAGGGGGTTTCATATCTCTGCATCCCATGTGGACCTCATCCACTCGCAGCGACTGATGTGGACGTCCCCCCACCCGCCGTCCCTCCCTTTCTCGGGGCAAGTGCCGTGCCTGCCCCTCCTATGCCCCCAGTGCTGCCGTCGCGGCCCCAACAACCTCTCTGGGTGGGCCCACCACCACCGACCAACCACCATTCACTTTCCGGTTTCCGGCCCCCCTCCACATCCTGTTCCGTCCACGACCAGACACAAACGTCATGCCGCAGCTTTCACCCCTTCTCATGGAAGCTTATCACCTTGACCACATGGCTCGTCAATCCCTGCCATACTAGCCAGTCTTTGGCCAGCACTCCTCCTCCGTCCTCTCCTATTCCTACATGGATGGCCCTCTGCCTGCGCCTGTGGGAATGCCCGTTCCCTGCTCAGAAGACCCCTAATTCAAAGACCTACTTGGGGAAACTTTTACCTTCTGTGTTGGTTTGTGAGCTTGGCTCTCCCCCCCACCCCTCGCTCTCACCTACCCGGCTAACACCATCAATCCCGGAAGGACATACCCCCAGGGGCGTGAGGCGGGCGTCCCTCCTTGCAGTTTCCGACAACCCTTTGACCATTTCCCCCTTGCTCATCCCACAGTGGCAGCACGGCCACCTCGAGTGGTTCGTCAGCCAGGGTTGCTACGCAACAGGGGGTGGGATCTCCGTTGCTGTCTTCTATACGCTGAGGGTGCCACATACCGGGAACTGGATCCCCTAATTTTCCCTCCTCCTCCGCCTGTTGTCTCATGGGTGACTCAATGTCCATCACAGGTTGTTGGGAACCTGATCTCCCTCTTCATCTCACCCAACATCTCCGGGAGGGCGGCTCTTTCAGCTCATCCTTGACTCGCCTTCGCCTGTCCCTTCTTTCACCCCCGGGTCTGCCTTCCCGTCACCATCCCCACACACGGGTGCTACCTCTGTTCTGGACCTAGTCCTTGGGGCCCCAGCCTTCATTGCCATGAGACAGTCACCACTGGCCCTTACATGGTGAGTGACACCTTCCCCTCCTTGCCTCCTTCCCTGCCGTCACTGCCCAGGCCTCACACCCCCTGTTGCTTGCCTCGCTGGAAGTTCACACTGCCTTCCGGCTGGCCCCTCTTTCGAGGCGGCACAATCCACGACCCACCGTCCTCTCCTCCCTTACACTGGAGACGCTGCTGGGCCTCCCTTTCCTTCCGGTTCCTGAGGACGGCGTGAAAAGGCCCTTGCCTTCCATCTCTCGACGTGTCCGCGCCCCTCGCTGTCCGGGCTATATCAAGGTGGAGCGAAACTGCGCCCAGGCAGTCAAGGCCCGTAGGAGGGCGTGGAACCTATGGCGTCCGAAGGCCCAACACTACCGCATTTGGGGTTAATCGTAGACTAGATTCAATATGTGTCATGACCAGATCCTCCCTTGCCCCGAGGAAGGCATGGGGTCCCCCTACTGGCGCTTCCCTCTCGTCTCGTCCCATCCTCCTCCACAAAGCGGGTTACGTGGGATTTTTTCCACTCATGGAGGGCAAAAAACAACGCCCATCACTGCCCTTGAAAATGGTGCCAACCCCCCCAAGAAAATGGACCCGCAGAAGGCTGCTTACTTTGCCCGCACACTACCAGTACAAGGATTGGTCTACGATGTCCTCCTCTCATCGTCCCGTAACATCAATGCAAGCAATAACTAATGCTGTTTGCCAAAATCCCCTGGAATCCCGGCAACTCACCAGTCCCTTTTTCACGACTGATGATGGATCGGAACCTTGTCCACCTTAAGAACGGGGAAAACTGCGGGCCTGGATAACGTGCCGTATGAGTTCCTACTTCACATGACACCTCCCTTGAAGATCACGGCACTCTCCCTCTTTAACA
The DNA here is from genome assembly GCA_016584305.1 of Chionoecetes opilio. Taxonomy (NCBI): domain Eukaryota; kingdom Metazoa; phylum Arthropoda; class Malacostraca; order Decapoda; family Majidae; genus Chionoecetes; species Chionoecetes opilio. The sequence goes on from JACEEZ010018752.1 coordinate 19,626, forward strand.
CCAGTTGGCTCCGGGGCGTCTTCCCTACGTGCTGGAAATCCTCCACCCTGCTATCCATCCCCAAACCCGGGAAGGACCCCATACTCCCGTCCAACTACCGCCTATCGCTCTCCTCTCCTGCGTGGGTCAGCTCCTCGAGCGATTGGTGGCCACTTGCCTATCCTGGTGGCTGGAGGACGGCCATCTCCTGAGAGAGGAGCAGTGTGGCTTCAGGCCCCGCAGGAGCACACTAGATGTCCTGTCGCAGTTGGAGTACCAACTTGGTCTGTTGTCCACCCCCATCTGTGATACTTACCGGGGAAGGGAGGTCATGACCTCCCGCTTTAGATTCTAGAAGGGCATTTGACTCTGCGTCCACGAAGGCATCCCCGTAGTTTTGCATCCATGACATCACGGATCCACCCTCGCCTGGCCCCGGTTCCATTCTGTCAGGCCGGTCCATTTCAGGTGCGGTAGGTGCCGCACACTCTCCCTTCCATCCATGTACAGTAGAGCGTGCCGCAGGGTTCCATCCTCAGCCCTTTGCTTTTCAATGTCCTTCTCTCAGACCTCCACATTCCTCCACTTTCACCTTCTTGTCTCGCAAGACTACATTACCGTCAATCAGCAGAGCCAACCTCAGGCCCAGGGCACAGCTATATTGCGGATGCGGCAGCAGCATTAACCAACTGGGTGGGAACATGGGGTCTGCTCAGTTAATGCTTTCCAAAAGCTCCCTCATGTGCTCACCCTCCACCTGCCTTTCACCCACTGTTCAAACCTTAGTGGCTCCCGTGCCTACACCGACCACACCTTTCCTAGGTCTGCGGCTGGCTGGTCCCCCGTCCTGACCTGGTCTCCTCATAATTGAGTACCCTCCGTACCACTCACTGCACAGGCGCCTCACATCATGAAGAGGGTGGGCTGGTGTCCGCCGGGGGGCAAAATGCGGCCCTGAGGATCTCCATTGGGGCAATGAGGTTTCCTCACCTGTCCCATCGCCCTCCACGCAGAGAGCGGCATCTCTGTTTTGTTCATCATCCTTGTTGCAGGTAACACAGGAGGGAGAATCCTGTGTCATCATTAACACACATCTGTCCCTGCCACCATCCCACCCCCCCGCGCCACTCCTCTAATGCCACCCTGTGTGATCCTCACACTCCAGTCTGGCTTCCTGTTAGCCCGTCAGCCTCTACTGATCTTTCACTGCTGGCCACTCTGTGCTGAACCTGCCCACCACCTCCTACTCAGCCCATCAGCCCACACGTACTCCCCGGTGCCATCCTTGGCTGGACATTTCCCCGCGGTTTCCCTGACTTTCCCAGATCTTCCTCCCAAACGCTCACTGGCATCCTGGCAGCTCCTTTATTCGTCACTTCGACATGTTCACTCTACCACAACAACCTTGAAGATCTGACTGACGGTGTGACGATATAAAGGTTGCCATGATAAAAGGTTGCCACGCCCCCTACTACTTGCGCCATGGCGCGGTGGCGTTGAGAGACCAAATATATCAAGGTAAATAGAAATATGCGTCTAAAAATCAGTTTAAATCATGCGATCCGTCACCAAATAGGCATTCCCGCAATAAGAAGAATGCCTCATCTATTGCTGTCTCAAGATACTCGCCCAACAGTGGTGTTTACATGATATAGTGTTGGTTCTTAGTGTTTGCTGCCTGGCCCGCTCCTCGCACCGACCACCGCCCCAAGCCAGCAATATGGCATATTATGTCATAAATGATAGTGTCCCCGTACACTATAAGTCTGTCCCATTATAGCGAAGACTTGAACAATCGCTGTATACCAACACAAGCCCAGTGGTTAGATATATATGGCCATATACGGGTGTTTTGGTGCACCTGCACAACAGCTGCAAGAGACGAGGACAACCATGGCAGGTTTGTGCTCCTGTTGTAATAATACAGTAACGGTCCCTGCTTTAACTTTGGTCGCGTACATTGAAATAATCATTATTGTACAGGGTGGGCTAGTAAATTTGTAACACCAACGCGTTATTATGTTAAATCATATCATGTTCATTGTGTCACCATCCCGTCGGAGGCAATGCGGCGAAGGTTGACACGAAAAGGGCATATTTAACAGTAGAATACAACGTCTGTGTGTCATTATCGACGAGTAATGTTCCTGGTTGACTACTTTATATAGTGTATTAGTGCCAAGGGCAATACAGATGGTTTCCATAGTAATAACAACAAATAAGCTAGGCATCCACGTCAGAGGCATGCGCCGTTGTAAGCGATCTGACCAGACCTACCCTTGGCCCGAGTAGCTACACTGCACGAATACGCATGAAACACTGCTCCCTGGGTGAAAGTTGTTTTGCAATGTATACCAATTGATAATAAATGACCTACATGAGAAAATAATATAACAAATGTGTTTTGGGTTTCCTTATTTTATCAGGGTACCACTTCATCGCCACTAGCTACAATGTAATAATGTAAAGAAGCTATATACCACTGTATCTGTACCACAGTGGTCTAGTGATCGAAGTTATCACTGACTAGTATAAATAAATGACTCTACATGAGAAAAAATACAACTTGTGTTTTGGTTGAAATTATTTATCAGGTACCACATTCATCGCCACATCGCTTCATGGTAAATAGATGGTAAAGAGCATATAGGTAATAAATGAGGACAACAAAAGGATAATTCCCAATATATACATCTTTGTTAATATTGATGCAAGTAGAGTAGTACGTGTACAGTAAACTGGTCCATTTTTTTTTGAAAACGTGAGTAGGAGGTCTGGGAGCGAACGTGAAACTCTACTCCTCCATGATAACCACCAAATAATATAACCCACTGTACTGTAACCCACAGTGGTCTAATGATTCGAAGTTCTCACTGACTATTATAAATAAATGACGGACATGAAATATAATATGACTTGTGATTTTGGTGACATTATTTATCATGGGACCACATTCTCGCCCCATTGCTCCAAGGTAAATACATGTAAAGAACCATATAATACCACTGTTAGTGGTCTATGATCGAAGTTACTGACTAGTATAAATAAATGACCTACATGAAGAAAATAACATACTGTGTTTTTTTGGGTGACCTATTTATCAGGCAACCAAATATATCGCCGTAACAACGATAAATAAAGGCTGCACTTTCCGCGCATGCGCAGTATGGTCCTGGCGAACCTTTATTATTGGCAACCCTTTATATCGTCACAATCAACGGCTCTCACTAATTCTCCCCCACCATTTCCGTCTACAGCCGCTGCCGTCCTATGACCCTCGCTTCAACATCTGCGGACGTGGCGGCTGCCCCCGAAACAGACGTTCGACGGCCAGAACTCTTCGCCATTCGCCAGGCTGTGTCTTAAGCCCGGTTCCCACCTTCCCGCTTGTACGGCCGCCGTACAACAACAAAGACGTCACAATGACGTCACAACAAAGTCTACCGCACCGCCGTACCGCTGTACGGCTGCCGTACAAAGTTAAATTCAAGTCATCTCTCCCGCTCGGCGGTGTCCGCTCGAGCGGAGTTGCCAACTGTGCCCAGTTACCACAAATACCACTCAAGCGGTGATGATAGTGACGTCATTGTTGTTGTATGGCGGCCGTACAAGCGGGAAGGTGGGAACCGGGCTTTACCTTGACACCACCTACGCCCCGGCCAGAGCTGTGATCTACACAGACTCTCTCTCCTCCCTCCATCTCTTCCTCTCCCGCCGCCCGGCTTCCTCCACAGCCATGGTTCACTCCCTGCAACGGCTACTCCTCTCCCTCATCTCAGTGGGCTGGAGGATCACCTTGCAGTGGGTGCCTTCCCACTGCAATATCCGGGGCAACGAGGTTGCTGATGCTGCTGCCAAGATGGCACTCTCGGAGGTAAGCATCACCCCCCTCCCGCTGCCGCTCTCCACCGCCAAGCGTCTGATTTCTAATGTCTGCCGCTCCGCCTGGGATAGGTCGCTCGGCGACGCCCTCCGTGCCACCTCCATGGGTCACTACCGCACAGACTCCTCCCCGCACCCATCGATAAGACAAACGTCCCGCGTCTTGGACGTCGCCCTCACCCGCCTGAGGATCGGCCACACAACACTCATAGCACACCTGCACCGCCTGCACCTCACACTGACCCGCACTGCCCCTGCTGCAGGAACGTCCCGGAGTCCATTGACCACTTCCTGCTGCAGTGTCCTCGCTTCCACTCCCACCGACAACTTCTACGTGGTCACCTCATCGCCCTGAACGTCACCACCTTTGACCTGACCACCCTGCTGGCCGCCGCTACCGTCCACCCGTCACGACGCCCCGCCGTCCTCCGCCTCACCTGTGCCTTCACCAGCAAGACTAAGCCACTGTCCCGACTGTGATTACTTCACGGCTGTACTCCAGGGCGAATATCCTTGATTTCGACATCACTGCCCTTCAACAACAACAGCAAAGGGTGAGTAAGGGTGTGTGTGTGGTTGTGGGGTGAAGGAGAGGCTGGGAACAGGCTATTACAGGTCAAATGATGGGTTGTTAGGGTTGCCGGTCAGAACGTCCACGGGTGAAAACGCCCATTCATATCCTTCTAACCTAAACTAAACTAAACTAAACTAACATAACATAACATAACATAACATAACCCTGTGGACATTATGACACGTGGACGTTATGGTCATTCTGAACCATGGACGTTCTGACTGGCTACCGTTGTTATTAGTGGACGAGGAGGAAAGACAACTGTGTATGATTAGGGTAACAGGGAGTTTCGTACACAAGTTGTTTCGTACACAGGTTTTGTTAGTTGTTTCGTACACTGATTTTGCGTTTTTTCGTACATATCTGGCGGTCCATACAATAACCGAAACGGTCCGGAACGGTCCGAAACGGTCCGGAACGGAGATTATTTTCCGGAACGGAGTTCCAAAACGGGCTGGAGGGTGGGTTTAGAAGGGTCTATAAGGGTATATTTATATCTTGAACTGTTCGTTGATGACGTCTCTTTTGATTTGTCCTTCCGAAGTAATGAAGCGTGCTAGTAACACTAGTCATCTCTGATTCAACAATCTTAAGTAATGCAATTAAGTAATAAATACCGATTCTGAACGTCTCAGTCTCTGATAAAAAGTCCACAGTCTGTCCAATCGTAAACAACAAGATAGTCACACACATAAAGTANACAGAAGGGATTTCCTAGTAATAAGCAAAATAAGCACCCTAGGCATCCCCCGGTCACAGAGCATGCGCCGGTGTAGTTGTTCATGACCAGCCTACCTTGGCCCGGAAAGCATAGCTACAAGGTAAAAATTAAAGACATATAACACTGTATCTGTACACAGTTGTCTATGATCGAAGTTATCACTGACTAGTATAAATAAATGACCTACATGAGAAAATAATATGACTGTGTTTTGGTGACATTATTTATCAGGGTACCACATTCATCGCCACATAGCTACAAGGTAAATAAGATGTAAAGAACCATATATACCACTGTATCTGTACCACAGTGGTCTATGATCGAAGTTATCACTGACTAGTATAAATAAATGACCTACATGAGAAAATAATACAACTTGTGTTTTGGTGACATTATTTATCAGGGTACCACATTCATCGCCACATAGCTTCATGGTAAATAAGATGTAAAGAAGCATATAGGTAATAATGGAGGACAACAAAAGGATAATTCCAATATATACATCTTTGTTTAATATTGAGTGCAAGTAGAGTAGTAGTGTACAGTATACTGAGCCAAATTTTTTTTTGAAAACGTGAGTAGTAAGGTCTGTAGCGAACGTGAAACTCTCCTCCATTATAACCACCATATATACCACTGTATCTGTACCACAGTGGTCTATGATCGAAGTTATCACTGACTAGTATAAATAAATGACGTACATGAGAATATAATATGACTTGTGTTTTGGTGACATTATTTATCAGGGTACCACATTCATCGCCCCATAGCTACAAGGTAAATAACATGTAAAGAACCATATATACCACTGTATAGTGGTCTATGATCGAAGTTATCACTGACTAGTATAAATAAATGACCTACATGAGAAAATAAATACATGTGTTTTGGTGACACTATTTATCAGGCAACCAAATATATCGCCGTAACAACGATAAATAAGGCTGCACTTTTCCGCGCATGCGCAGTAGGGGCCTGGCAACCTTTTATATTGGCAACCCTTTATATCGTCACAACGGCTCTCACTCCCCCACCATTCCGTCTACAGCCGCTGCCGTCTATGACCCTCGCTTCAACATCTGCAGGACGTGGCGGCTGCCCCCTGAAACAGACGTTCTGACGGCAGAACTCTTCGCCATTCGCCAGGCTGTGTCTTAAGCCCGGTTCCCACCTTCCCGCTTGTACGGCCGCCGTACAACAACAAAGACGTCACAATGACGTCACAACAAAGTCTACCGCACCGCCGTACCGCTGTACGGCTGCCGTACAAAGTTAAATTCAAGTCATCTCTCCCGCTCGGCGGTGTCCGCTCGAGCGGAGTTGCCAACTGTGCCCAGTTACCACAAATACCACTCAAGCGGTGATGATAGTGACGTCATTGTTGTTGTATGGCGGCCGTACAAGCGGGAAGGTGGGAACCGGGTTTTAAACCTTGACACCACCTACGCCCCGGCCAGAGCTGTGATCTACACAGACTCTCTCTCCTCCCTCCATCTCTTCCTCTCCCGCCGCCCGGCTTCCTCCACAGCCATGGTTCACTCCCTGCAACGGCTACTCCTCTCCCTCATCTCAGTGGGCTGGAGGATCACCTTGCAGTGGGTGCCTTCCCACTGCAATATCCGGGGCAACGAGGTTGCTGATGCTGCTGCCAAGATGGCACTCTCGGAGGTAAGCATCACCCCCCTCCCGCTGCCGCTCTCCACCGCCAAGCGTCTGATTTCTAATGTCTGCCGCTCCGCCTGGGATAGGTCGCTCGGCGACGCCCTCCGTGCCACCTCCATGGGTCACTACCGCACAGACTCCTCCCCGCACCCATCGATAAGACAAACGCCCCCGCGTCTTGGACGTCGCCCTCACCCGCCTGAGGATCGGCCACACAACACTCATAGCACACCTGCACCGCCTGCACCTCACACTGACCCGCACTGCCCCTGCTGCAGGAACGTCCCGGAGTCCATTGACCACTTCCTGCTGCAGTGTCCTCGCTTCCACTCCCACCGACAACTTCTACGTGGTCACCTCATCGCCCTGAACGTCACCACCTTTGACCTGACCACCCTGCTGGCCGCCGCTACCGTCCACCCGTCACGACGCCCCGCCGTCCTCCGCCTCACCTGTGCCTTCACCAGCAAGACTAAGCCACTGTCCCGACTGTGATTACTTCACGGCTGTACTCCAGGGCGAATATCCTTGATTTCGACATCACTGCCCTTCAACAACAACAGCAAAGGGTGAGTAAGGGTGTGTGTGTGGTTGTGGGGTGAAGGAGAGGCTGGGAACAGGCTATTACAGGTCAAATGATGGGTTGTTAGGGTTGCCGGTCAGAACGTCCACGGGTGAAAACGCCCATTCATATCCTTCTAACCTAAACTAAACTAAACTAAACTAACATAACATAACATAACATAACATAACATAACATAACATAACATAACATAACATAACATAACATAACCCTGTGGACATTATGACACGTGGACGTTATGGTCATTCTGAACCATGGACGTTCTGACTGGCTACCGTTGTTATTAGTGGACGAGGAGGAAAGACAACTGTGTATGATTAGGGTAACAGGGAGTTTCGTACACAAGTTGTTTCGTACACAGGTTTTGTTAGTTGTTTCGTACACTGATTTTGCGTTTTTTCGTACATATCTGGCGGTCCATACAATAACCGAAACGGTCCGGAACGGTCCGAAACGGTCCGGAACGGAGATTATTTTCCGGAACGGAGTTCCAAAACGGGCTGGAGGGTGGGTTTAGAAGGGTCTATAAGGGTATATTTATATCTTGAACTGTTCGTTGATGACGTCTCTTTTGATTTGTCCTTCCGAAGTAATGAAGCGTGCTAGTTAATCACTAGTCAATCTCTGATGTCAGCACAATCTATAAATGTTAATTGCAATTAAGGTAATATAAACTAGCCGATTTCTGAAAACGTCATCAGTCTCTGATAAAACATGTCCAACATGTCTCGTCGCAATCGTAAACAAACGAAGAAACCTGTTGTACAGTACCCCTGTACTCACTGTTGTACAGTAGCCCCTGTACTCACTGTTGTACAGTAGCCCTGTACTCACTGTTGTACAGTAGCCCTGTACTCACTGTTGTACAGTAGCCCTGTACTCACTGTTGTACAGTGCCCTGTACTCACTGTTGTACAGTAGCCCTGTACTCACTGTTGTACAGTGCCCTGTACTCACTGTTGTACAGTAGCCCTGTACTCACTGTTGTACAGTACCCCTGTACTCACTGTTGTACAGTACCCCTGTACTCACTGTTGTACAGTAGCCCTGTACTCACTGTTGTACAGTAGCCCTGTACTCACTGTTGTACAGTAGCCCTGTACTCACTGTTGTACAGTGCCCTGTACTCACTGTTGTACAGTGCCCCTGTACTCACTGTTGTACAGTAGCCCTGTACTCACTGTTGTACAGTACCCCTGTACCCACTGTTGTACAGTGCCCCTGTACTCACTGTTGTACAGTACCCCTGTACTCACTGTTGTACAGTACCCCTGTACTCACTGTTGTACAGTAGCCCTGTACCCACTGTTGTACAGTACCCCTGTACTCACTGTTGTACAGTAGCCCTGTACTCACTGTTGTACAGTGCCCTGTACTCACTGTTGTACAGTAGCCCTGTACTCACTGTTGTACAGTACCCCTGTACTCACTGTTGTACAGTAGCCCTGTACTCACTGTTGTACAGTACCCCTGTACTCACTGTTGTACAGTGCCCCTGTACTCACTGTTGTACAGTACCCCTGTACTCACTGTTGTACAGTACCCCTGTACTCACTGTTGTACAGTGCCCTGTACTCACTGTTGTCACAGTAGCCCTGTACTCACTGTTGTACAGTAGCCCCTGTACTCACTGTTGTACAGTACCCCTGTACTCACTGTTGTACAGTAGCCCTGTACTCACTGTTGTACAGTAGCCCTGTACTCACTGTTGTACAGTAGCCCTGTACTCACTGTTGTACAGTACCCCTGTACTCACTGTTGTACAGTGCCCCTGTACTCACTGTTGTACAGTAGCCCTGTACTCACTGTTGTACAGTACCCCTGTACTCACTGTTGTACAGTACCCCTGTACTCACTGTTGTACAGTACCCTTGTACTCACTGTTGTACAGTACCCCTGTACTCACTGTTGTACAGTAGCCCTGTACTCACTGTTGTACAGTAGCCCTGTACTCACTGTTGTACAGTACCCCTGTACTCACTGTTGTACAGTGCCCCTGTACTCACTGTTGTACAGTAGCCCTGTACTCACTGTTGTACAGTAGCCCTGTACTCACTGTTGTACAGTAGCCCTGTACTCACTGTTGTACAGTAGCCCTGTACTCACTGTTGTACAGTGGCCCTGTACTCACTGTTGTACAGTAGCCCTGTACTCACTGTTGTACAGTAGCCCTGTACTCACTGTTGTACAGTGCCCCTGTACTCACTGTTGTACAGTGCCCCTGTACTCACTGTTGTACAGTAGCCCTGTACTCACTGTTGTACAGTACCCCTGTACTCACTGTTGTACAGTAGCCCTGTACTCACTGTTGTACAGTACCCCTGTACCCACTGTTGTACAGTAGCCCTGTACTCACTGTTGTACAGTGCCCCTGTACTCACTGTTGTACAGTAGCCCTGTACTCACTGTTGTACAGTAGCCCTGTACTCACTGTTGTACAGTACCCCTGTACTCACTGTTGTACAGTAGCCCTGTACTCACTGTTGTACAGTACCCCTGTACTCACTGTTGTACAGTAGCCCTGTACTCACTGTTGTACAGTAGCCCTGTACTCACTGTTGTACAGTACCCTGTACTCACTGTTTGTACAGTAGCCCCTGTACTCACTGTTGTACAGTAGCCCTGTACTCACTGTTGTACAGTAGCCCTGTACTCACTGTTGTACAGTAGCCCTGTACTCACTGTTGTACAGTACCCCTGTACTCACTGTTGTACAGTAGCCCTGTACTCACTGTTGTACAGTAGCCCTGTACCCACTGTTGTACAGTACCCCTGTACTCACTGTTGTACAGTAGCCCTGTACTCACTGTTGTACAGTACCCCTGTACTCACTGTTGTACAGTGCCCCTGTACTCACTGTTGTACAGTGCCCCTGTACTCACTGTTGTACAGTAGCCCTGTACTCACTGTTGTACAGTACCCCTGTACTCACTGTTGTACAGTGCCCCTGTACTCACTGTTGTACAGTAGCCCTGTACTCACTGTTGTACAGTAGCCCTGTACTCACTGTTGTACAGTAGCCCTGTACTCACTGTTGTACAGTAGCCCTGTACTCACTGTTGTACAGTACCCCTGTACTCACTGTTGTACAGTACCCCTGTACTCACTGTTGTACAGTAGCCCTGTACTCACTGTTGTACAGTACCCCTGTACTCACTGTTGTACAGTAGCCCTGTACTCACTGTTGTACAGTAGCCCCTGTACTCACTGTTGTACAGTACCCCTGTACTCACTGTTGTACAGTAGCCCTGTACTCACTGTTGTACAGTGCCCCTGTACTCACTGTTGTACAGTACCCCTGTACTCACTGTTGTACAGTAGCCCTGTACTCACTGTTGTACAGTGCCCCTGTACTCACTGTTGTACAGTAGCCCTGTACTCACTGTTGTACAGTACCCCTGTACTCACTGTTGTACAGTAGCCCTGTACTCACTGTTGTACAGTAGCCCTGTACTCACTGTTGTACAGTAGCCCTGTACTCACTGTTGTACAGTAGCCCTGTACTCACTGTTGTACAGTAGCCCTGTACTCACTGTTGTACAGTAGCCCTGTACTCACTGTTGTACAGTACCCCTGTACTCACTGTTGTACAGTGCCCCTGTACTCACTGTTGTACAGTAGCCCTGTACTCACTGTTGTACAGTAGCCCTGTACTCACTGTTGTACAGTAGCCCTGTACTCACTGTTGTACAGTAGCCCTGTACCCACTGTTGTACAGTAGCCCTGTACTCACTGTTGTACAGTAGCCCTGTACTCACTGTTGTACAGTAGCCCTGTACCCACTGTTGTACAGTGCCCCTGTACTCACTGTTGTACAGTAGCCCTGTACTCACTGTTGTACAGTACCCCTGTACTCACTGTTGTACAGTAGCCCTGTACTCACTGTTGTACAGTACCCCTGTACTCACTGTTGTACAGTAGCCCTGTACCCACTGTTGTACAGTACCCCTGTACTCACTGTTGTACAGTAGCCCTGTACTCACTGTTGTACAGTAGCCCTGTACTCACTGTTGTACAGTAGCCCTGTACTCACTGTTGTACAGTAGCCCTGGGAAGATCACTGTTGTACAGTAGCCCTGTACTCACTGTTGTACAGTAGCCCTGTACTCACTGTTGTACAGTGCCCCTGTACTCACTGTTGTACAGTAGCCCTGTACTCACTGTTGTACAGTACCCCTGTACCCACTGTTGTACAGTAGCCCTGTACTCACTGTTGTACAGTAGCCCTGTACTCACTGTTGTACAGTAGCCCTGTACTCACTGTTGTACAGTAGCCCTGTACTCACTGTTGTACAGTGCCCCTGTACTCACTGTTGTACAGTGCCCCTGTACTCACTGTTGTACAGTAGCCCTGTACTCACTGTTGTACAGTACCCCTGTACTCACTGTTGTACAGTAGCCCTGTACCCACTGTTGTACAGTAGCCCTGTACTCACTGTTGTACAGTACCCCTGTACCCACTGTTGTACAGTACCCCTGTACTCACTGTTGTACAGTACCCCTGTACTCACTGTTGTACAGTAGCCCTGTACTCACTGTTGTACAGTACCCCTGTACTCACTGTTGTACAGTGCCCCTGTACTCACTGTTGTACAGTACCCCTGTACTCACTGTTGTACAGTGCCCCTGTACTCACTGTTGTACAGTACCCCTGTACTCACTGTTGTACAGTAGCCCTGTACTCACTGTTGTACAGTACCCCTGTACTCACTGTTGTACAGTAGCCCTGTACTCACTGTTGTACAGTAGCCCCTGTACTCACTGTTGTACAGTGCCCCTGTACTCACTGTTGTACAGTACCCCTGTACTCACTGTTGTACAGTAGCCCTGTACTCACTGTTGTACAGTAGCCCTGTACTCACTGTTGTACAGTACCCCTGTACTCACTGTTGTACAGTAGCCCTGTACTCACTGTTGTACAGTAGCCCTGTACTCACTGTTGTACAGTAGCCCTGTACTCACTGTTGTACAGTAGCCCTGTACTCACTGTTGTACAGTAGCCCTGTACTCACTGTTGTACAGTAGCCCTGTACTCACTGTTGTACAGTAGCCCTGTACTCACTGTTGTACAGTAGCCCTGTACTCACTGTTGTACAGTAGCCCTGTACTCACTGTTGTACAGTACCCCTGTACTCACTGTTGTACAGTAGCCCTGTACTCACTGTTGTACAGTACCCTGTACCCACTGTTGTACAGTAGCCCTGTACTCCCCTGTTGTACAGTACCCCTGTACTCACTGTTGTACAGTAGCCCTGTACTCACTGTTGTACAGTACCCCTGTACTCACTGTTGTACAGTAGCCCTGTACTCACTGTTGTACAGTACCCCTGTACTCACTGTTGTACAGTAGCCCTGTACTCACTGTTGTACAGTGCCCCTGTACTCACTGTTGTACAGTACCCCTGTACTCACTGTTGTACAGTAGCCCTGTACTCACTGTTGTACAGTGCCCCTGTACTCACTGTTGTACAGTAGCCCTGTACTCACTGTTGTACAGTAGCCCTGTACTCACTGTTGTACAGTAGCCCTGTACTCACTGTTGTACAGTAGCCCTGTACTCACTGTTGTACAGTAGCCCTGTACTCACTGTTGTACAGTACCCCTGTTACTCACTGTTGTACAGTACCCTGTACTCACTGTTGTACAGTAGCCCTGTACTCACTGTTGTACAGTACCCCTGTACTCACTGTTGTACAGTAGCCCTGTACTCACTGTTGTACAGTAGCCCTGTACTCACTGTTGTACAGTAGCCCTGTACTCACTGTTGTACAGTACCCTGTACTCCACTGTTGTACAGTAGCCCTGTACTCACTGGGTTTTACAGTAGCCCTGTACTCACTGTTGTACAGTAGCCCTGTACTCACTGTTGTACAGTAGCCCTGTACTCACTGTTGTACAGTACCCCTGTACTCACTGTTGTACAGTGCCCCTGTACTCACTGTTGTACAGTACCCCTGTACTCACTGTTGTACAGTAGCCCTGTACTCACTGTTGTACAGTAGCCCCTGTACTCACTGTTGTACAGTGCCCCTGTACTCACTGTTGTACAGTACCCCTGTACTCACTGTTGTACAGTAGCCCTGTACTCACTGTTGTACAGTAGCCCTGTACCACTGTTGTACAGTAGCCCTGTACTCACTGTTGTACAGTAGCCCTGTACTCACTGTTGTACAGTAGCCCTGTACTCACTGTTGTACAGTAGCCCTGTACCCACTGTTGTACAGTACCCCTGTACTCACTGTTGTACAGTACCCCTGTACTCACTGTTGTACAGTAGCCCTGTACTCACTGTTGTACAGTACCCTGTACCACTGTTGTACAGTAGCCCTGTACTCACTGTTGTACAGTAGCCCTGTACTCACTGTTTTACAGTACCCCTGGACTCACTGTTGTACAGTAGCCCTGTACTCACTGTTGTACAGTACCCCTGTACTCACTGTTGTACAGTAGCCCTGTACCCACTGTTGTACAGTAGCCCTGTACTCACTGTTGTACAGTAGCCCTGTACTCACTGTTGTACAGTAGCCCTGTACTCACTGTTGTACAGTAGCCCTGTACTCACTGTTGTACAGTAGCCCCTGTAATCACTGTTGTACAGTAGCCCTGTACTCACTGTTGTACAGTAGCCCTGTACTCACTGTTGTACAGTAGCCCTGTACTCACTGTTTACAGTGCCCCTGTACTCACTGTTGTACAGTAGCCCCCGTACTCACTGTTTACAGTACCCTGTACTCACTGTTGTACAGTAGCCCTGTACCCACTGTTGTACATAGCCCTGTACTCACTGTTGTACAGTAGCCCTGTACTCACTGTTGTACAGTAGCCCTGTACCCACTGTTGTACAGACCCCCGTACTCACTGTTGTACAGTGCACCCTGTACTCACTGTTGTACATTTGCCCTGTACTCACTGTTGTACAGTAGCCCTGTACTCACTGTTGTACAGTAGCCCTGTACTCACTGTTGTACAGTAGCCCTGTACTCACTGTTGTACAGTAGCCCTGTACTCACTGTTGTACAGTGCCCCTGTACTCACTGTTGTACAGTAGCCCTGTACTCACTGTTGTACAGTAGCCCTGTACTCACTGTTGTACAGTACCCCTGTACTCACTGTTGTACAGTAGCCCTGTACTCACTGTTGTACAGTACCCCTGTACTCACTGTTGTACAGTGCCCCTGTACTCACTGTTGTACAGTAGCCCTGTACTCACTGTTGTACAGTAGCCCTGTACTCACTGTTGTACAGTACCCTGTACTCACTGTTTTTACAGTAGCCCTGTACTCACTGTTGTACAGTACCCCTGTACTCACTGTTGTACAGTAGCCCTGTACTCACTGTTGTACAGTAGCCCTGTACTCACTGTTGTACAGTAGCCCTGTACTCACTGTTGTACAGTAGCCCTGTACTCACTGTTGTACAGTGCCCCTGTACTCACTGTTGTACAGTGCCCCTGTACTCACTGTTGTACAGTGCCCCTGTACTCACTGTTGTACAGTGCCCCTGTACTCACTGTTGTACAGTAGCCCTGTACTCACTGTTGTACAGTAGCCCTGTACTCACTGTTGTACAGTAGCCCTGTACTCACTGTTGTACAGTACCCCTGTACTCACTGTTGTACAGTACCCCTGTACTCACTGTTGTACAGTACCCCTGTACTCACTGTTGTACAGTAGCCCTGTACCCACTGTTTGTACATACCCCTGTACTCACTGTTGTACAGTAGCCCTGTACTCACTGTTGTACAGTACCCCTGTACTCACTGTTGTACAGTAGCCCTGTACTCACTGTTGTACAGTAGCCCTGTACTCACTGTTGTACAGTGCCCCTGTACTCACTGTTGTACAGTAGCCCTGTACTCACTGTTGTACAGTAGCCCTGTACTCACTGTTGTACAGTACCCCTGTACTCACTGTTGTACAGTAGCCCTGTACTCACTGTTGTACAGTAGCCCTGTACTCACTGTTGTACAGTAGCCCTGTACTCACTGTTGTACAGTAGCCCTGTACTCACTGTTGTACAGTAGCCCTGTACTCACTGTTGTACAGTACCCCTGTACTCACTGTTGTACAGTGCCCCTGTACTCACTGTTGTACAGTACCCCTGTACTCACTGTTGTACAGTAGCCCTGTACTCACTGTTGTACAGTAGCCCTGTACTCACTGTTGTACAGTAGCCCTGTACTCACTGTTGTACAGTACCCCTGTACTCACTGTTGTACAGTAGCCCTGTACTCACTGTTGTACAGTACCCCTGTACTCACTGTTGTACAGTACCCCTGTACTCACTGTTGTACAGTAGCCCTGTACTCACTGTTGTACAGTAGCCCTGTACTCACTGTTGTACAGTAGCCCTGTACTCACTGTTGTACAGTAGCCCTGTACTCACTGTTGTACAGTGCCCCTGTACTCACTGTTGTACAGTAGCCCTGTACTCACTGTTGTACAGTAGCCCTGTACTCACTGTTGTACAGTGCCCCTGTACTCACTGTTGTACAGTAGCCCTGTACTCACTGTTGTACAGTAGCCCTGTACTCACTGTTGTACAGTGCCCCTGTACTCACTGTTGTACAGTAGCCCTGTACTCACTGTTGTACAGTAGCCCTGTACTCACTGTTGTACAGTGCCCCTGTACTCACTGTTGTACAGTAGCCCTCTACTCACTGTTGTACAGTACCCCTGTACGCACTGTTGTACAGTGCCCCTGTACTCACTGTTGTACAGTGCCCCTGTACTCACTGTTGTACAGTAGCCCTGTACTCACTGTTGTACAGTACCCCTGTACTCACTGTTTGTACAGTAGCCCTGTACTCACTGTTGTACAGTACCCGTACTCACTGTTGTACAGTGCCCCTGTACTCACTGTTGTAACAGTCCCCTGTACTCACTGTTTTACAGTAGCCCTGTACTCACTGTTGTACAGTAGCCCTGTACTCACTGTTGTACAGTGCCCTGTACTCACTGTTGTACGTACCCTGTACTCACTGTTGTACAGTAGCCCCTGTACTCACTGTTGTACAGTGCCCTGTACTCACTGTTGTACAGTAGCCCTGTAACTCACTGTTGTACAGTACCCTGTACTCACTGTTGTACAGTAGCCCATGTACTCACTGTTGTACAGTACCCTGTACTCACTGTTGTACAGTGCCCCTGTACTCACTGTTGTACAGTACCCTGTACTCACTGTTGTACAGTGCCCTGTACTCACTGTTGTACAGTACCCCTGTACTCATGTTGTACAGTGCCCTGTACTCACTGTTGTACAGTAGCCCTGTTACTCACTTGTAAACCACCATTTTAACATACTGTATACTGCAGTAGCCTGTACTAGGTACAACTACTCAATGTTGTACATACCCTGTACCAGTTGAAAGAAGCTGTACTCACTGGACAGCCCGAAGCTGTGTACTCCCCTTACTAATTGTTTACAGTATGTATCACTGATTACAGTAGCCCGATATTTTACAGATGTAGATTATAAGATACCTGTACTCACTGTTGTACATAACCCCTACCAACGTGTTCAGTCCTTCTCACGTTGAACATGTACCCGTACACGTTGTCAGTAGCCCTGTACTCCTGTTTACAGTATGTACTCAGTGTTGTCAGTATCCCTGTACCACCTGTTGTACATAGCCCTGTATACTTTGTACCCCAGAGCCTGTACCACGGTAAATGTACACGTCATAGTTTGCACTTTGTTACATAGCTGTATCTGCAGTTGTTCATGGATCATGAGCAGTGGTACACTGTAGTAATAGCCCCGTACTACTAGAGTTGTTTAGTAGCCTTACTCACATGACCATATCAACAATGTATAATATTTATCTGTATGATCATGCTCAGTTACGGTACGTGTTTCCTCCAAACCGGGTAAATTGGACCAGGAATGATCCCCTGGCATTCACTGAGGTTTTTTCATTTGCCTTTCCATTTAAGTACACTTATTATCATACCATATTTATCAATATGTCGTATATAAAATAATAATATTCATACATCGTCATAATAGTAGTGCCAACCGGTGTACTACTCGGTCCTATCCAACGGAACCGGTTCTATTCGACCGCCATCTTTGCTTTGGTGTTTGTTTCAATATAAATAAGATGTAAACAGTTTTTGAATATCCCATGTACTACAAACCCCCCAAAAAAACCTTTTAACATTTCTAGTCTTAATATGAATATAATTCAATATGTAACTGAACCCAGGACCAAATATCAAAAAGAGTAATAGATGGACAGCAAAAAAAAACGTTGCCGGAGAAGTTTGTCTACAAAAATCAGCTGATTTGTGGCTAATTTTCATGGGATTCAAATACGAAGAACGAGTACATTCTTTTCTTGGTAAATAAGGCGTATATAGAGTGTTTTTTCTTCCTCTACTTTAACATGAACAGCATCAGAAATGCCTCTATCTTTGTCTCATTTTTGTATGATCAAAAATGCTCAGTTTTGGGTCCGTATTTTTACACCCCGGTGACAAAACCTCCGAGGGGTAAATTTTGTACCTCCGTGTAATGTACGCCCCACGGCATATCAGGTGAGATTAACTGCTTATTTGCACTTGTTTCTTTTGGTTTCGGTTGATTGAATGCTAATATGGAATTAGTTTTTAAGGGTGCTGGTATATAAACTTAAAGGGTAAATTTTTTACTCAAGGCCAAATTCTCGCTAACACAATCGGGAGAATGATTTCTGTTTACCTTAATGGATCGGTAAATGTGCAGTTTCAACCATACTTCCTATAAACCAATAACTCTCCTGACATAACTGGGGGGCTAGGCCCACTCATAACTCCCTGCTAATTACTACCTAACCTGGGCATTGATTACGTACCCTAACGGTATTATTTTACAATTAGACGCGAAATGTCCCTACACAATTGGGAGTGGTTTCTGTTTACCTTATTGGAATTCTAGGAAACATTGTCTCTGAGTTTCCGCCGCAAATCCATTCTTTCGAAGATAATGACATGCTCATACGGAGCAGAGCCTAGTGTTTACGTGCGCCTGACTCTTCGTCCCTTGTGAACTGCATCGCCTCTGTTCTCTTCCCTGCCGCGGACGACTTTTTTTTAATGCAGATTTGAACTTTAGTTTGGAGGTTAAAGTCGTATGGGTTATCTTAGATTTAGCTTTCCTGGACCCTCCAGTCTTCTAGAGCCTCGAACACAGCTTGTGTCGGGGGCGGCATCAACCATTTCCGGGTGCAGTTCGGGGACTCCTAAGGAGCTTTCTTCTGTCACTCTCCACTCATTCTCCCTGTACGTAGGATGGCGAGTCTTTCGGCGCGAGTGCCATCGTCCTTAGGAAGGATCTTCCCGGTCCCAATGAACGGTAAGAGGGGTAAGAGGACGGAAAGTCTCTGGATTGTCCTTCGCCAAAGTGGACCATGACCTGTACTTCCGCTCACTTGCCCTTTCGAATGACTCGGGATTCAGCACAAGCTCTGTGGATCGTGGGCCCAAGTACTTGCCGAGCCGCCCACAATTCGAAGGGCTTTGGGCGGCTACTGACCCCAGTTTCTGTCAAGGGCTCCGACGAGATCAGGGGATAGGACGGACTTCGTGGCCCCGTTTACCTCAATCGCTTTTTTTGGTGTAGAAGCGACCCCGGCGTCGAAGAGAAGTCGATGTAGTTTGGCAGCGTTGGCTGGACTTGATGACTCAGACGTGACGACTCCAGCTCCACCATCTCTTCTCCTTTTGGGCGTCTGTTGAACGGCTTACGTGAGAGAGAGCTTTCATTTCGGCAAACCGATTCTTTCAGCTTCTTGCCATACCGAGCGCATCGAAATCTTCCCGCCTGCCCCTTCTCCCGCTGGGCAAGAAGGAATTCCTTGTCCTTCAGGAATGGTCCTCAGAATGAGGGCGTCGGGGCAGTGGGGGCGATGTCCAAAAGGTCTGGGAGACTTTCCCTTGGAAGGTCTTCTGTTTTGCGGCAGGCGTGCTTCCAGAGTTATTCTTGCTTTTTTGCTCATGACTTCCACTCGTCGAAAGTCCATAATCTTCCTCCTCCTCCTCACCTAGTTCTCGCGATGGTGGTATCACTAGCTTGTGTTTCAGAAAGTCCCGAGGACTCTCCTTTGCAGCCTCAGCTGCAGCTCTGCTGCACCGTTTCTTCTTCTCTTCCTTGTGTGCGTAGAAAATCGTCGTAAACGTCTCCACGGCTGGGAGAGTTTTGCTCCTGGGGTTAGTAGGAACACTATGGCCAAGAAGCCACACTTCAGTTTTGCTTTCGTGGTCATGACCTGAGGGAGAAAAGAGGAATGTTCAAGATCGGATCCGCCACCTCTAAATATCAACCGATTACGCCTGAAACTTTGCACCGCAGTTTCCTGAAGTAACAAGGCAGAAACTCACAAAATACGTGAAAAAATATTGAACTTTCAATAATTCCCCCTATGTGCTATTTGGCAACCCAAAATCTAAACAGTACCTAGAATACGTAACATAAGTATTTTGCAGAATTATTGTAACCTTGTATGTATGCCCGTGTAATCATAATTTAACATTTTAAAACTAATCTAGGTTATACCTACTACTTAGAGACGCACTACTTTCTCAACTGATCGTCGTCCATTGCGCATCTCTCTCTGGACTTAGGTTTTCTCAAGAACCGAAAACATATATCGCGCCATGTAGTCAAAGTAAGGATCCAGTCCACCTCATTAAAAATCTACACAATGTGTTTAAGGACAGTAGTATAATACGTAGAGGCCAACATTTGTGTCAGCTTTTTCCGTGTGAGCCTTTGGTTCTTAACGTTTGTCACTCGTTTCGGGTAACTAGTAGTCAAGTTCAACTCTGAGCTGAGTGACAAACGACTATACTATGGTTTCATATAAGACTACGTAACAACTATTTTTGGTGTACGAAACAACTTGTTACGAACTGACTGCAGCCCATGATTAAACCCGTAATTTCTGTAGATCATATTTAGTGTAATTGTGTGTGTGTGTGTGTGCTTGTATGACGCTAAACTAACCACGGGTACGCCTAACCACGCCCTATTGAGAGCTGTCTTGATTCGTTTTTATCATGCCTATGATTCATGCGCCGTATCTATAGCAACAATGAAATACGCCTAGTTTAGCATTGCCGGTATCTTGAGACGCGACACCCTAGGAACAACGCACTGCCGTACCTCTTGCCACGGCTATCTAAAAGTCAATAAAGTATAGGGTATTATTTTACCTAGGGACGAATTGCCTACACAATTGGGAGTCGTGGTTTCTGTTAACCCTTATTGGAAATGATTCTAGGAGACATTCTCTATGAACTATTCCGGTCTCAATCACTACTTTCGCGGAGATATAATGAATGTTTTGAATAGGAAGGATGTATATAAGATATGAAAATTTAACTAACCTAACCCCCACCTTTTGACTCACTAACCCAACCTACCTAATCCCACGCTTTAGACAGCCTCCTCACTAAAGCCAAATATCCGCATTAAAAAAGTTCCAGCTGCAAGGGGAAGAACAAAGGCTGGATGCAGGTCCACAAGAGGAGAAGAGGTGTGGCGGACGTAAACACTTGGTCTCTCCTCTCACCCATCCCTAAACAACATGTTTTTATTTTTTTCATTATCGCCAAAAGTAATGAGTTGCAACGGAAGTCTCATAGAGAGAATGTTCCTATAATCCATAAGGTAAACGAAACCCACTCCCAATTGTGTAGGCAATTGCGGTCCTAGTGTAAAATAATACGGTTTGTTTCTTTATTCCACGTGGGGTCAGGGTATGTGCAAGCGCCCTTAGCAAACATGTCCACATTTTGGAGATGGGTATTTGGATAGCAATAATATAATACTTGACTGGTGAATGGCGAGGCTGTGTTGTAGGCTGTGTGTGTGTGTGTGAGGCAGGAGGCAGGGTGATAGTGTGGCAGGAGGCAGGGTGTGGGATGTCAGGAGGCAGGTGTGGGGGAGGCAGGAAGCAGGGTGTGGGAGGCAGGAGCAGGGTGGTGGGAGGCAGGAAGCAAGGTGTGGAAGGCAGGAAGCCAGGGTGTGGGAGCGGTAGGCAGGTGTGTGGGCATGAGAGCAGGTGTGGGAGGCATGAGGCAGGTGTGGGAGGCATGGAGGCAGGAGGCAGGGTTTGGATGCAGGAGCAGGGTGGTGGGAGTACAGGGAGGCAAGGGTGTGTGAGGCAGGATGCAGGGTGTGTGGAGGAGGAGGCAGGGATGTGTGAGCGCAGGAGGCAGGGTGGGGAGGCGGAGGCGCAGGGTGTGGGAGGCGGAGGCAGGGTTGGGAGCGAGAGGCAGGTGTGTGAGGCGGGAGGCAGGGTGTGGTGAGGCAGGAGGCAGGTGTGTGGAGGGCAGGCAGGCAGTGTGTGAGGAGGCAGGAGGCAGGGTGTGGGAGGCTGAGGAGGCAGGGTGGTGGGCATGGATGCAGGGTGTGTGAGGCAGTAGGCAAGGGTGTGGAGGGCTAGGATCAAGCAGGGTGTGTGATGCAGGAGACCGGGTGTGGGAGGCAGGCAGGCAGGTGTGGGAGGCTAGGAGTGCAGCAGGGTGGTGGGAGGCGGGAGGCAGGTGTTGGAGGCGGGAGGCAGGGTGTGGTGAGGCAGGAGGCAGGGTGTTTGAAGGCAGGAGGCAGGTGTTGAGTCAGGAGGCCAGGGTGTGGGGAGGGCAAGGAACAGGGTGTGGGGAGGGCAGGAGGCAGGGTGTGGGGAGGCTAGGAGGACGGGTGTGGGAGGGCAGGAGGGCAGGGTGTGGAGGCATGAGGCATGGTGTGGGAGGCAGGAAGCAGGGTGTTGAGGCAGGAGCAGGGTGTGGGAGGCAGGAGGCAGGGTGTGGGAGGCAGGAGGCAGGTTGGTGAGGCAGGAGGCAGGGTGTGGGAAGCAGGAGGCGGGTGTGTGGAGGCAGGAGGCAGGGTGTGGTGGAGGCATTAGAAGGCAGCAGGGTTGTGGAGGCGGGAGCAGGGTTGTGGGAGGCGGGAGGCAGGGTGTTGTGAGGCAGGAGCAGGGTGTGTGAGGCGGAGTCAGGGTGTGGGAGTGCAGGAGGCAGGGTTTTGGGAGGCAGGAGGCAGGAAAGGGCAGAAGGGTGTTGGGAGGCGGGAGTGCAGGTGTGGGAGGCGGGAGGCAGGGAGGTGTGTGAGGCATGAGGCAGGGTGTGTGAGGCAGGAGGCAGGTGTGGAGGCAGGAGGCATGGTGTGTGAGGCAGGAGGCAGGGTGTGGGAGCAGGAGGCAGGGTGTGGGAGGACAGGGTGCGGGAGGCAGAGGCGGGTGTGAGGGCAGGAGGCGGGTGTGGGAGGCAGAGGCAGGGTGGTTGAGGCTAGGAGCAGGGTGTGGGAGGCAGGGTGTCGGGGGTGTGTGAGGCAGGAGGCGGGTGGTGAGGAGGAGGCAGGGTATGGGAGGCAGGAGGCAGGGTGTGGGGAGGCATGATGCAATGAGTGTGTGATCTAAAGGCAGGGTGTGGGAGCATGAGGCAGGGTGTGGGAGGCAGGAGGCAGGGTGTGTGAAGGCAGGAAGCCAGGTGTTGGAGGCAGAGGCAGGGTGTGGGAGGGCTGAGCAGGGTGTGGGAGGCAGGAAGCAGGTGGGGAGGCAGGAAGCCAGGTGTGGGCCGCCAGGAGGCAGGGTTAGGGAGTCAAGATGCAGGGGGGTGTGAGGTCAGGAGCAGGGTGTGGTAGCAGGCCAGGGTATGGGACGTCAGGAGGCAGGGTGTGGGAGGCAGGAGGCAGGGTGTGGGAGGCAGGAAGCAGGGTGTGGGAGGCAGGAGGCAGGGTGTGGGAGGCAGGAGGCAGGGTGTGGGAGGCGGAGGCAGGGTGTGGGAGGCAGATGCAGGGTGTGGGAGGCAGGAGGCAGGGTGTTGTGAGGCAGGAGGCAGGGTGGGTGAGGCAGGAGGCAAGGGTGGTGTGAGGCCAGAGGCAGGGTGTGGGAGGCGGAGGCAGGTTGGGAGCAGGAGGGACAGGGTGTGGGAGGCAGGAGGCAGAGTGTGGGAGGCAGGAGGCAGGGTGTGGGGAGGCATGAGGCAGGTTTTTGGGAGGCATAGTGCGGGAGGCAGGAGGCAGGGTGTGGGAGGCAGGGAGCAGGGTGTGGGAGGCAGAGGCAGGGTGTGTGAGGCAGGATGTCAGGGTGTGTAGGCAAGGAAGTAGGGGTGTTGGGAGGCAGGAGGCAGGGTCTGGGAGGCACGAGCAGGAGGAGGGTAGTGGGAGGCAGGAGGCAGGGGTGTGGGAGGCGGAGGCAGGGTAGTGGGAGGCAGGGGCAGGGTGTGTGAGTCAGGAGGCGGGTGTGGGAGGCAGGAAGCAGGGTTTGTGAGGCCGGAGGAGGGTGTGGGGGAGGCAGGGGGCAGGGTTGTGGTAGGCAGGAGGCATTGGTGGTTGGGAGGCAGGAAGCAAGTGGTGTTGAGGCAGGAGTGCAGGGTGTGGGAGGCAGGAGGCAGGGTGTGGGAGGCAGGAGGCAGGGTGTGGGAGGCAGGAAGGCAGGTGGTGGGAGGCAGGAGGCAGGGTGTGGAGGCAGAGGCAGGGTGTGGGAGCAGTAAAGCGGGTGTGGGAGGCAGGAGGCAGGGTGTGGGAAGGCAGGAGGCCAGGGTGTGTGAGGCAGGGCAGGGGGTGTTGAGGCAGGAGGCAGGGTGTGGGAAGGCAGGAGGCATGGTGTGGGAGCGGAGGCAGGTGTGGGAGGCAGGAAGCAGGGTGGTGGGGGGCAGAGAATCAGGGTGTGGTAGGCAGTAGTCAGTATGTGGGGGAGGCAGGAGGCAGGGTGTGTGAGGCAGGAGGCAGGTTGGGAGGGAGGAGGGCAGTGTGTGGTAAGGCAGGGAGGCAGGAAGCAGTTTTTTACAGTGCGAAGGCAGCGCGTGGCTCTCTGTGTCCTGACTGTCACCACTGTTGTTAGGTGCTGAGGTCGCGGCTGGAGTCCCAGCTGGCTCTCTGTGTCCTGACTGTGACCAACTGGTTGCAGGTGGTGAGGTCACAGTCCTAGCTGGCTCTCTGTTTCTGACTGTTCCCCACTGTTGCAGGTTGCTGAGTCACAGTCCCAGCTGGTTGTTCTGCTGGCACACTAAGGCCATCTCGCGCCGGCTATCCCTAAAGCTTCCTGCAGGACCTGCCACCATGTGTGCTGCACCCCGCGAGTATTGCTGCGCTGGAGCTCGGGCAGGAGGCGGCAGCACCACCAGTGGCCGGAGTAGCCAGCAGCAGTCTGCCCTCAGCTGTTGGGGGCATCAGGAGGGATGGCAAGAATCACCTGGAGGCAGGCAGCTCAGGCCAAGGAAGAAAGGCAAGTTTTGGTTTGGCTCACAATGTAGTAAATCATTCAGATTCCAGAGCCTCCTTGAAGACATTTTCCTGATACGGTACAGTGGCTCAAGGATTAGGAATGTCCTGATGTGGGAAAGATTTAATGTAAGTTTCACGTCACCCGACACTGCCTGACCCACAGTGGTGTTTAAAAATCATAAATGTCTAGATGTTGAAAAGATTTACTACCAAGTCTGTGCCTCACCAAGCACGACCTTGACACACAGTAGTGGTAAAATGATCAATGTCTGGAGTGTGGGCAAAGATTTACTACCAAGTCCTGCCTCACCAAGCACACCTTTGACAACCCAACGTATGTTAAAAATGATCATGTCCTGGATGTGGGCAAAGATTTACCTACCAAGTCTGCCCTCACCAAGCACACTCCTGACACACGTTAGTGTTAAAATCTCAATGCCTGGAGTGTTGGAAAAAGATTTACTCTAAAGTCCTCAACTCCCGACCAACCCTGACACACAGTAGTGGTTAAAAATCTCAATGTCTGGAGTGTTGGAAAGATTTACTCTAAAGTATCACCTCACCCACACAGGAGGGCCTGTCCACACAGTGTGTTAAAAATCATCAATGTCTGATTTGGTGGAAAGATTTAGCTCTAAGTCTCAACTCATCCAGACACACCCTGACACCAGTAGTGTTAAAATCATCAATGTGCTGGAGTGTTGGAAAAGATTTACTCTAAAGTCCTCAACCTCAACCAGACACCCCTGGACACCAGTAGTGTTAAAAATTCATCAATTTCTGGAGTGTGGGAAAATTTACTCTAAGAGTTCTCAGCTCACCCAACACACCCCTGTCACACAGTGTGTTAAAAATCATCAATGTCCTGGAGTGTGGGGAAAAGATCTTTACTCACAACTTTAAACCTCACCACACGCCCCGAGACACACTGGCTTGAGTGATTTCAAATGTGTGTTTGTAAGAAGTGTTTTCAAGACAAAGAGTGATAGTGCCAGGCACGTGGAAGATCCACTTTTTGAGGTGGTGTGTTGTGTGGGACAAGTGTTTTGTACTCCCGTGGCTGTGGCAGTGTGTCCTGTGTGGCAGTGGTGGTGGTGGTGGTGGCGGCCGTGCACTTGTGTTCTGAGGGAGTAAGGCCACCAGCAGTTGTTGGGGTGGGCAGTATGCAAGGGTGTTACTTTCATAAATGTGTTTATTTGTTTAAACTCTGTGTTTTGTGTATCTTTATTTGCTCTCAGGGTTGGCAGTTTGTTTATCTTTTAATGAAGAGTGTGGTGTGGTGATGGTGGTGGTGGTGTTGTCTTTAATGGCGAAGTTGTTGAGTTCATTGCATTGCAGCAGACTCAATAAGAATAGCTGTTAATGTCTCCATGAAGAATATAATTTCCTAACATACACGTCAAGTTTTTTAAGTGGGAACCCATACAGTCCTACTCTCTCCTCTCTCTCTCTCTCTCTCTCTCCCTCTCATCTCTCTCTCTCTTCTCCTCTCCCACCCTCCTCCGCCTCTCACCTCTCGTCTCACTCTCATCTCTCGCTCCTCTCTCTCTCTCTCTTCATCTCTCGTCTCTCTCTCTCCATCCTCTCTCTCTCTCTCTCTCTCTCACTCCTCCTCTCATCGCTCTCTCTTCTCTTCCTCTCTCCCTCCTTCTCTCCTCCCTTCTCTCTCTCCTCTCTCCATTCTCTCATCATCCCACACTCAAACAGGCCTCTCATCTGTATATTTAGGCCTCCGAATAAAACTCGTCTCTCATTTTGAACATTTATACAATCGACGAAATATTAAGAATTCAACTTATTTATTTATTTATTCCTTGTTTGAATTTTGTGTCATTTATATTTGTTGGATTGTCAGTATGCCTAGAAACATCCTATACGCACTGACTCCTCAACTGTGCGCCGTGGGAATCCCCTGAAGGGTCGCCGCCTCATTGTTTCATACATATGGCTAATTTTGTGCTTTAGGTCGCGGTTTCTGTTTTTTTATATTGAAGAATGAAAATCGTAAATGATGAGTTAATATGTAACAGGCAGGTAGATGCAAGGTCCTGTTACTACTATTATAATACTTTGGAGTAGATTGGCTAAAGTAAGCAATAGAGAATAAATAAATAAGTTATTCATGCTTTAAAAAAAAATACTTTTCCGCTTCCACTCACAATATTGTTGAACGAGTACTGTACAACGTAGCACCAGTCGGAGGCCGCAGCCCTGCTGGTGTTTACTGAGTTGACCAACTTTCTAGTTTTATCACGCGTTTCATGTGAATTGTTTTTAAGGCGACATACAAAGGAAAAAGGATGATGAATAGGAACTGATGCATACGTATATCAGGAGGCTTTATGCAAGTTTGACTGTTTCGCGTGATTTACGTGAATCCCGATTGATAAATAACATATATAATTTGGCAACACACGTAGGCAGAGCGTTGGGTAGGCACCTCCCGTGGTCAGTGTAGCCGTGAGCCTCAGTAAGTAACGCTGTTGTGGTGTTAATGAGGTCCAGGCTTAGAATATGGATAAGTACCTCATTAAAATGCGAAAGTGTACTGAAGGCAATAGCGATGAAGTCGCAGTTGATCATGAATCAAAACGTAAATGTGTCGAAGGCACCGAAGGCGAAGTAAGAGTAATTACTGTTGAAAGTGATTCCTCTCGTCCAGACCCTAGTGTAGAAAGTGAAGTGACAATTGAAAGTGACCGTAGTCGTGCAGGTCCGAGCGGGCAAAGAGAAGTGACAGATGAAAGTGACCGTAGTCGTGCAGGTCCGTGCTGGCAAAGTGAAGTGACAGATGAAAGTGACCGTAGTCGTGCAGGTCCGAGCGGGCAAAGAGAAGTGACAGATGAAAGTGAGTTTTGTCATCCAGGTCTGAGCGTGGTCAAAACGACGACACGTGCCAGCAAAAGTAACCGCAGTAAGTCATTTCGCCAGTATAACGACAGTTATCTTGGACTTGGGTTCACTTGCTGTGATGATGAAAATGGTCCAAAGCCAAAATGTGTTGTTTGCGGCATTGAGCTATCAAATGAATCTATGACTCCTATGAAAATGAAGAGACATTTAACAACAAAACATAGTCACCTCTCTCAGAAGCCTATAGACTACTATAAAAGACTTGAAAGATAACAAACAACAAAGGCTTGGGTTTGAGAGAAAGGTGAAGGTGGCAGAAAAGGCACAGAAGGCAAGCTATTTAGTGGCAGAGCATACAGCAAAACAAATGAAACCCCATTCAATTGCAGAGTCATACTTCCTTCCAGCTTGCTGTGCTGTGCTGAAAACATTGTTTGGGGATGAGGCTGAAAAGGAAGTGAAAAAAATTCCCCTCTCGGACAACACGATTGGTAGACGAAACAAGGACATGTCGTCTGATATTGAAAAAAGTGTGTATGAACTCTTGAAAGGTAAATTGTATGCTTTACAACCGGATGAATCAGCAGACATTGGAGGAAAACCTCAGTTACTATAGTCTATTCACTTAAAGTAGTCGTCCAGACCCATTTTTTTTTTGCCTAATTATGTTGAATGCACATTCAAAACACCTAATCCACCAAAAATAATTGATTTCCAGGCCTTATTTCCGTAAAAATACGACTTTTGTAAAAAGCGCGCGAAAAAAAAAATCTTCCCTCCAACAGGGCTACGACTGTTATTGATGACGTCAGAATAGGGATAGAGCTCCAATGTAAACATCTGTAACACCTGTCGGCAAATGTTATGATGAGCGATTGTACTTCAGTGTCAGACAGTGAATCTGTCACTGTGACAGAATTAGAGTACGAAGCTCAATCTGAGACCGAACTAAATGACGCTGGTCGCGTATATGAGGAAAAACGAAGCTCCCCGATAGTTTGGAGTCAGGTGGATACTTTTGGNCAAAACACATCAAATTTTCAGGAGGACGTAATTTTTTGCCTCGAAATCGGTGGTTGCCCAATAACAAAAATTTACGAAGATATTTAGGTAACACTGTAAGGTAACGATCTCTACCTTGTTGTAATTGTTGAAGGGCACCGTTGTCGGGATCGACGATATTTGCCCTGTTTACACCTATGAATCTATCACAGTCGCGAGGGTTTATTAGTCTTCTTCAGGAAGGTACAGGTGAAGGCTGGTTCACACTCTGATATCACGGCAGCGTTCTGTCAGCCATGCCTTGTATTCACACTATTCGTCACGGTTCCGTCATTTTCGGCAGTTCCTGCTCACCCTCTAAGCAGACATGGTGCCTCAGAGGCTATGGTTGAAGAAATTTGAATTAATAGCACTTCTGTTGGATGAAGAAGAGGAGTTGAACCCTAAAAGACACTGTTTTGGGTACATAAAGCCTTGAGAAAACGACAATTATCAGCACGGCACAGTCTCATTACGTTGAAATATTCTTCCCCAGAAACCGTTACGTGACAGGACGGTGATGTATTGGAGCCGTGACGGCGGCGCACCGTTTAGTGTAACACGTCTATTTGTTTGAATGTAAGAAATTCTAACAGATGTGATGAGACGGTGCCGTGTCACCATGATGGTGTGGTGTGATTCTGCCTTGAGGCGGACGGTGTGGCGCCGTGATGGGTCTTGGTCTTGGTGTACCGTGTGGAAGACTTTTGTCCCGTCTACAAGTACCATTGCAGCCTTTTTACTAGCACTCTTTCATACAATTTCCTTATCTGCAGAGGTACAGGGGTGAGGATTGAGGGGTCGAAGTGGTACGTACAACTATGCTGTCTCCTATCCCACCTTGCTTACCACTATAGCGGTGCTAACACACACACGCACATACACACTTGCATCGGCTTAGGCCACCCCCCAGTCTGGGACCAGGATTAGAGGGTGACCTGACGCTGACCTGACTTGTCCTCGCCGACACAACTGCAACACCAGCCAGGTAATTCAGTCAGCCACAGGACACACAGAGACACACACGCCGCGCACCTCTTGTCCCTACGTTGTACAATGACTCGCTGTCAAATAAACTACAAGGCTAGGACGCCCTTTCTCCATCCTTGTGTGTATAGACAGACTCCCCAAGATACTACACTCCCTCTCACCCTCCTCCAAATAAAACTTTAACACGCTCTTTGTTTCACTATTCCATTTATCAACAATACTCATTCCAGCGAAAACTCCATCACCATTTTCTGCCTCCCTTCTATCATCTCCTTCCAACTGTTGTGTCAACTTGCGTGGCCCGAGTCGAATGCGGGTTAAGGCGACATCTTATATGCGGGATGTTTGTCTTTTCCATGGGTGCGGGGAGGAGTCTGAGCGGTAATGACCCATGGTGGGTGCACGGAGGGCGTCGCTGACTGAAGTATCCCAGGTGAAGCGGCAGACCTGAGATATCAAGTGTTTTACAATGGAGAGCAGCAGCGGGGGGTGGATGATGTTTACATCTGACACGGCCATCTTGGCAGCAACAATCGCTATCTTGTTGCCTCAGCTCTTGTTTTCTCTTAAACTCCAACCTTTGCTTAGTATTATGCATTACTGTTGATAACACAGTTACAAATTTGTGCTCAGTGGACTACTGCTCAACATATATCACTCCAGACCCCTTTAGTAATACACCACCGGCTGTTCTGCATTCTCTGCCCGACCTCTCATGCACTAATATGGCCGCATTAGACGCAGGGTGAACTTTGTATTCCTTTTTAAGGGAAAAAACTGCGTCTTATGCGCCGGCAAATACGGTATATATATATATATATATATATATATAAAGAGAGAGAGAGAGAAGAGAGAGAGAAGAGAGAAAGAGAGCAAGAGAGA
>JACEEZ010018752.1:55162-127662 GCA_016584305.1 Chionoecetes opilio
GTGTTACCACTTACTTTCTATATTTTTTTTGCTCAGTATATTGTACATTATTAATCCACTTCCGTGTGCGAAACCTTCAAAACTGTATACATATTGAGAAAAAATAAAGTTGGTTTAAAATCCCATACCTACAGACACACACTCCCTTTTCAGAGGCCCCCCAACCCTATAGGAGGTTAGGTTAAGGTTCGATTAGGTTCATAATCTCGCCGGGGGGGTCGAGGGGGGCGGACCCCCCCCCCCCATTTATAAGGTTAGGTTAGGTTTGGTTCGGGTAATAATACTCCCAGCAGGCAGCAGGGCGAGACAAGCGGACTACTCGGCAGCTGGCGGGTGGGCTGGCGAATGCGGGGCGGGGCGCACTTGGTTTTCGTATAATTCTGTCACTTCTCTGGTTTCTGAGACACTGACTATTATTTCCTGGCAAAGTTTTAGTGCTTTTTCTGATGGACGTACATTAGGGTGTCCCAAGATCATAGAGGGAAAAAATGAAACATGTTATTTTCACTTGCTCGTGTTTTACTTCTGTTCACACATGCATAAGAAGAGTTCCTGTGAAATTAGATGAAATTTGGAGAATATTTAGGGGTCGCGACAAACTGAACAATTTTCTAATAACCTTCAAAAACAAAGAAAAAACTCAAAACATCCCACTTTTTTAGAAAGAAACTTATAAGGAAACCAAAACAGACAGTTTTCATTGTTTCCATTCAGAAAGCCTTCTTTTCCCGCCTCACAAGTTTCCGATGGTGGTGGACTAACTGGAGGAGATACTTCTCCTGTGCGGCCGACTTTGTGGACCCCAGGTAGCGCTGGACTAGGGCGATGCCCCGCTCCGCGGCATCGTTGACCACTCGGAGGCCAAGTGCCCATTTCCGAGCGTCCTTGAA
Source organism: Chionoecetes opilio (assembly GCA_016584305.1). Taxonomy (NCBI): domain Eukaryota; kingdom Metazoa; phylum Arthropoda; class Malacostraca; order Decapoda; family Majidae; genus Chionoecetes; species Chionoecetes opilio. Next base: position 56,053 of record JACEEZ010018752.1, read on the forward strand.
TCGGTCGTCCTCCTCCCACAATGCCGGGTCCTTTGCCAGGAAGCCCTCGTCCGCGTCGAGTTTCTGAAAGAAGGACCGTGTCTTCGAAGTGACGAAGGACGAGAGGGAGGAAGACATCGTCATCTTTTTTCCCACCAATCGCTTGAGTTCCTTCTTCGAGGCGGGCTTGTCCAATGCCTTGACCATCTGCTTCTTCTCCTCCACATCAATCCTTGAGTCGAAGAAGGCCAGTCCCGCGTTTTCCTCGGAAACGTACCACAGGTGGCATTGCAGGGCTTGTTCTGCTGCCTTGGCAACGGTTTGGTCAGGGTATGTCTTGAGGATCTTGAGGAAGAGCACGTCGTTCAACGGAGCTTTCACAGAGATCGGTGCCTCATGCCATTGCTTGCAGTACACCAGAGCAACGAAGAGGGCCACTCGTTCCACTCCGGCCTTCTCTTGACCAGTCAGCGACAGCTGGGATTTCAGCATCTGAAGCTTGAGGCAGTAGATGGCCTTGGCCATCCACCGGGCTTGATGGAGAGCTCCAGGACGGCGGAATGGTTTGGCTGGACCTTCACCACCGAGGAACAGGTAGGAGAGACGGAGAAGTTCTTCATAGTCCTCCCTGGGATGGTTCTTCGACATCAGAGCCTCCTTCAGGAAGGCCAATGCGTCGTCCTTCAGCTTGCTGGCAGTGTCATTGGTGGCGAAGAACTCTACGAGGTCCTCCGATGTTTCCACCGTCTCTCTCTGCGAGGAATCCACGAAGGACCATCGATCACGGAGTCGTTTGAAGATTCCAATGTCAGGACCAGAGGAAGAGCCGAGGCTGGCTTCGAAGACATCCTTGAGGATCACCTCGTGGACATGATGGCGGCAGGCCAACCAAAGCAAGCTTCGTCCGAGTTCTTGCTCAATCCGAATGCAAGCACCTTGCACCATACCAGTGTTCGAAGCCGTGGTGTCGAAACAGAAGGCGATGATCTTGTCCCTGACGCCCGCTTCGTCCACCTCCTTCAAGACCACTGCAGCCACGTTTCTGCCAGTCGAATCCGAGCTTGCCGGGACCCCAAGAAGGAACTCGGCGTCATCTTCCCCTGTGAGGAGGACGGCGATGCGGTCCTCCGTATCGCCAGAGAGGGACGGGAGGAGTTTTCCGTCCCAATGCAGGACCAACCTCTCAGGTATCTCCTGGTTCCGCAGTTCCACGATCTTCTCGGCGGCTTGCTCTCTCCCCGCAATTCGTGCTCGATGGACCGTGCTCTTCGAGACCGCCATACTCCCAATGTCCATTCCAAGAACTTGAGCGGTAGCTGCGAACGTTGACGTTGCTTGCCGCACCGATAACTTCTCTCGATCCCAAGTTGAAATGAGGTTAAGATCCTTCACGGAGATCGATGGCAACTGTTTGAGTTTTTTCCTCTGGCTTCGGGATCCACGAGCCGTGATGACGTCGTCGACACAGGACTGCTGCTGCTGCTACTGCTTTGGCTTGGGATTTCCACCCTTTCAGTCAGCCTGGCAATGTCGCTGTCTTCACGTTCTCGGAGCCGCTTGAGTCGAGTTCCACGCTCGACCTGCTTCTCCACCTTCTTCGCTGTCACGAGGTCAATTCCAGCCATGGATGATTCCCCTCTGTCTTCTCTCTGACTCCGTAGGAACTCCTTGTCCTCGTCCTTCACGTCTGCTCGTTGGAAAGAGGAGTGTGCGAGGTCGAAGATTTCTTGGAGGTCTCCTTTGAAAATCTCCTCATCCATACGATGTTTCGGCCTGTCTTTGTTCTTGTTCTTCTTGAGGTCATTGTACGCCTTTACCAGCTTTGACAGCTTCGTGCCGGCGTGTATTACTGTAGTTGTCGGAATCCCGGCGCGCGACCAGAAGGGGAGAACCTCCTCCACCACCGCCTTCCTGCTCCCGCTCGCCGTCTTCCCCATCTCCCGGTGGTGGTGGTAGTAGTGGAGGAGGACCTGCTCCTTCGATGGTAGCCGGGCTCCGGTGATTTCATCGATTGGAGCCTTGTCGATCAGCCAAAGATTACTAGCGGCTCTTGTTGCCATGTTGATAACCTAAGGGAGAAAAAAAGTGGAAATTTAGAAAAATCCTGAAATTGGAGTCACAGATCCTAAATGTTTACTTTGTCGGGACCCCTAAATATTACTCAATTCGATCAAAATTTCAACGCAATACTGTTTTACTATGAGAGAACCGGAATAACACACGAGCGTGCAACATTTCAAAACTTTTGCATTTTGGGACACCCTAACGTACATTGTTATCAATGGAAACGGCGACCTTAGGATTTGGTGATGAAAAAGAAAAGAAAAATGTATTGGATTTCCGGAAAATAAAAATTCCTCCATCTGAAAAAAACTAATTTTAGGCAAGGAAAAACTAGTCAGTGTCTCAGAAAATGACCGCGCAGTCCTCGTCCATTTTTACCATAAAAAATAAATAGTTTTTGAAAAACCTTACTCTCTGGTTAGTAGGAATTAGGTAAAATAAATTGGTTAGTTAACGTTGTTGGAAGCTCAGGTTAGGTTTAATTTCCTTTGGGTTATTAGTTTTATAATGATAATGCTTTATGGAATCATACACGTTATCTTTAATACTCTCAGATTTATCTTTTTTAATAAAATATTTAATATATCTTTACATAGTGTATCTTGCAAGTGGCTCCTACTCAGCATATACCCCAAAAAATATTACCTTATTCCCCATTATCCAAAAAACTTTGCTAAATTTCCAGTTTGACACCGAATTCACTTTGGTGGACGAAACTATTTTTTTCTGATGAGTTTTGATGTGTTTTGAATCAATCTTCTAACCGTTTCTGTCGCAAATTTTTTTTTTTAAAGTGATATGCGACAAATAATGATTGAAAAACAAATTTCAGCATAACTGAACCTATACCTAACCTAACCTAACCTAACCTAACCTTTACCTAACATAAGCTATACCTAACCTAACCTAACCTTCACTCCCCTCCCCCCCCAAAAAAGTGATTGCCTCAGAAACGGTTAGCAGATTAATTCAAACCACATCAAAACTCACCAGAAAAGAATAATCACAGTTCCTTGTGCAACGTGAATAATAGAGAAATGTGCATGCCTGCAGTCGCACACACACCATATCAGGCAGGGCAGTCAGAATAATGACACTCATGATCACCACATTATATCAAGAGAGGTACTCCGTAGTGTAGTGGTTAGCACGCTCGGCTCACAACCGAGAAGTCCCGGGTTCGATCCCCGGGCAGAGCGAAGATAGATCGGTGGTCTTTCTTAAAACCCGAGCCCATGTCCACCCAGCAGTGAATGGGTACCGGGTGTTAGTCGGGAGTTTGTGACCCCCCTCCCGGGGTGGTGGCTTCGGCCAACACTAAGCTGCAGCGGTAGATCACTACGGCTATGAGGAATTATCCTCTAAACAAACAACAAAAAACAAAAAGGTGAATTTGTGGCATTAAAATAACAGACGTTTTCGGCTGATGCGGAATGTTGTTTCTCTTATATAATATATCTGAAGAGACTGGACTGGATGTATATTGACACTCATCGTCACCACACATAACACATAAGGTAAATAGTTAGGCAACAGAAACGCAGGCCCCGTCCTGGCTATATTTTCGGTGCTTTTGACAACGGGCTAGTGGCTACCCTTTCGGCTCGGTGTTTTTTACTGTTTATTTTAACCAGAGCGGGGCGTTGCGGCACCGAGTTGCGACTTTGCGACTTTGCCGCACTATGAATTTCGAAGTCGCAAAGTCGAAAGTCGCAAACGTTTTGAAAAAGTGGGACTTCGCAAAGTCGCAAGTCGCACTGGGGGGGCCAAAAATAGAGTCGCAGAGTCGCAGTCGCACCAGGTTCGGCGGCAAAGTCGCAAAGTCAAAGCCCGCACCTGAAAAAATTAAAGTCGCGCCCAGCTCTGATTTTAATCTTCATAATATACCTTCAGTATTCACCTCAAAGTGATAACACTTGCTGAAATGTGTGTTATACTACTTTGTGATATTGTTTGCAATGTTTTGCGTTGATTATTATTTCGGCTCCTACCAAGCTTGTTGTGTTTTTGTCACAAAAACCAATCAAGACAAAAAACGGTCTTCGTACCAAGACCGTGCTTGGACCATGGAGCATAATAATATCATATTATATTTATTAATATAATACCTCCAGCTTGGACGACAGGAAGCCAAGAAAGCGATAGGAAACAAAGTAATTCAAAAATAGGAAAAATGAGGCTCAAAGGTTGGTGGGATAAGGAGGTCGGACAGGCAATACGAGATAGAAAAAAAGAGAACAGGAAACAGAAAGTTTGGCCAAATTAGCAAGACTTCAAGGGGGGGTATGAGGAAGAATGGAGGGAGGCCTGGGATAGATATCAAGAGGCAAAGAAAAGAGCCCGGCCAGTCCTTAGTTAGGCAGAAGCTATAGGAAAGTGGGAAGGACAAGGCACAGGTACTTCGTAATATGCCTAGAAGGGAAAGAAAAAAGGGAAGGATGGAGAAGACTGACGAGAAACCTAGGTGGGGCCAGTGGGCACCAAGAAATGGCTGAAGATGGAGGATAAGAGAGTTAACAAAGAGGAAGAGATTTACCTGTATGGAAGAATACTGGGAAAGCCATATGGAAGGAGGAAAAGGGGAAAAGAGGAAGTAGGGAACTTAGTTACTACAGTGAAGAAAGAGAAATGGAAAGTACAGTAATAGAGGAGCAGGATGTAGCTTCAGTATACAAGCAATAGATAGGCAAATCAGGAGGAACAGAGGGAATCATAGGGGAATTAAATAAAATATTGGAGGAGAAGGGTTGAAACTAGCTCTAGTTAATCTGTTTAGAGAGATGTTGGAGAAGGTGAGGTGCCCCAAGACGGGAAAAAGGAGTAGGGTGACACTTAAATACATAAAGGAGGGGGAACCCAAAGGGGAAATAGGAAATTACAGACCCATAGCAGTGATGAATGTAGGGCTACGGGCCCAAAGGTATTTGGTGGGTGATAAACACAAGCTAATGCCCATGGCTGGAGGAAGATAAGGTGCTGAGAGAAGAGCAAAAGGGGTTTTCAGGAAAGGTAGAGGAGGTTTAGAAAAATTTTGGTGATAAAGGAAATCATAAAAAAGGAGCCATTTGGCGAAAAGAGGAACTGTAGGCCTACCTGGTTTTTTATAGTAGAATTTGAGAAAGCATACGACTCGGTTGATAGAAGAAAATGAATGAACTATTGGCACACATATAGGAGTAGATGATAAGGTGGTGCAGGTAATTAGGAAGTTGTATAGGAAAATGAGGTAAAGTTCACACTAGGAGATATCAGCACAGGATGGATGAAGACTAACATAGGAGTTCGGCAGGGATGCGTTATCTCTCCAACACTCTTCAACATCTAGGGGAAGTGGGTTAAGACGGACCACTTAACACAAAAAAGAGTCTGGAAAAACACATTTATTGAATTTTTTGGGGGTTTTAAGGGTTGTTGGTGATGCTTTGGGGTGTTATATGTAAAGTCCACACCCTGGTGACGGGTTTTTTAAAAGAAATTAATGAAGCACAAGACTTTAACGAAATAAGTGTTTTTATTATACCAAAATTATCATCACGGGGTAAGATTGAGCCCAGGGGTCCATCTTTCCCCACAACTACAATATGAAGAAAACAGCTCCTTATTGCTACATCCACACACAAAAAAACCTCTTCCTCGTTGTCCCCTTACCCCTTAACTTCAACATGAAGAAACAGAACCTTACTCACACAAATCGCAGACAAAAACCTCTTCCTCATCATTCCCTATCCCTGCACAATCCTCATGTGCCCAATGCCCATCCCTTGCACATGGCGCAACAAACCCACCCTTCCCCTCACAGAATTACCAAATGTGTCATTGCAGTACAAGCACTTGGTTGAATCTCCATCCTCACCACTGTCGCTGTCATGAGCCCAGATGGCCCAGCTTTCGCTTTGCTTTTCTTTGTTCTTTTGTGTTATTTTTTTGTTAGGTTTATTTTTTTCTGTCGTAGTTGCTCGTTGTCTTCTTTTTACATTCTCTCTTGGCGCTTCTGTGCATGAGCCAGTTCATTTTATTTTTTCTTATGAATTTCTGACTTAACATGACAGGAAACAGGCCCATGGGGCCTGGTTGGTTGTCTTTGTTCGTTCAATGTTGGCCACCCTTGGCAAGGGAATTATGTCCTGGGGTGAACTACCTGGTTTGAACAGACTCCGAGCCACTTTCGGTATTACAAGTCTAGGAACCCCAGGTGCATTTTCCGGCTCGGCAACTCCTTGCAGATTAGGTTCATCCACCATGGCCATGATTGGTGGGGCAACTGGGTCGTCCGGATCTTCCTTGTCCTCTTCACCGTTTAATGGAATATCCGTCGGGTGGGTAGGCAAAAAGTCAGTTTCGTCAAACCTGGCTATGCAATGGACAAATTCCGGTTTTTTCTAAAGCCATGAATGGCTGTGTTTTGGAACAGCAGCCTGTAGATAGGCCTCTCCGAACAATGCACTTAATTTGTAGATGGTCACCAGCCTGCCGGGATTGTTTCTGAGGCCTGATGTTTCAACAGCCTTCACATAGTAGGCATTCAGTGGTTTCATGAAGGAAACATCCAATGGCTGCATTCGGTGACTACATGTGTTGGCAAAATGACAATCTTGACATGATTGTCCCTGGCAAGATTTATCACATCAAAATTCTTCACGTGGGTCATATCTCCATCCATAATCAATAATACTGAATCGTCTTTTCATGGCTTAGTGTGGGCTAGAAAGTGCCGAAACCATTCGGTAAAAATGGGAAGCTGCATCCATCCTGATGGGTGGCATGCAACTCCAGTTCCTGGGGGAGCGCCATCCTTCAGTACCTTGCTTCATTCGAACTCTTGGAAATATGAGGAAGGACACCTGACACGGCGACCAAGTGTAGTAGTCTTTGGCACCTTGAATTAATTGCTTTGAGGCTTTTTTTAAACCCATCTCTTTTGTCTTAACTGCAGCTATTGCACCCTCCATTGCTGCCTCATTCCATTGTCCTCTGTTAGTTTTTCGCACATATTTCCGGGGCATCTATAGAGAAAGAGAGAAGAAAATGTTAATGGTTTCTGAAATATTTAGTGTGAGGGGTAAGACGGAACACCATGGGTTCCGTCTTACCCCATAATCTAAAATTCATTTTACATAGTTACCAAATATTAAAAGTTGTGTATACCAATTTATGGCACATATTTGTCATGTACACACACATGGGCATATCCAACATACATAGCAAGTCATTACAACTAATATTTCAATGAACAAAATCCAACTTCTTACCGTGTTTCAGGAACTACCACGTGTAGGCCTCGCGGCCTCTTGTAGCTTCCTTATTTTCTTATGTTTCTTATGTGTTAAAATAACTTCAGCACCACAAGAATAAACAAAATGCCCTCCTGAACGAACGGAGGCAACTGATGGAGGATGCCGTCAACACCTGGCGTTCTGTTTGCCGACGCGGAGGAACATCTCGTAACCAATAACTAAACCTCACCCTTCCTGGTTGGTGTGTTAGAGGGGGGGTTCCATCTTGCCCATGGGTTCCGTCTTACTCCACCTTCCCCTACATGGAGGAACTGATAGTGAGGATCAAAGTCAGAGAAGGGAGTCAGAGTGGGGAATGAAAACTAGGATGTTTAGCTTATGCAGACGATTGTAGTTCTCATGGCAGAGAGGAAGGAAGGCATGGAGGGTTGCTGGGAATAGTCAACAGTTATGGAGGGAATGGAACATTAGGTTCAGTGTCAGGAAGAGTTAAAGTGATGGAGTTCAACATCAGAGAGGAAGGTCAGTGGGTTCTAGGGAACAACCTTCTAGAGGTGGTTGATAGGTATACATACTTAGGACTGTAAGTAAGTAAGAGGAGTTGGAGGAGAAAGGAAAACTAAGGAAAACAAAGGAAAACTAACGAGGGAAGGCTAGGAGGATGACAGGCATGATCATTAACGAGGGAAGTAGAAGAATTAACAATATGAAGTAGGTAGGCAGTCTTTGGAAAGGAATGGCAGTGCCATATTGCTTGTTTGGGTCTGAAATAACCTATTTCGGGAGGGAGACATTATTAAGCTAGAGAGGACACAGAACATTATTGGCAGATGGGATTAGGAGCCCCAACCAGCACAGCTGTGGAGGCCATTCGAGAGATATGGGTGGAGCACCTTCAGGGAAAGGATTTTAAAAGGGAAACTTAACCTCCTGAAGAAAATAGAGGGACTTAGTGAGAATAGATGGGTGAAGCAGATCCTGAAGGAGTTGGGACAAGCTCTACTTTCTACTTGGAAAAAGGAATTAGAGGGTGGAAAAGGAGGGAAAACTTAGTAGAAACCTGGGACAGGATAAGAACCAAGGAGGTGAGGATAAGATAGAAATAATGGACTAGCTAGGTGGAGAGCAGGTATGGAGGTAATCCCGTTAAAGTGGTACTGTAGAAAGAAACCCTGTAGGAAGTGGCACTTCACTGGCATGCAGGAGATTGGGAAGGCAAGGACAGGAACATTAGAGGTGAAGGCTAGGAGTAGGGATGGGCAGGACCAGGGCTGGATTTCGAACGTTCGTAACTTTCCGCCTATAAGATCATCTTAGAGTGTTCATAGCGGCCATCTTAGATCTTGGGCTACGAACACCACAAAAACGTATTTTCAAAGGATCGTCCGAATGTTCGATCTTAGCTCACGATGATGCGATCTTCAAGCTCGTTCCGTTCCGTTTTTCCCACCATGAGGAATGGAACTCAGCTGTCTGTCGCTTGGCCATCAGAGGAAAGATTTCATCAACCCTTGAGATTGTTAGCCAAACATAATGCAGTTAGAATGTAAACAAATATCATGCCTCCCCAAGGGAAATATCTGAAGACTGAAGACGTATGCTCACTATATAACCTCGTGGCGCGTCCCCCACAAAAAAATTACAAACTTATAACCTCAATATAATCTGAACTGGTAAAATTATATTTCTTTCCTGCCCTTAGGTCTCGCTAGGAGGTTATTGGGAGGGGTTAGATAAGGTTATAATGAGGTTATGATAGTATTATTTTGGGGGGTCCATTTAGGACTTTATGTGGGGTAAGGGGAAAGTTTTAAAAGGGGTAACTCCCCCATTATAATTACTTTTAGAGGGATCTGAGGGATTTGTGAAGGTCTGGAGAGAAATAACACTAAAAAGGGCGGGAAAGGATTATAATTTTACCGTTTTAAACCAGCGCGAATAATTATATATGAATTGAATGATTAATAGCTGCCACTTACACCCAAATTTGTAAATTTCGGTAGTGGGCTCTTAAAAGATTTCGAGGCCGAAACTTAGTTTTTTCTGAATCGTTTTTTAATGTGTATTGAATGAATTGGAACTCGTTTTTGGTCGGAATTTTTTGTTTGTTTACAGGTATGGGGGGGATGTATGCCCTGCAAACCTTGCACCGCTTCGCACTGCCATATTTTTGATAATTTTTTTCTTTTTTCTTGATATCATGTTACTAAACCAACCCCACCTCTAACCTAACCAAACCTAGTATGATTTAATCTAACTTAGACGACTAAACCAAACCCACCTCTAACCTAAACTAACCTAATCTGATTTAACCTAACTTAACCGTTATGGCTGAATAACGGTAGATTTTCGGTAGTACGTACACGTAACGCCATTATCATTCAATTGTACCATGGGAAATTGGGGTTAAAAATACTCAGAATGAAGAAATCTACACCCCATGATGTAGGTAAGAATCCTAGGACTTTTGAAAGCCCACTACCAAAATAATACCCACCCATTTAGGGTGGGTATATTAATGGGATACATTATCCAAGTAACTAACAATACCTGGAACTGTCGCCGATAGGAATTCTCGCCGACGTTCCTATTTTTTTTTTTTGTCGGCGAGTGTTCCTATTTTAGCCGTGTTTTCTGAATTCAGGGATTAAATACCCGCAATAGCCTGAACAGTTAGGTTAGGTTAGGTTGGCCAGTTGACTATATGTCTAGGTTAGGTTAGTGATTGAGCAGGGGGGGATTCCCCCCCAGCTCAGCACCCAAATAATACCGACTTGACATATTACAGTAGATGGGTTAGGTTGAAAAAAGCCTGCATTCTAGTGATTTTTATGCAGAGGTGGGCATTCCGCAATTTTAGTCCGCAAATTCCGCAAATTCCGCAACTTGCGAATGGTAATTCGGTTGCGGGAAATTTCGCAATTACAGATGCCTGAAAAAATTTTCCCGAATTGCGAATTGCGGACCGCCAAAATTTTAAAACGCAATCGCAATAACTTGGGGGTGGGTAAATTCGGTTGCGGAATTGCGCAATTACGGATGCCTGAAAAAAAAGCAGAATTGCGGGTTGCGGACCGCCAAATTTTTAAACGCAATCGCAATAATTGTGACGATCAGCACCTTCAAAATGGCAAGTGCCCCCCCATGAACATAAGTTCCCACCAATATGGTGGAACACACTGCCACTGCCAAAAGAGCGTGTTTTTGTCGTCCAGCACCTCTGGTTTGAAGACCACTCTATAACACTTTCTGAAATGTGTTTTTTTACTTTTTCTTTTTTTTNCCTTTGAAATTTTAACGAAACACTTAGAAAACCCGGAATAACACACGCGTGCAACATTTCAAAACTTTTGCATTTTGGGACACCCTAATATATATATATATATATATAATATATATATATATATATATAATATTATATATATATTTTATATATATAATATATTTTATATATATATAATAATTTGTTTTTTAGGGGTCATTTTGGGGAAGAAGGGTGGTACGTACCAGTCATCATAACTCATTGACCAAATCCAAAACCCTTATCTTTATTATGATGTGGGGTATTTTTATGTTTTTTTTATGTGGAGTATATAGTGTACTGCAGTGGTTCCCAACCTTTGTTCTGTTTTTTCCCCCTTCCTCCTGTTAAAACCACCCGGGAAATTTTCCCCCCTTCATGTGGACAAGGAAAAAAGTAGCCAAAACAAAAACATATATTGTTTAACCCTCTCACGTACGAAAAGTTTAATAAGTTTCTCTTTCCACTGCGACATCCGTCTGGGGCTCCCTAAGGGCCCGCGGAATACCCTGACTGTGCGGCGAAATTTTTTTTTGTTATCAATTTCACCAACGAGTATTTTTTTTTTCCTGCATTATTATATATTTTGGTTTTGCAAGAGATTTTTCCTCCCTTTATGAAAGAAAAAAATAAAAAAAGGAAATGCAAATAATAGCGGAGTTTACCGACCCGAAAAAAAAACCCATTGAGTAAAGAGAAAAAGAAATACTTTTCACCATTCGTAGCTTGAAACTTCCTGAGTCGACATTTTATGGTTTATATGCCAATAAAAGCGGTTTTTTATGAGGTTTCCCAAAACGCTACCTTTAGAATTTTTCTTATGGCCAGTAGTCTTGAGAAAATGGAGGAAAACTGAAACATGTTGGAAGAGGGATTAGGCTACAAGTATGGCTTACCCGGCCGGGACACGTTTAAAGGGGACGATAGTCCGCGCTGAAGGCTGCCGCTGAGGGGAAAAACTGAGACACAGGCCCTTATCATTTCAAATCCACCCTCACGAGAGAGTTTACAATTAGTTTATTTTATAGGTCTAGCTTGGATCTTTTACACAGAAAATGTTGACGCGATTCTGATAAATACTTTATTTTTGGCGAATTTTTAAAAGTTTTTTGACGCGAATCTCGTCAAAAGCTCAGATGTAGACGATTCCGTTTTGATGCGAATCGCGTCACGGTGCGTGAGAGAGTTATTAACAAGTATATAGACACTATCCTCTATATCTATATACACTTAAAGAAAAAAAAAGTCAATTGCTGAACTCTGAACTCTATGAACTTTTTTTCTGCCGATTAAATGCTAGTAATTTAGATGTCCCTCAGGATAAATTTCCCCCTTAGAATCCTGAAATTTCCCTCCAGGGGGAAATTTCCCCCAGGTTGGGAAATACTGGTGTAATGTCTTAACATACAAAATAGATATATGTTACGTAATCATTCGTAATCTCGTTGGCTGTTTTTGCTATCAATACATTGTAATATAACTAGTTACACAAAGATAATTACTGTAGTTATAGAAAATGACAAAAAAAAGTCTAAATTTATACCAGAGATTAAGAAAACTAATGTTCATCTTACAAAGAGGCTAAAGAAGAGGAGGAGGTCGGGGATTAAAGAAAGAGAAAAGAAAAGGAGAAGTACAAGGTAAAAGAGTAGGAAAATATATGATCACCCCACAAAACATTTTTTTTGTGTCCCCCGTGCACTGCCAGGTTGAGATGGGGGCCCCGGCCAATCATTTAACCAAAAGGTCATGGGGGCGTGCTGGAACTTTGCGGCGCTCAAGGTGATGCGTCTTCCCTTCATCAAGCAGAAACAACCTGGAAGAAATTTAAATTTTTCACAGTTTCCTCTTCACTTTTGGACAAGGTGTTTTTGGGTTTTCTGCAATTTACCCCTTTTGTTCAAATAAAAGTTTAATATTCATGAAAAAAAAAAACAAATGATAATCATGTATGAATGAGAAAAGCCGGGGGCCATTTGCTCCCATTTCTTTAAATTATGGGAAAGGTTTTACAATGGAAGAAAGGCATCAGTATCATATTTTTTAATTTTTTATGAAAAATATTTAAATTTATTTTTTGGGTACAACTAAATAAAAAAATTATTTTTTTTTGAGCAAAATAGAGCGTTGCAAAATACTTTTGAACAAGAGGGGGAGTGTGCCAAGCGTGGGGAGGGGGTTTGAGGGGCCCCTTTTCCCCCTTTTCCCTTCCTCCCATGACCCCATCCCTGATGGGGGGCCAGTGGGACATGATCATAAACCCTTGTCAAAAGGGAAAACATGAATGTGAAATTAAAATTGATTGAGAATAGAATATAAAATATTAAAATTCAATATGTAAAAAAAACCATAGTCTTCCTTTCTTTTTTAATCAAACCCTTAAATCATATGACCCATTTTTTTTATTTGAATTATATTAACCCCCCAAAACAATCCTTTTCCCTAAAAAAAAAAAAAAAAGACTATCTTATATTTCAAACAGGAAGAGAAATATATTTCTATTTGCCCCCCCAAAAATCTGAGATTAGTGGGATGTATAAGTTTTGGGGGGATATTGGGTATTTATACCATGTGAAACAAAAGATGCAGATCTGTATGAAGGGAGTGTGTCAAAGGGGGAAAAATGACCAAAGCCAAATTAAAAAAAAAAATGTTTTTTCCAACACCTAAATGCACCCTTTAAAAACAAATTTGTTTTACTGTGAAGGTTTTCCGTCTTTTGGCTCAAGCAATATTTGGGCTATGATCCCTAGAAAAAGATTACTACAACATAGCCCGTGTCAGCTGATTGCTAGGAAGCCACCCCCCTTCTGGTTTTACCACCCAACCAAAAGGGGAAAAGGGTGACCTGACATTTATAAAATCTAGTATCCTTTTCTCTCATTATATAAAAAAAAAACCCGCCCCGGGACCCCATACACTCAATCCTCCCCTTGGAATGGTACTTTCCCCTAAACATTGTTTTAGCCCCTTTTTCTTAACCCCTTTTTTATAATAAAATACTTATCATTACTATATTTTTTGAAAGGGCGTGATAGTGTAATTTTTTTGAATGACAGAAACATTAAGAAAACCCGCTTTCAAATTGTTTCCAAAGTCCAGTGATCCTCACTACCAACTAAGTTATTCTTAACTTTATGCATTCTAAAATATGAAAAAAATATTTTTAAACCTCATAATTTAGGGACATATTGCCCAGAAACTACTGTGGTTTTTATAAATTTTAAATCTTAGAATTTGAGTAAAAGGTAAAATTTGAATTTATGTGATTTTTCGGTATGGCTAGAGTTTGGATAGAGGTAATAGATGGTGAGATAAAATAATTGTACCAACAATCACACATGCAAGTAAAAATTTGGATGTGGGATGAAAGACAAAAGTCAAGGATTCAAGTGCCTGCAGTGAAAGAAGAAAGGACTTAAAGTAATGAAACTGTGTCTGACAGGTTTGATGTATTAAGTAAAGGTGAAACAATGAGATGGTGTGGGTGGGGGGGTAAAGTGCAGCACAAGAGAGTGTAGTAGATGCGAGGGTGTGGAGAATGCCCCCCAGTGAAATGGGAAGAAAGAGTGCTAGAATATGTTAGAGAAAGGGGCGATAGAAGAAAAGAGGATTAAAGCATGCGAGGAGGGAATGTTGAATAAAAAATAAATGGAGGGTCCTATAGCATGTGGCCTATGTCTTTTCCTTGTGGGACTATTTTGGGAAACTGGCGTCAGGGGATAGACAGATAGATATTACCTGGGGTGATAGCTTGCAGTTTTGTAATTCTGTTCAACTCCTCATAGGCATAAATATGAAATTTGAATTCAGATGTTTCAAGAGTTTTTTTCTTTGTGATATTACATTTTTCTCAGACTTTTCTGCTGATCTTGGCCGTGCCACTCTTACTAATCTATTGATCACTCACTTGAATATCACAGGTATGGTCTGATGCCCCAAAAAGTGTTTCCCAGAGTCCTACAGTGCTGAAAAAATTTTATGAGGATGAACCGAATTCTGCAAAGTAAGGTGAGGACAAAATTGATGTGTTAAGAGTCCTTTTCTTTATTCAAATTTTAAAATATCCTGGAAATACACGATAGTGTCTCATTCAAAAATTCAAGTCTGTAAGCTATGTGAGAGAGATGTGGGAGATGCCTAGTTTCGTTTGTTTACAGCATAAATATATCATATAAATGGATAAAATAAGATTATTATACTTTTTTGAAACTATTGTTTATGAATATATTTTTATTAAAATGAATATCTGATGTGTATTTATGTCAAGCTGCGGGAATACACAAGAGAGCTACGCACTGTGATCACAAGGACGGAGAGGAGGGGCTCTGTTGTCAGCACCCTCACACGGCGATGAAGGAGAAACTACCGCATTGTGTCTATCTGCCTGGGCATCCCCCCGGGGACCTTCACTTTGGGAGTATTATGATAAGTCCAAGGCCTACCACAAGATTGGGCCCGTCACACCACTAGAATTCTATAATGAATACGCAAGCCAGTATACAAGTGGAGGACAAGGTGAGTGGCACTTAGGCTCAATATGTCATTTTTTTAGTGAACAAAATAATATGTTCAACCCTCAGCTATTGCGCATTTGGCTATAGCATTCAAAGCTATTGCGGGAACCTCAAATCTGCACACCCCGGCTATATGCATGTAATCACTGCTATCATGCACTGGAAGTTAAGAAAAATTTTGGGTAAAATTTAAAATTCCCTTACGTCATCAGTTACGTCATACATAACATGCTCCTGGATTGGTTAACGTCACTGGGCCAGCAGGCGCTTTTGTTTGGCCGTCATCTATCCCTTCCTTACTGCCTTTATCAGTCTTCCTGCACATGCCCTGTACAGTCACTCCACATAATTCGCGAACACACAGGCCTCGGATCCTCCCCTTCCATTTTTTTTTCGTATTTTCCAATAATTACGTTCATATTCTCTTGACTCCCCCCCCCCCTTCCTCCAAAAAAGCCTGGACCATCTTCCTCCTCCTTCCCGGGGATGGTGTTAACCCCAGGGGGGGGGCCATCTCTTTCTTCTCTCCTCTCTCTCTCTTTCTTCTCTCCCTCTTCTCTCTCTTTCTTCCTTTCTCTCTCCTCTCTCTCTCCTCTCTGACACTATCCACAATGAGGAAATACATACATAATGTAAAATTAAAAATATTTTTAAATAAAATTTGCCAAACAATTTATTGGCTACTCTCACACACACCCCACACACACACACACACACACACACACCACACAACACCACACACACACACACACACACACACACCACACACACCCCACCCACCCACCCCAAACACACACACCCCACATCTTGCTCTCAGTTTTACGAATTATTTTGCTATAGCCTTTTTTATTTTTTTCCAAAAAAAAAAAAAGAAAAATATTTAAAAGTTTTTTTCACCTCCCTGATGAGGAAGGACCATTGAAGGGCCAATGGAAGGGAGGAAGGAGGGAAAAGGGGGAGGGAGGGAGCTTTTTTAAAAATTTTTTCCATTAGCGTTGGTGCGGAATTTAAAAACTATAATTACTATCAGGGCTTCCCCCCCCCCCCCGGGGGGGAATTTTCCCCCCCAACCCCCCCCCCCCCCCCCCCTTTTCAAAAAAAATTTTTGGGGCCCCCCCCCCCCCCCGCAAAGTATTGGCGGATGTCCCAAAAGGGAAAAAGTAAGGGGTGTTTGCTTATATTTTACCACCACCCTAGCAGAGGGTAGGGTATTTTTTTAAATTTTTTTCGTTTGTTTTGTTTGTTTTTTGGTCCCCGAAAATTTTTAAAATTTACTAATAACAGCTTTCAAGGTTTTTTTTCAAATTTTTTTTTTGCCAACAAGAACAGGGGGGGGGTCCCCCGAAAAACGAGATTGGGTTTCACCGGCATCCCAAAAAGGAACTCGAAACGAAAACATAACTAAGGTAAAAAAATAGGGTTTGGGTTCCCGGGGCCACAAAAAAAAGAAAGAAAAAAAAAACGGGGTTTTTCAAGCAAAATAAACTATAGCAAACACCAAACACACAGCGCTTATTACCCCCAACTGTACTACCTTTTGTAGAAAAAGCATTTTGAAAAAGAAAAAAGCACACAAAAAAACATAACTGCACATTAATTAAACTAAAACATGCATAACATCCACAAGGGTAAGTTTTTGGGGGGAACAGGAAGCTGCAAGTACCCGCTGAGAGCCCTGTTTTCTCTCTCCCAAGCTCGAGAGAAAACGGGGACTGCGTTTTCAGGGAGCTGGGGTTTGGTTTTTCTCCCCCCCCTTTTCACTTTAGCTCCCTTAACATTCCCTATTTAGCCACGAAGCGCCCCCAATTTGAATTGACCTATTTTGAAATTTGTCCCCAAAAAAGAGACCAAGATAGCTTTACAACAATGCAAACTGCCTGTAAAGTATGTGTCTGAGGTCGTAAAATGGTCATGATGGAGTCAGACGCTGTAAACAATGTCACGAAGGAAAATCCGTCATTTTTTGTCACGATAGAGTTTCGATAACCATGACAGTGCATGAAGTATCAGATAAAGTCAAGAGCCAGCCTCATGCAAATGCCCACACGGGGGGGGTGCCATGGGATGGGAAGGAAGGGCCCCGGGGTAGAGATGAAGGTGGGAGAAACAGGGGTTTTGGGTTGTAAGGAGAAGGGGGGAAACGGGGGAGGGGGGGTTTTTAAAGAAGAAGGGGTGATGGTGTTGGTGGGGGAAAAGGGGGGGGGGGATGGAGAAGGGGGGGTTGGGGGTGTGAGGGGTTAAAACGGGGTGGATCCACCCCCCACCCCCACCCCTACCCCCTTCCCACACCACTGGTCATGGGAGTAGGGGGGGGTGGCATCACCCACGTGGTCATGGGAGTGGGGGGAAGGGAGTAAGGGGGGTGGAGGTAAATGAAAAAGGGGGGGGAGAAGGGGGAAGGGGGGTGAAAAAAAGGGGGGGGAGGTGGGATTGAAGACTCGAGAGGGGTAGGGTAGGTAAGGGAAAAGGGGGGGGTGCGCAGACCCTTCCACTCCCCACAAACTCGCTCTGTGCATCTGAATCTTGTAATTGCCCCGGGATTAAATTTTTTAGGCCAAATTGTGACCGACCCACCAAAAATTATCAATTTTCAGATGATTATCAGGGGTCGACAAAAAAAATCGAATATAGGTTCTGGATAAATGAAGTGATTATTTAAATCGACCCTGTGACCCGAATCAAATTTTCAATAACTCCAATATCAATTAACGTTAATATACGTCCATTTTTTGAGAACCAGACGCAATTAAAAAAAAATTGGGGTAAATCAGCAAAAATAGGTTTACCTATGTTTTCTTTTTAAACTGTTAATTTTTTTCTTTTTTCAAGCCTTTTAGGGCAGTGCAGTTTTTTTAGTCGAGGGGTTTTTGTGCAGTGGCAGGGAGGGTGGGCGCTGGTATTGGCAGGGGTTAGCGGGCGTGTAGTACTTTTTTACCTTGATGTACAGCATTGAATATTTTAAAAACATTTTTTTTTTCTTTGCAGATAGATGTGTTTGTTTTAGGGGTCCTAATTTGGTTGGTTTACCTTTATATGACCTTGTACTGGGCTGGATGGGGGCCCCGAACTGTGTGAATGCATCGGACAGTTTTTGTTACATATGTGAATTTTTTCCCCCGACGTCGAAAAAACCCTCTTAAAAGAATTTTAAAGCAGTTTACGATTACTTCAAGTGCCGTAAGGTGATCAAGATAAGAAGTGGGC
The DNA here is from genome assembly GCA_016584305.1 of Chionoecetes opilio. Taxonomy (NCBI): domain Eukaryota; kingdom Metazoa; phylum Arthropoda; class Malacostraca; order Decapoda; family Majidae; genus Chionoecetes; species Chionoecetes opilio. The sequence continues at coordinate 74,352 of JACEEZ010018752.1, forward strand.
CCCTCAGTAGATGCAACCCCCTGTGTGAACCACTTGAATAAAATGGTGGTGGCAAACGCCCATCAGGCATGGCATTCGCACCAAGGGTTTTGCGGAAACAAAAGGATCACATACTGACGCTACTTCTCCCTCCTAACATCAAGGATATTCAGAAAAAAACGCAGCTAAATCAGGTATCCTGATGTACCTTCTGCCATCGGCCTGTGCCACATGGTCCTGATCTCCCATTTCCCAAAAGTTCCAATTGCAAGTGCTAAAGTGAATCAGTTTCAAAACGAGGGGGAAAAATCCCATGGATACAGATTTTAAGAAATGGAGACAAAAGAGAGCCCAAATCATAGTCAGGAAATGCTACATGACCTTGCTAGGACTGATCTACCCAAGGGAGAAAATTGAACCCTTTGGGACCCGCTCAAGGTGGAATTGCTACAAGAAGGTTCCATCACCACGTTTCTTTGTAGACAAAAAAACTTTCAAGCTTTTTCAAGATGGAACACAAGCTCGACGCCTTTAGTTGAACACCATGGAAAAACTTTGGAGTCTCAAACTTTTGTAAGAGTGATGGGGCTGTTTTATAGATTAGGAAAAAACACGCTAAAGGCCGTTCTTTTTATAAAGGAAAAAAGCTTCGAGTTTCCAATTTGTGTGGCCATGAAAAGAGTGAAACTTATGAAACTATGAAGACTTTTTATCTGCTGTTAAATAGAAGAACAATGGAATCTGTGGGGGGACTGAAGGGAATCTCCTTTCTTTTAGACCCAGTTGGTTACACTAAGCACATGTGTTTTCTTTTTTGTGGGGGCTCTAGAGCAGACAGCAAACATTTCAAACAAAAGGGAAAGGCCACACGACCGAAAGATACCCGGCAGGTTAAAAAGTATTACAAACCCCTTTTTTGACAGTGAAAAGGTGTACTTACATCCATTGCCTGAAAATTGGTTTTGAAAAATTTTTGAAGGCCGGATCAAAATGGGCTGGCTTTTAGATTTGTTAGCAAAGTTTGAACGCGCGATCTGAAGCCAAAGTAAAGGGGGGGTTTTTTAATGGCCCCCCAAATTTGCAATACTCAAATGATAGACTTTTTAAAAAGCCTAACTGCCCTGGAAAAAGCTGCTTGGGAAAACTTTTTTGGGTGTTAAAAGAATACCCAGGTAGTTTTGAGCATGAATTATGGGAACTTGTAAATGACATATGAAGAGTTTCCATGCGCTTGGGGGTTCGGTGTCACTCAAAAACCCCCTTTTCCATTTAATCTTGATTTCTTCCCAACGAATCTTGGCGCGGTCAGTGATGAGCAGGGGGGAAATTTTTCCACCAGGACATTGCCACCCTGGAAAGCCGATACCAAGGACGATTAAATCCCCAAAAAAAATAGGAATTATTTGGGGAGCTACAAAAATTTTAAAAATAGCTGCTCCTACAAACGAAAGACAAAAATCCCGAAAAACTTTGATGTACTAGGGGGCAGGGTGAGTACTTTTTTTTGTTGGTTAGTTTTGATCATAGTATATTTAATACCAATTTGAGATCTTTACTGTTCTTCTGAAGAACAGTCTAGATTGATGTTCTTGAAATAGCGCATCTTTTTCTCAAAAAAAAAATTTGAAGTTTTGTTCCAAAATACAGAAATTAATAAAAAAGTCAAAAATTTATTTGATTTGGATATTTCGGATTTTCCAAGATGTGGCACATTTTCGGATTATTTTGGAAATAAATTTTAAATATATTTTTTTCCCGTATTTACATTGGTCCCAATAAAGCCCCCAGGCACCACCAGCATTTTAAATTTGAGTAAAATATATTAAAGTAGGGGAATGTTTTTTATTAATTATAAATTATTTACGTATATGAATTTAATAAGCTATTAAAATTTAAAAAGCCGATATTTTAAAAAAAGAATGCTAAGAAAAAACAATTCCATTTTAAAAAGCAGCGAAAATGCTTTCCAACCCACCACAAAGAACTCAAACCTTTTGGTGTCGACCAGAACTTGTACAAACCCTTTGGTAAAATAATAGTCGTAAAAGACTTAAATTTTTTGTTTTTTTTTTAAATTTTTTACTTTATTAAAAAATTGTAAATTACTTTAGTAAAAACTTTAAATTTTTCTCACCCCAGTTTTAATGTCGTAGCGGGATTATTTTTGATTCGTATTTGAAAATAGACCCTAATTTTCAATCTTGTATCATGGGTTTTCGTTTGCTGAATGCTTTATAACGGACCTCCCTGTAGGTCAAATTGGACAAGTTCGAAAATAAAATTTTCCATGAAAGGTTTAAAGGGTAAATGACCCAAGAGGCATGTCTCTGTGCCCGGAAACATGCATCTCCCTTTCATAGTATCGACACATGCTCCCGTGTCGTGTCCTTCCACACAGTGTTTTCGAGACTGCTAATACGATACTTGTTCATATGCAGGTAATGACCTGCATCTAGATGATCTAGTTTTTATCGATTATATAATGTTTCATTGCTCACTGTTATATATTAGTTACTACTACGTATTTGTTTTATGCAAAAGTGTCAAAAAAAATATTGGTACTCAATGTGACTCAGGCACAAATTATAATTAAGAGAAACCCTGACTATAATGTGGGGGGAAGGGGGTGACGTTATATCTGAAAGTTTGTTATATCCGAGGATCCAAACTTTTCGCCTATAACAAACTTTGTTCGTTATATGAGGTGAAAGTTCCCCTATTCCACCATTTCCGTGTAAAAATGAACTTTTTAGTTACATTAGAAAGAAAGTTTGTATACTTACTACATGCAGCCATCAAAAATACTACACGCATACAGGAAAATAAAAAAAATACGTTGGCGAGGCATAAGAGGACGTGAAAAGGGGGTATTACACTCGGGCTGACAAAGCCAGACTGATCGGCGCACAGCCGCGTACCGCCGGTCGGCTTTGTTTCACTGCCACCATCCTACCTGCGTGTACATGTTTGATCGGCCCACTACCGAACCAAAACCCTTTGCATTTACTGAATTTATTAGGTAAATCCCCGCATATATTGGACTGGCAGAAAAATTTTGTTAAAGCCGAAATTCGTATATCTAGGTCCGAAAAAGCAAGGGTTTACAGTATTCCCGTAAGTTCTTTAGTGCAGCTATAAAATTTTTCACCTTTCGTGCACTCCTGTGACCCCAATTGGGTGTGATAGCTGAGGGTTGAGTTGGGTTATTTAATTGAATTCATAAATAACTTTTTTCTCATACATCAGGTCTTCTCCCATGTGTGTGGGGTGGCACAAAACCCAGAGCAGTTTTTTCACATAAAAGTCTTTTTGGGTTTAAAGAATGTGTAAAAAAATACATAGGAATTGATATCTGTAGGGTGGCGTTAATAGACTTGGAAAAAACTTAAAAAATTGGGGATGAGAAAATGGAATAAAGATACGTGGGATGCGATACTTTACTCTAAGTCCAACTTTTTACTCTTGTCGATACTAAATATGTATGTAAACAGCATTATAAAAAAAATGGTTTATAGTCAGTTATAACCCAATGATATAATAAAACAGTATATTTTACCAGTTTTAAATGGTATAGTTTAGTGATTCTTGCTGTTATCATCACAATTGCTACACTGTAATGCTTCTGGACATGTTTGGTTGTGATGAAATACTATCTGTGAAAACCGTAATTTATATCTATGGGCAGACTTGTATTTGACTGAAACTACTATGTAATTTGAATATGCGTAGTAAGGGGAGTGCCTGTATTACCATTGAGAGTTTGTGGTTGCATCCAAATCTGGTATGCTACAGTATTTTCTCATGGTTCAGTGGTTTCATTCGGCCCCCTACATGTCTTTTACATCTAAGTTTGTGATGGCATATCATGCTTTTACTGTTTTGAGTGCATTCCATGTTCCATGGCTTGAAGATTTTTTAAATTACACTACATTCATATTTTTGCTTCTGTTTGCAAAAATTAGAACGTAGTTTCGCAAATCAACAGGACCCCAGCCATACATATTCTATCACCTTCTACATGTTTCTTCCAGGTGTGTTTGGTGACTGACCCGAGGCCCAACAATGCTTATGGTCATGCTTACACAGTGGATGCCCAGGGGAAAATGGTTGGGGACGACCCACCAATATACAATCAACCAGTTTGGGGACGCTCATGAACATTACCAGTGAGAGCATCAAAAATGGGGAGGCTGTGTGGTTTGGCTGTGAGGTGGGAAAGAGGTTTGCTGGGAAGCTAGGAATCCAGGATCTTTAAATGTGAGTTGCTGTGTGAAATCATTTTCTTTGGTTCATGTTTGAAATCAGAAGGATGCAATCATGGCCTCTGGAATAATATTAAATCTATCTGCAGATCAGAATGTTGAAACGAATCAAGTTCACACAGTCAGTGTTTTTAAGCAAGCTGTTAATTTATTATGATTCCTTTCCATTTACAGTCATGATTATAAGTTCTGCCTTTGGTGTGGAGGTGAACCTGGGCCTCACTAAGCTGACCGCCTCCTGTATGGGGAGTCCCTTATGACCCATGCTATGGCCTTCACTGCCACCACTATAATGTGAGCAATCCCAGCTTTCCAGATGGAGATTAAAGGCAGATTTAATATTGTTACTTTACACTTATGTTTAATTTATGTTTTATGTTTACTTATACATTAATGTGGTGAAAAGAAAGGGTGTATGTAACAATTACTATTAAATTTAAAGGGATTTAAAAAAGATATTAACAGGGAAGAAGTTGGTATGGATGAAAAGCTATTGCATGGCGTAAAAGCATTTGATAAGGATGCAAAGGCATCAGGGTAAATGCATAAATGAGTGAAAATTAAGATAGAAGCTGAGGGTGAATAATAAAAAAAAAGGTGATTTTTGAAAGGTTAGGTGCAGTGGTAGATTCTGAAAGCTCATATAGCGTGAGTGTGCAAAGGAATGTTCAAATTTGGCTGAATGGAGCAAGATTGGAGGTGGCTTAGTAGGAATTTAAGTATCTTGTTTAATTGTGTTGCAAGCATGAAGGAGGGAAAGGGGAGACGGAGAAAAAGCGCTGCAAATAAGGAAAATGGTTGCATCTCTAGGACGTACGATGAAAGGAAGGACTGTGAGCATGGAGGTGAAAAAATGACCGAGATGCAATGATTGTATCAACTGTTATATCTGCAAGTGAGACTTGGGTCTGGAATGAAACAAAAGGTCAAGGATCCAAGCAGTTGAGATGAGTTTCTGGGAAGTGCCGGTGGTGTGAGAGGAATGTATAGTTAAGTAATGAAAGTTTTTTTAACAGGTTTGGTATGTCAATTTAGGATAAAGGGATGACATGTGGAAAGGTTAAAAGGGTAAAGTGCGGCCACTCTGAGGTATTTGAACATATGAAAGAATAGCAGAAAGTGAGATGAGAAAGAGAGTACAGGGAGTACAGGGTTATACGAGCATTCGTTATACGATAATCCGATGATACGAGATGTGTAAATTAGGGTCTATTTTCAATATACGAGATCAAAAATCCAATGATACGACATTCAAACTGGGGTGAGTAAAATTATCAAGCTCAAAATGCGCGCCCTACCATTCCCGGATTTGGACAAAGGGGATTTGGTTGACCCCAGTGAGGTCACCCCTAGCAAGCCGTGACCTGAAGGGAAATTTTAAGCATATGGCGTGGCCTGACCTTTAGGGTAATTAGCAGGTGTGCGGACCCAACCTTTGGGGACCGCTACACTACCTTCTTGTATTCACGCGGCTTTCCCCTACATTACAACGTCTTTTTTGTTGTTATGCATGTTTTATTTTTAAATTAATGTGCAGTTATGTTTTTTGTGTGCTATTTTCTCTTTCAGAATGCTTTTTCTACAGAATAGGTAGTACAGTGTGGGTAAAATAGACGCTGTGGTGTTTGTTGGTTTTTTCTATAGTTTTTTTTAGTTTGAAAAACATGCATTTTTTTTTTTTTTTTTTTTTTTTTTAAAAATTGATGGGGTATGGAACCAAACCTTATTTTACCTTTAGTATGTGTTTCGTTATACAAATTTTTGCTTTAGAGTTGCCAGGTGGAACCAAATGCTGTATTTTGGGGACCTCCTGTATATAGTGGGAAGTAGTTTTGTTTGGTACGGAGGAGCCCCTTAGGGAAAGAAGGACGTATTAGAGTTAGGAGAGAAAGGGACAAAAAAAAATGAGACGATTAGAGCTTTTTAAAAAAGGGGAATGCAAAGACGGAAAAAGGTGACTTCGTCCGGTCTACCCTTGGTGGAAGTTCTTAGGAACGGACCCCAGAGAAGATGATAGATAGATAGATACATGACACACACCAAAAAACCCACACACCCCACCCCCACGCACGCAGCACGCACGCACGCACGCACATATATTTTAAAAAAAGGGGAAAAAAAAGAAAATGTAAAAAAAAATTTTAAGTAGTAGAAAAAAATAGGAGGAGATGAAGAAATAGAAGAGATACATAGGTTTAGGGAAATTGAGGAGGGGGGGGCCCCCCCCTAAATTTAAAGTTTAGTCACAAAATACAGCACTAGATATTTTGTCTAAGCAGGGAAAAACTGGCAAAGACGAAGATTAAAGAAAATTTAATAAGAAAAGATATAAATGAGAAGAAAGAGCCAGTTTTGAATTACTGTTAAAGAACCAAAAAAAAAAACCCTAATTGAGAACGGAAGAGGAAAAACAGAAATTCATTGGATTTTTGGCCCAAAAAACAAAAGAAGTGGTACTACAAAAAGAAAAGAGAAAGAGAAACAGTTAAAGGGGAAAATAAAAAAGGATGGCGGGTATCTTTAAACAATTAAATGGGTAGGGTCAACATTAAACAAAAAGTAAACGTTTTCCCGAGGCCAAAAAAACAGACATTTTGGGTTTTAGTAGAAACAAAAGCCGAGTGATTCTGGGAGTGATTTGGGGGGGTCAAATAATGTATGGGGGAGAAACAGAAACCCCGAAAAAGGGGGGTGGTGTAATGGTGTTAACAAGGAAGGAGTGGTAGTAGGGAATGTGGAAAAAAAAAAGGTTGGGCAGAGGTTTTTAAATAGTTTTGGTGATGAAAAAAGGGAAGAAAAAAGAGATTAGTACTCGTATATTTCCCACCTAAGAAAAATTCCCCTGGGGGAGAGGGGGATATGGAGACATGAAAAGGGGAGACACGGGCCCAAATTTTTAAAGAACACTATGGAAAATTTGTGAGAACATAATTTTGAGGGGAGTTTTAATGCAAAAATTGCGGAAAGAATGGTATATAAAGGAGGAAAAGCTCATGGGGGGGTACATTTTTTGGTTTCGGTAATGAAAAACTTTATGACTCAGTGGATTAAACGAACACAAGATCAGAGGTAGCAAAGAACCAAAGGGATAGACCTACATTGACGAAAGAACTGGAAGAAATTTAGTAAAGAAGTTATCGGGCCCCATTGGAAAGAGCACCAGTACTTTTAATTTTGAAATAAATGTAGAAAAAAGAGGGAAAAGAAAAGAACACAAGAAAGGAAATACTTTATGGAAAACGACTTTGACGAAAAAGAACATTTTTCGGAGAGAAGACTGGAGATTTCCCATGCAGCAAGGAGTCCCCAGAAAAAAGGGATGAGTTCACCCAATTTCCCCAAAGGGAATAAATAATTATTTTCCAAGGATAGTTATCAGAAAAAAAGAAAAAGAATGAATGGTTTAAAGAAAATTGAATTGCAAGACTAAAAGAAAAAAAACATGGAATATTTGGAGGAAAAAAGGAGGTATCAAGTTTTGGGAGAAGTACAAAAAAACTAGAAAGAATTTTAAAGAATCCAAGAGAAGAAAAAAAGTAAACTAAAAGGGGAATTAAAAAAAAATGTAAGAACGAACCGAAACTTTTCTATAGATATATAAAGAAAATGAAAACAAGGAAGGAATAGATAACTGAAGGGGAAAGGCATAGGGACGAAGAGCATTCAACAGGCTGAGGTGAGAAAAAGTGCTTACAGACTGTATTACAAAAGAAAAAAATTAAAACGAAAAAAATAATAGCAAAGAAAAAATAAGGAAGAAAAATGTAGACGTAATAGAAGTAAAAAGGAATGGGAAATCAAGAGTAGAAAAGCCCCGGGTCCCGATGGAGTGTCGAACGGGGAAAAGAAAAAGTGAGTAAAAAAAATACGGAATTTTAAAAGTGTAATTTTAGAGTTCACTCGAGGAGAGCAGATCCCACTTGATTTGGAAAAGAGCAAATATTGTGCCAATTCACAAAGGAGGAGACAAAAAGAACCAAATTTCAGGCCATATCATTAAAAGTGTGTGGCAAAAAGTGTGAAAAAAATTTTGAAGAAAAAGTGGTTTGAAAATTTGGGGAAGAGACAAAACACCCCGCAGGTGGCCAGTTTGGATTTTGAGGAGAATGTCTTACAACGAACTTATTAAGCTTTTACCGAGTGACGATGTGACACAGGAAAAAGAGGGGTGGGGCGATTGCATAACTTGGACCCAAAGAAGGCATTTGACAAGGTAACTCATAAGAGACGCTTGGAAATAGAAATTAGGGGATTAAGGGTGGGGTTTCTGAAGTGGATGGAAGACTTTTAGCAACAGAGAGTGAGAACAGTAATAAAAGATCAGAAGTCAGAAGGGGCAGGGGGATAAGTGGGGTTCCCAAGGATAGTTTGGGCCCCCTTCTTGGGCAGTAAATGTATGAAGAAGGAATAAAAAAAGTTATATGGTATTCGCTGATGATTCTAAATTTCTAAAAAAAGTAGAAGTAAAGAGGACGTGAGGGGTTTACAAAAGGATCAATAAAATTTTCAGATGGAGTAATTGGGAAAAGGAGTTTAAAGCAAAAAATGTAAAGTGATGGAAATGGGCAGAGCAAAAAAAGACAGAGAGGAAAGTATTCGATGGGAAAAGAATGGATAATCAAACAAAGGTCAAAAAGATTGGGGGGAGGATTAAAATAATTTGGCATGAGAAGTATAAACAAGATCACAGGAAATACATATCAGTGCTGAGGAATATAAGAATGGCATTCAAATATCTGGATGAAGAGATGATTAAGAAATTGATAACATCTTTGATTTGACCAAGGTTGGAATATGCGGCAGTGATTTAGTCACCACATAAAAAGAAGGATATAAGGAAGATTGAGAGAATACAAAGAGCAGCCACAAAAATGGCTCCAAGCCTGAGAGATTTACCATATGAAGAAAGACTTTCAAGACTGAACCTCCCAACTCTTGAGAAAAGAAGAGAAAGGGGAGATTTTATAGCAATGTATCAAGAGCATCAATGGTCGGGAAAAAAAATTGACAGGAGATCTGTTTTGTGTGGGACGATAGAAGTGCAAGAGGCCCATGAGAAGAAATTAAAAAGGACAACATGCAAGAGGGATATAAAAAAATACAGCTTCCCATATAGAAGCATAGAAGCCTGGAACAACCTTGATGCAAAAGTGATTAATGCAAGAAGTATTCAGGACTTCAAAGGCAAGCTGGATAATAGTAGATTTGGAGACGGGACAGTACGAGCACAGCTCTTTTCCTGTATGTTACAACTAGGTAAATACACAAATAGTTAATCTGTATTGTTGCTTTGTATTGAGATTTGATCCTGGAATCACATAAAACACTAACACAGTATATTTGTGATGGATGATACAAGCAGATACATTCCGCAGTGACTACTCGTACATCGAATTCTCGTATAACGAAGGTATTAGTACATGGGCTGAATGGGGATACGTTCCTGACCAGACAAGGTTGATTCATGACCTTGTGTGTATTCATTTTTAAGTAAGTATAGGCATACATGTAAGACGCATTTTAAAGATAATGCTGTATCAAGGGATGTAAAATTTAGGCACACAAAAAGAATGAATAGAAGTATAGGAATATATACAAAAATAGAAGGAAAGATAAACTACGTTGTTAAAATGAAACATGCGTGGCTCTAGGACTCACAGCTCCGTATTAGCCTGTTGACAGCAATAAGCGCATTTTTGCGAGACTCGCCAGGGCGGTCTAGGCTGGCCCAGGCTGCACCGATGCTCGCGAAAACACATCCAGACCGGCGCTGTCCCATCCGTGGTTCCTATTGGCTGGGCGATTGAGTGGGCGATCCTACTGTCTTGCTATCTCCCCCTCCCCCCCCAAGACACACTAAAGGGATATTCATTTTACCTCACGTAATAACCTCCTAGCTGACACATGAATGGTGAACATCATTCTGTGTGATGAAGAGTCGGGTATACAAATCTCTGGACGGAGAAAAAATCCAACAACACAATATTGCAAGACCTGTCAAACGTTTACTACATCACTAGGAAGCTCACCACACATACTACAACTTACATAAACTTTATATATTTTTTCCTATAGTTATCAGAATAATTACTGCAATTATTACAGTGGCCAGTCTTCAAACTTCCAATCCTAAGGAAACACTAACTGAACCTATCCATATCTATCCTAACCTTACCTGTCCTCACTTATCCTAACCTCATCACACCTCATCTTTGCACTGGGCACTCCACTGTATAAACCTATCTATCATGACTACACAGCTGTGTAGATGACACTGGCTAGGTGTCACGTGCATCCTATACTGGCATCCACTACTGGGGATTTCTGTGTTTAGCAGGCATTGCAATGGAGTGTTAGCCCTATTATAAAAGTTTTGCCTTGTGCAATTAATATGTTCTCAATACTTCATGTTACTACTGACTGGCGTAATGATTTAAAGGTTAGATAAGCAAAGAAATGATGAAAAATAAGTAGATATTGCCATACAAAAAACTCGTATCATCGAAAAAATGCTCGTACAAAAAGGTTGCAAACTCATGAATGTCATACCATCCAATTCTCATATATCGAATGCTCATATAGCGCAAGCATACTGTACTACTAGTTTTATATCTGTTTTTAAGGTATGAAGCTTTGATACTAACCAAAAATGTTACTGTAAATACATGAATAGTCAATAACCTATTTGTATGGTTTCTATATATGGAGTTCATGGAGCTATATCAAAGGCCAGTATTTGTGTATCGTTCGTACCACTATCAAAAACAACATACAGCATTAACGCACAGCTATACAGTACTGTACCAGCATCATTGCATTGCAGCACCACATTCAACCAATTTTTCCAACTTCTACAGGAATCTGGTACTCCCGAGAAGTGGCGTGTTGAAAACAGCTGGGGAGAGGATAGAGGCGAAAAAGGCTACCTCATCATGACTGCGGAGTGGTTCAAGGAGTTTGTATTTGAAGTTGTAGTGGACAAGAAATACGTGCCTGAGGAGATCTTATCAGTGTTCAGCCAAGAGCCCATCGTTTTCCCTGCCTGGGACCCAATGGGAGCCCTTGCAAGAGATGTGAGGCCTCAGTTACAGTTTTAATTAATAATACCTATAATGGAATAATAGTTCTTTTATTTTGTTCAATGTGTAATTAAGAATCATGCATTATTTTTATATATTTTTTCTTTTTTTTTCTTTTTTTTGCTAAGGTTTGACTTTGGTCTGGCCAGGCAAGTTGAGGGTTTGCTATTCTCCCATCTTAACCAATATCAGCATTATCTGTTCTTGCTATGGGACTCCTGCCATATGGATGACCACAAAGTAAGATGCAGTGTGACCTGTGAGAGTCATAAGCCGTTTAGGGGAACAATGTTATTTTCATTCATGTTTTCCTACATATTTCTTTTGTCCTTGATAAGCTCAGCATAATGCTGCTGCTTACACCCGTTGCCTAAGGCTACGCCTCACTTGTTAACAAAGCTCATATCCTCCTACTCGTACATAATACGTATATACCTAATGACTAATTTATATCATAGGAAACTCTAATACTATTTGTCTTAACCTGGCAAGTATTCTAATAGTACACTAAGGAATGTATACTACTACTGGATTTGCATGCTGACCCACCTATTGGGCCTCTCGTACTACTACTATTGTTCAGCCCAGGGTGATCACAGGACTCTAGAGCTGGCTTTTTGTTTTCCCTCACATTATTGAAAGCCCTTGTTGTGAGTGCCACTGAAAGGCAATTTTGTGTGGCATCCTTCTTCAGGCACTGGTCTCATGTCCTATAGTATTGACACGGCTCTTTTTGTAAGCTTAAGTGATTGATAATGTGGAATGTGACCATTTGATGAGATTTTAGCTCGGTGAGTTTCATGTACTGTATACTGTTGGCTTTAGCATGGTAATCGCATTGATGGCTTCATTTTCAATTTATTTTTGTAATAAGAGAACCATTGATTTTACAGAAGAATACAAACCTCTATTCAGAAAGAGATCAAATGTATCATAACCGGACAGATGTCATTCATAAAGCAAATAAGTGGTACTGAAAGTCAGTCTTTTATAACAAACCATCTTAATGATTAGTTAACTTTTATCATAGTGATATCATATTTTGATCATAGTGATGATGAAGTATGTGACAACAGTCTTGTATATTTGGCCCCAGCCCACAGTAATGAATGTGAGCATTCCATCTAAGCTTCCAGTGGCATTGCTGCCAATTTTACTTAAATATTTTTAATTCTAAAGATTTAGCAGGAGGAAATAAAAATATGGTTATTATATACTATATATATACTATTATACTATTTATATATACTTATTTCCATATTCATTGCTTTGAAATAATGTTTTAAAATTTTAACTACAATTATAGAAGTTTAGGAGTATCTCATTGCATGTAATGAACAGTACCAGTACTTGCTTGTTGGAACAATTTAAAGATTGTATGTGACAGCTGTCAGGAAAAGGAGCAGACATTTTTTTTTCCTAAAAGCCAAACTTGAGGTCCATGTGTCTGGGAGGAAGCACTGTCATCAGCCCAGTGTTCTGTCTGACCCTCAACTCTTGTTGTAGAAAACTATCACCTGGAATTATCTTAGAATTTAATAAACATTCTTAGAATTTTTCATACATATACTGTATTTGTATTTGGCTACATATATAATTTCCCATAGAAATTTGAGGCCTTTGCATGACATTAATTCTAGCCACATGAAAGTTTAATTACAAGGAAGGCTAATTGTAGTAAAATTACTGTTCCAGTAATGGAAATATATCCGAGTTTGTGCATAAATGGGCTTGACGATCACTTAAGTATCACTTAACACAAACATAAGACAATGAGCAAAGTTTTTTTGAAGTGACCAAAAATTGATACTAATCAAAGCATAGAGAGCATCTGTCTGGCTGTGAGGCGTGTCTGAAATTGGCCCATACACACTGAAACCTTTGATATAATCACTGAGAAGTGTTGACAGCATACACGGTGGGGGATATTATTCCTGTGCCTCCTCTGTTGTTAAGGATTTCTCATGATCCCTAAATTGGGATGTGGCATCAGAAAACACACAAAGGCAGAACAAGGTTAATGAACAAATCTATTTAGGGTGTCATTTGATCATTAATATATATTTTGTTTATCTTCAGATCTGATATAGTGTCAGTGGCTGTATGGCCTCATAAATGCATTTCCAACAATATTTTGTTTCATTTCCTGTAATTTTATTTAATTTCCAGTACTACTTATGGGAAACACTTGCCATACACTGATGTCTAAATCAATGTCATTGAAGATTGTCTTTCATGAACCAGGCTTCTCCCCAAAAATGTGGGGTGGTACACAACAAAAGCAGAATTTTCTGCCTCATGTGTTTTGTGGGAAATTGTGCTACTGGAGGAAGGAATCTCAACCCTCCCACCCTTGTCCCGTCCAGTCACCTCCTTTGACACACAAGAATGCGGAGACACACACTATGCCCTGTGCCTCTGGGTTTGTTAAATAGATAACCAAGTGGGCTGACTATGTACACCATAAGGCAGAGGTTCTCAAACTTATTGGTCTGCGACCCCTCCAAATAATTTCAAAAGACTTTAAGACCCCCACCTCCTTACCAAAGCATTTCTGACAATCTGACACATATAATCTCTTACACAAACACACACACACTCACACACACATAAAGGTAATCCTATTGTTCCGTATCATAACATTCTAAGTAGGCCAATAAAATAAATAAGTATGTATGCCAAGTAATAATAAGTATGCCAATAAAATAAAAAATAAAATGTAAGATTTGTGATTTGGTTTTGTGATGCATTATCGATGAGGTGAGGTCTGAGGCAGCTGGGTGTGTGATGAGATAGGTACTGGACGTGTGAGAGTGGTGGTGAGGGCTTGACGGGAAGGGGACGAAGGAATATAAGATCTAGGATCCCTGAATAAAGTGGTAATGCCATTCGTTGCACCATGTTAAAGGCTGCTGGGAGCCATATTGACTACCGGACTTTTCCGCTCACATAGAGTTGTGGAGTTTCTTAGTCCTATTTTCGCTGACTTTAATCAGTGTAATGCCATGCTGCTGTGCCGTCGGATGTAATAATAAGTGAGAAGGGATTAAAATTGTACAGAGTTTTTACAAACCCCTACAGAAGGAAAATATGGATAAACAGTCAGCCGTTTGGACTGGACACCGTCTCCATCTTATTTGTGTCAGGTATGTTCTATTGCTGTGTTGTCAGACACTAGAACGTAAGAACATAAGGAATCTACAAGAAGCTGATATATAGACCTACACGTGGTAGTTCCCGTAATAACACATACATTACCTACATCCACCTTTCATCTTTATCCATATCCATATATTTGTCTAGTCTTCTTTTAAAACTTCCTATCATCGCTTCCCTAACTACCTGATAACTGAGTCTATTCCAGGTGTATTAGGTGTTCAGGTTCACTCGAATTTGCCATGTAAGTTAGTATGAAGTATAATATAGACAATGATTTAGAAAGAATCCATGGAGCCTTTTAATGTAAGTTAGGCTTGGGACTACATTAGGATATTTTATTCGCATATTATAGTTTATTTCCTTTATAATGACAATAATGGTAAATCTTTAGTATTCCAGACACAAAGTCCATATATATTATTGAAATACAATGCAGTCTTAATCAATGATACAAAATTAAAACTGACACTTAAACTTTAAATCAATACAGCCTTATTGATATGAAAGTAAGTATGATTATCATTGCACAAACTTTGAGATTATAGTGGCTAAGTTATCCATGAAGACATACTTGAAATAGATTCCACCAATGCTTCACTATTT
Source organism: Chionoecetes opilio (assembly GCA_016584305.1). NCBI lineage: Eukaryota > Metazoa > Arthropoda > Malacostraca > Decapoda > Majidae > Chionoecetes > Chionoecetes opilio. The sequence goes on from JACEEZ010018752.1 coordinate 89,434, forward strand.
TTTATTGAAACCATACATCACTACCCTAATTTCTGCACTTATGCTATTTCTTGGGGATTCTTAGTCTAGCTATAAACCTGCACACAAGGTTCCTTATCATAGCCTGACAGGTTTTAACATTTCAGTAAGCAAACATCTTGCTTGCGCTGCACCAGCCAGGTAATCTATGCAATACCTGAAAGCATTGTTGCAATGTAGCTATATATCTATTTTCTGTTACAAAAATACGTAGTTTCTTGTACTGTATTACACCCTTTAACTTCAAAAAAATTGGAACCTAAACCATCTACATTAGAATAGAAATATTTTCAATTTTGCTACCTTTATATTCTGTCACTGTTTGGTCTTCATTTAATTACCTCTCTTGTTTAAAATAATCATCCAGACCCATTTTTTTTTTGCCTAATTATATTGAATTCAAAACACCTAATCCACCAAAAATAATTGATTTCCAGGCCTTATTTCCGTAAACACGACTTTTGTAAAAAACGCGCGAAATATTTTTTCTTCCCGCCAACAGGGTTACGAATGTTATTGATGACGTCAGAAGAGTAAGTCCCTCTCTCTCTCTCCTTCCTTTCCTTTCCCTTCTCTCTCTCTCTCTCTCTCTCTCTCTCTCTCTCTCTCTCTCTCTCTCTCTCTCTTCTCTCCTCTCCTTTTCTCTCTCTCTCTCTCTCTCTCTCTCTCTCTCTCTCTCTCTCTCTCTCTCTCTCTCTCTCTCTCTCTCTCTCTCTCTCCTCTCTCCTCTCTCTCTCTCTCTCTCTCTCTCTCTCTCTCTCTCTCTCTCTCTCTCTCTCTCTCTCTCTTCTTCCTTTCCTTCTCTCTCTCTCTCTCTCTCTCTCTCTCTCTCTCTTCTCTCTCTCTCTCTCTCTCTCTCTTTCTCTCCTTTCTTTCTTTTTCATCTATTTCTTCTCCCTCCTCCTCTTCCTTCTCCCTCTTCATCCTCCACGAGAGAGAAAAAAATTAAGGAGAGAGAGAGAGAGAGAGAGAGAGAGAGAGAGAGAGAAGAGAGGAGAGAGAGGAGAGAGAAGAGAGAGAGAGAGAGAGAGAGAGAGAGAGAGAGAGAGAGAGAGAGAAAGGAGAGAGAGAGAGAGAGAGAAGAGAGAGAGAGAGAGAGAGAGAGAGAGAGGAGAGAGAGAGAGAGAGAGAGAGAGAGAGAGAGAAAGAGAGGAAGGAAGGAGAGAGAGAGAGAGAGAGAGAGGAGAGAGAGAGAGAGAAGGAGAGAGAGAGAGAGAGAGAGAGAGAGAGAGAGAGAGAGAGAGAGAGAGAGAGAGAGAGAGAGAAGGCACAACTGTCTTGCTGCACCCATAAAGGATGCATGCATGTGGCATATCGCAAAAAAAATCTATCAGAAACACCCAAAAATCTTCAAGTACTATATTTATCTCTTGTGTTAACGTGCTTCTTATCAGCGCGCTTCCTTTTGTGACGTCACCGAGCCGTGGCGCATCGTCTGCTTGCCATGAGGGGCGTTTTGGAAGCTCGGGGAATTTGCAGATTTTGATTGCGGATTATTTAAAAACGGCTGACTGGATGCAAAAACTGACGACATATTGTTGATATATACTCGTTAATGGCTATAATTTGATTGCATTAAATCAGGAATGATGAAATGGTCTGGACGATTACTTTAAGTTCCACATCCAACTTGAAGCCATACTACCTTATACAAAATCTGTATCTTTCTCTTATAGCCTCTCACTGTTTTTCTTCTTTGCTTCATCAAATTTTTCTTTTAATAATTCCATATTCTCTTTGTTTAGATATCTTATCCATATATCCTTCATGTCTTCATTTATTTTAAATTTTCTAGCAATTCTAATTATTTTTCCCATTATATTTTGGCTTTGAAAAGTTATCTTTATTGACATGTGCACATGTCTGCCACTCTCAATGTGTTTTTCTGTTACTACTGTCGCCTATTTTATAATTCTCATGATGCTGCTCATTTCAATTTTGTCGCTTACAAATCTATTCTTTATTTCATATTTTTTCCAAACTGCCCCAAGAGATTCATTGGGTTTGATTTTTTGTTTAAAGATACATTTTTTCCTTGCCCTTCGTGTCCATGTTACATTACGATTTCAACTGAATCCTGTATCTTTTATTCTTTTTATATGTAAGACCTTCTCCGAAACATCTGGGGTGCCACCTATAACACAGAGCAACTCACTCACAAACACTAGAAGCAATATGTACTGTACATCCTAAACATACATAATTTTATGAAAACTCAAAATCCACTTATAGTCCAAGAGCATTAGGTCAAATTTAACTAAAAGCTAGAAAAAAGTCCTAACAAGCTGATTTTTTCAGGGTTTACTCAGAGTTGGGCTCTAAATAACATACTAAAAGTCCCGTGGAATCCAACAATAGGAAAACCTTGACATTCAAGTTTGCGGCCATAATGAATATTCCATATCGATAACATTGGAAAATCGGTTACTCTGCATCAAGTGATCAAACAGTGGTGTGTAATACCTGTATATATAGATTTTTAAATAAATTTATTCATAAACACTAATATTCACTACAGACATTTTTAAGAGGGCAAATGAGTGACATGACATTATTTTGGTGTAAAAAAATATGAAATGTCAGAACAATTTTTTTCAGTAAATTCAAGTAAGTAAAGTAAAACAACTGACACATTGTTCATGTGAAGAAGAAAACGAATAACAATAATGTACAACAGTGAAAAAGTTTACTAATTATAATTATTTATAGAATGTAGAAATGTATTCACAACGCCATTGTTAAAACAGGTTATGTCATAACACAAATGCTTTCAATTAACTTCATCATTACATGATTGCTGTGGCTCATTCAGTGGACTTGTATGACTATAGCTGTCAAGTGCTTAATGTTTGTGCAACTCCTTATATATGCATAGCTTACATAACGTTTAGTTAATTTTCAAGTATCACAGGTAGGTACATCTGAATCTGATTGGATGTTGGAGCATGTAAGTCCATAACACTGACTGCACATAATTGAGCAGCTTAAACCCCCTTTCCGGCAGCTACAAGTCCTACCACATCCAGTTTTGCAGCCACAGGAGATCATACGCAGCACTTTTGATGGGGCAATTGGCTTATCTGTCTCTATGACTGCCAATGTGCCAGTTGCTGTCACTTTCCAACCCCATTCCAAGGGAGACATTTCATTGCCCATCCACTGTTGCACAGTGTGATAGGTGCGGTATGAATGAAATTTGGCTGCAGCACTTGTAGGAGGCAGTGATTCTATCTTAAACACGGAAACTGTATATATAGTTGGCTTGCCACTCACTGATGTTGTAATCATTTGATCACCATAATGATCTTTCAGTCTTTGATGAAGTCTCTTACCGGTGTAACCGTCCTCCTCATTGCAGTAACTTTCATATATATTAACAAGCTCAGGCAAAGAGTACTGACACTCATCATTACCATCTAAATAATCACACAATTTGTGATAGGCCTCACACTTTTCTCTGTCAATGGGTCTACCACTTACACCACTATTATCATTATTCTGGTGACAACCTAGGTAGAAAAGTTGAGCACAGCGTCTGTGGTATTTCCCTTCTGCAGCCACTAAATCGAAACTTCCCTGTATCGCAGTTTAACCTTTGATAGTGGGGTGGCTTATGGCCAAAAAATAACCCAATCGTTACACGCTGGCCCAAAGCACCAAATTTGGTACATGCAGTTTAGGTCAATACAAACATTTTTGGAGGGGGGTACCCGATTTTAAAGGTCTAGGTCATGGTCAGGTCAAGGTCAAAGGTCAAAATGGGGTAGTACTGTCATTTCAGGTGGCAGTTTATTTTTACCATGCCTTATGTAGTGTAGTTACTACCTAACAGCATTGCTGATGGTGTGCGTTTTTCTGTTTCAGGGTGCTTCCTGGTTGAGGACTGAAATCAGCCCAGAGGCAAGTAGAGGAGAGTTTGCATTTCAATCTTCGACACAACATGGATTGGTCAAAGTGCATTATATGCGGTACAGCAGACGGTGCTTTAAAGTGTCCTGCAACACAACAGGATGGCAAAGGTTCACAATCATACGAGGACTTCATGAAAAATGTACAGGGGTTTAAAGAACTGAAATCATTGCCTGCCTGTATTTGTTTCGATGATGATGTGACTGCAAACTATCTCAATGTAAATTGTGCCAAGTGGCATAAAAACTGTCATTTGTTATTTGCCAAATCAAAACTGCTAAGGGCACAGGAGAGAAATGCTAGAAAGAGGAATTGTCCAGTACTAACACCACTCTGGCGATGGTGTTAGTACTGGACAAAGAAAGTCCAAACGGGTATCTCTACCTGATGAACTCAAGTGTTGCAACATGTGTATATTTTGCAAGAAGTCAGATGGTGTGCTTCACAGTTGTGCAACTTTAGGACTAGACAAAACACTGCGAGAACAAGCAGACGCACTACAGGATACTGATTTGTTAGCTACTATTGCGGGTGGGGATCTTGTTGCTATTGAAGCAAAGTATCACAAACAATGCATGGATGCATTCCGCGTTCGATACAGAAGTTACAAACGATCTCAGGCTACACTATCGGATTCAACTGATCAATCAATGACAGACTCGAGGGTATTTGCAGAAATTATATCTTTCATTGAAACGAATGTCGAGGAGGGGGAGTACATATTTCCATTAGAAGATTTGCACAAAATGTGTGTAACTCGCTTTGCAGCCTTGGGGTATGAGAAACAGGTGAATAAGACACGACTGAAAAAACAACTTCTGGGTCATTACCAGGATCAGTGTCAGGAACAATCAGTTGGCAACCAAACAGTCCTTGTTTTTAATGAAGGCCTTCAAAAGCTCTTGAAAGAGGAGTTGAACGCTCGTGATTTTGAAAAAGACGCTCTCTCAATGGTACACGTGGCAAAGGTAATACGACAAGAAATCTCCAAGACAAAATTCCGTACATTTGATGGAAGTTTCACCCCAGATTGCCAAGATGATTCAGTGCCAAATTCTCTCAAGGTCTTGATCTCCATGTTGTTATATGGATCAAACATCAAGGAGCAGACAGCAAGAAATTCACAAGCATGTCTGACAATATGCCAGCTGATTAGATTCAATTCCAAAGAAAAGCCCAAAGTAGCAGAGAAACCACGTCACCAAAAGACCAAAGAACCACCGCTTCCCTTGTACATAGGCTTGAGTGTCCACACTCAAACCCGGAGCAAGAAAATGTTGACTCATCTCCATGAACTCGGAATCAGCGTCAGCTATGAAGGAGTGTTAGAGGTGGAAGACTGGCTGACAAATGCAGTGTGTGAACGATACCAAGAGGAGGGTTTGGTATGCCCTGTGCAAGTCCTTGACGGGGATGTTCACAGCAGGGGCGCTAGATAATCTGGATCACAATCCAACATCACAAACAGCTGAAGGATCATTCCACGGCACGCGTGGATCACGGATCAGTATGTTCCAGTTTCCTGCAGAGAATAACTAAGGAACGAGTAGAGAGCCCATCAAAATACCACCACAGGCCCAAACTAGAAATCCATCCCTTCCAGATAATTATCGAATAGTTCCAGCTGTCGCTTGCAACATAGTCACTGTCAATGTCACAGAGGCAGCAGCTATGGAAGACGCTGAACCTGAACCTGTGCTACGTGAAGCAATACGCGAGGAAAATCAGTGGTTAGAGGAAAGGATACCAGTAGCTGAAAAGGACAAATAAGAAAAAGGTGATATCATGGCTTGGGTCGCGCATCATTCTGCACGCCAAGATGAAGTCACTGGTATTCCTGGGAAAAGTGTCCTATTGCCACTCTTCTACGAAAAGGCTGCAACGATGGCTATGGTCAAGCACGGCATGGAAGTAGCTACTGGAAGAAATAACAACAGTACGAAACCCTGGGCAAGTACCCGTTATTGCGGTGGACCAGCCTCTCTTTGCTTTGGCCAAATATGCACAGTGGAAATGGTCTGAAAGCCTAGGTGAGTCTGAATATGTCGTTGTCCTGGGAGGCTTACATACTGAGATGGCATTGTGGAGAATGGTTGGGGATCTCTTGGAAGGATCTGGTTGGTGTACTGCCCTTATTGAGAGTAGTGTTGCTACAGCTGGAACCGCTGACTCCTTCCTGAAGGCTGCCCACTTAATCAGAACACGGCATGCACATCAGGTGACTGCCATGACTCTTGCAAAGTTGCAGCGTGATTCCTTTCATGAAATGTGTCCAGATGGCAGCATACTTTTCGAAGACTGGAGAACTGACATGACACACAACAGTTCAACCTTTGCATTCTGAGACAGGATTCTTCAGCTGGAGCTGTTGGTGCTTATCTTTGTGAGGTCGCACAGCGAGAAGAATTTCGCTCTCTATGTAGAAGTATTGGAAGCATTGGCACCATGGTTCTTCGCGCTTGATCGCACGAATTACTCTCGTTGGCTACCAGTACACATCAAAGACATGAAGACTCTTCCACCAGCAATCAGAGATCAGTTCAAGAAAAACTGGGTGTTCCTGAAGGGTAAGCGACCATTCTCAGCCATGCCACTAGACCAAGCACACGAGCAGAACAATGAAAAAGTGAAAGGTTCCGGTGGTGCAGTTGGCCTGACCGCGAACCCGGCTGCCTTGAAACGATGGATGATTGCAGGTCCTGAGCAGGCAAAGATTCTCGATGAGTTTGAGGAGATGAGCAACCTGTCTGAAGAGCCTTCTTTCCAGAGTCACGAGCTAGGACATGCCACTCAGGAAACATTCCACAAACAAGTCAACAATATGTGTGATGCTATTGAATCAATGGGCAACCCGTTCTTGAACACAGCAAAGGAACTCGTTGTTCTTGACACCCATGACTGTATGGATGAGCAGGTTGTGGAATCACTCTACAGAATGGAGCAACTGGGCAAAGAGCAGTACTCAAGGTATGTCAGTGATGTGCTGGTGAGACGAGAGAAATCAATCCACAGCACAATTAAAAGAAACAAACTTCCACTTTTCAAGCGACCACACGCCAGTACTCCCAGCAGAAAGGCAACCCGGGTCCAGGAAATGAAGAGTGACTGTAACCTATTCAGCCAACTCTTCATTGATGCTCAGGTCCGCGACACAAACCTGGAGGATTTTTTCTCACATGAAAATCACACTTGGCCACCAGCATCGTCACTGCATGGGAGACTTCGTCTACCAGGAAACAAATCAGAATTGTTGGCTTGCATCGACCCAAGCATCCAGCCAGAACCACCATCACACTTTGATGCGAAGATTTTCGATGGGGCTGCCATGGTGCATATCCTGCCACATGGAAACAAGTGTACGTTTGGCAAATACAGTGACACAATCTTCATTCCTTGGACAGAGAGACAACTGCAAAGCAGCACTCGAATTGACATTGTATGGGACAGATACTATCCAGACAGCTTGAAGTCAACAACCCGTAAGAAACGAGGGAAGGGGGTACGGAGGAAGGTGTCTCGCAATGCCAACCTTCCCGCGTTCTTTGTTGGATTCTTGCAGGACGACACAAACAAAGAGGAACTTTTTGCTCTGCTCTCAAAAGAAGTAGCCAACCATGCATCTACCCACCTGAAAAATGGGTATACATTACATCCGGAGAGAGAGTTCTGTCCAATCAACCTGGATGTACTATGGACATGAGTGACCATGAGGAGGCAGACAGCAGGATTTCTCTGCATGTGTACGATACCCTGAGGAAAGGTGCACCATCCATTCTTGTCAGAACTGTTGATACGGACGTGGTTGTGATCCTTGTAGGAGTTTTCTATTGTCTTGTCAATCGGTATCCTGACTTGGATCTGTGGGTTGGATTTGGTGCAGGGAGGCACTTTCGGTACTACCACATTAACTCTGTCTGCCTGGAACTTGGTGAAGACAAATTGAAAGCGCTGCCCTTCTTCCATACCTTTACTGGATGTGATGTGACATCCCAGTTTAATGGTAAAGGGAAGAAATCAGCCTGGATGACCTGGAAATCACTCCCAACTGTGACAGAAGGGTTTACCGCAGCATCATCCTCAGCATTCGTTCCTCAAGGCACATCATCTCCGGTATTCAGTGTAATTGAGCAGTTCACCTGTGCCATGTACGACAGCACGACTTAACACAGCAAGGTTAACGACCTTCGGCAAGAGTTCTTTCCTAACAGGGTGAAACTGATGGAAAGGCTACCACCAACACAGAATGCACTGCTCCAACATGTCAACCGATATGTGTACCAGGCCAGTATCTGGACAGAGAGTCTGAAACCAGTCATTGCTGCCCCTAGCCCAGCTGGTTTCGGCTGGTCCAAGTCAGACACTGGGTGGCATCCCATCTGGACCACGCTTCCAGCTGCTGCTGTGGCTTGTAGAGAACTCATAAAGTGTGGCTGCAAGGCGGTTCCCATGTGTGCTAGGAATTGTAAATGCGAAAATGCTGGTCTGGCGTGTACAGCACTATGTCAATGCCGTGGTGACTGTGAAGCATGACGTGCCTTCCTCATCTAGGTGAGTGCAGTTATGCATGCAGTGCTTTATAGAGGTAGTCCATGTAGACAACTCTTTAATGCTAGATATGACTCCCTCAAGTCCATTAACGGTAATTTAGGCAATGACAGCACGTTTTTATGTTGAACATTATTTTGGAAATGGCTAAAGACGGCAATTAGCGAAGTTTGACCTTTAACCTTGACCTGACCTTGACCTTGATCTTTGATATGACTCCCTCAAGTCCATTAACGGTAATTTAGGCAATGACAGCACGTTTTTATGTTGAAAATTATTTTGGAAATGGCTAAAGACGGCAATTAGCGAAGTTTGACCTTTAACCCTGACCTTGACCTGGACCTTTAAAATTGGGTACCCCCCTCCAAAAAGTTTTGCTTTGGCCCAAAGTATATGTGTGCCAAATTTGGTGCTTTGGGCCAGCAGGTAACGACCATTGCCATAAGCCACCACACTAAACCCCATGTATCTCCTCTTTCGTCAGCTTTTTTAACACATTGCTCAAATATTATAAAGTTTCTACAGAACTTGATGCTGATTCCTTTGGCTTATTTTTATCTTGGACGATGAGCTTAGAACAATACAAACAGGTTATTTTTTTTTTTTTTGATGTAAAAAATTTTGTTTTGATGTGCACACATTAACTTATTGTTATGAATGTGGACTCAGGATGAAGGTGGGCTATGTGGAATTATGTGGATCACAGTGGGTGCAGCACCTGAAGGTGGAATGGGGGGGGGGGGGGGCAGTGGTGGTTTAAGGGAGGTGGCGGTTGGTGTATGTCTGAGTGTACAGTGTGTGTGCGTGAGTTTGTGGGTTTGATGTAACGGTTACTTGTGTGTGTGTACGTATGTGTGTACACTATGACGCCGCCCTGGTCTACGTGCAGGGCCTCTGGTTGGCCGGGGAGTTTGTGGCGCGAATATGAGAGAGGTGGGAAACTTTGGCGCGAAGTCGGAGCTGCGGTCCCTGCGGGAGTTTAGCTTGTGACAAGCTTGGAGTAACACGTACCTGTCGCAGAAGTGACCCCCCCCCCCCTCTTTTCGCTGGCCTCCTCGCGCCCTTACTTCACTTCACCACTAAGTGTCCACGTCCTTAAGTAGCGAGTGTTGAGAGATAAGTGCCCGGCCATAACCTCCCAGCTGTGTTGTGCTGTAATGTGACTTTTGTATATCAGTAAAGGAGAACAAAGGAACAGTGGTGTTTATCTTTTCCTTCCCCCCTGTGTTTAGCCTAGCGCCCAACGCTCACCGCCCTGGCACCGTGTCGATCTCACACTCTGGGGTGTAACTTGGTTTAATAGAACAAGGGAAACCCATTTCCGTTACATCGGTGTCTTATAAGTGTGGATTATTAACCTACAGTTAAATTTTGGTGGTACACGGGCCAGGCAGTCGGCGTGGTGAGCTTAGAAAATGGCGACGGGGGAAGGAGCGGTGTTAGTGGAGGCAGGAGATTTGGCGCCAACCGCCCACGGCAGTAGTTGGGTAGGAGTCGGTTCGGGCACAGTGGCTATGTTACTCGCTGAGTTGAAAACTGAACTCATCAGCGAATTGAAAAAAAACAACGAGGACATTAGTGAGTGGAAACGTGAGTGGGGGCGCGGGTTGATAGAGGCTAGGGAGGAGGCAAGGCACTACACACGTGAGGCCCTGGGGGAGGCACTGAGCGAGGAGTTGGCTGCCCTGCGCCTGGCGGTGGAACTCCAGGCCAACGCACTGTCAGCTGCCCTAGGAAGACGACAGCTTGTTACACCGGCCCCGACCGAGGAGCTGCCTGACCCTGAACACACTACGTGGTCTGATCCTGGAGACACCGGGCAGCGCGCGACATCGCCTACACACACACTCCGCCGCGGCTTCGGTGGCGCGCGTCACGGACGTGATGTGGAGGTAGTCATGCCCGCAACTGCCCCACCGCGCTCCCTCAACCCATCGCTGACGCCTTCATCGCCCCCGAGCCACACACAGAGGACGTGTGGCCACTTTGGAGGGAGGAAACCGTCAGAGTTCGATGGCAAGGTGGGCTGGGAAGCCTACCTGGCCCAGTTTGAACTCCTGGCCGACGCGCAGAATTGGGGAGGAACAGAGCGAGCCATGCAACTTGTGGCCAGTCTCAGAGGGGCGGCATTGGAAGTACTGGCTCACTTGACGTCCCTACAACGCACTTCGTACTCAAGTGTGGTGGAGGCGCTGAAAAGAAGATTTGGACACCACCAGCAGACGGAGGTGTTTCGCGCTAACCTGAAGGTGAGGATTCGTGGTTGGGGTGAGCCACTTCCTTAGCTCGCTCAGGAAATCAAGACACTAGTTCGACGCGCTTACCCAACCGCTCCAGAGGAAATGCTGAACGTGCTGTCTCGCGAGCACTTCGTGGACGCGCTACACGACAAGGATCTCCAGCTATACGTCAAACAAGCGCATCCTGGGGACGCCCAGAAGGCGTTAACAAGGGCGTTGGAGCTGGAAGCATTCCTCTACACCCCGACTGACGACGGCGGCGGCAAGATGAAGGGCGGCGGTTCACGAAGGGCCTATCAGCAGTCTTCCTGACGAAGGCTAAAGGGGGACGCGCCGACCTGGAGGATGGTTAAAGGGCGCGCAAGGAGTGCGGCGCGGGGTGGTGGAAAAATGTAGCCCCGGGCCAAGGAAGGTGAGGTGACGCGCGGTGTGCTTGGCTGCTTGCCTCAAGAAATGTGTGGTGCGCGGTGTGCCTGCAGAGGTTAAAGTGAGGTAATTGACAGTCGCTAGGTTGGGCCGGCGAGGAGGTTGAGGTAATTGATAGTCGCTAGGTTGGGCCGGCGAGGAGGTTGAGGTAATTGATAGTCGCTAGGTTAGGCTGGCGAGAAGGTTGAGGTAATTGATAGTCGCTAGGTTGGGCCAACGAGGAGGTTGAGGTAATTGATAGTTGGTAGGTTGGGGGCCGGCGAGGAGGTTGAGGTAATTGATAGTTGCTAGGTTGGGCCGGCGAGGAGGTTGAGGTAATTGATAGTCGCTAGGTTGGGCCGGCGAGGAGGTTGAGGAAATTGATAGTCGCTAGGTTGGGGGCCGGCGAGGAGGTTTAAAGGACTTGTATGTAGAGGTGTTGGTTGTGAAAAGTACACATACGTGGATTTAAAGGGACTTGTGGTGTGGGCGGTGAAAACCACACACACAGAGGATTTATAAGGACTTGTATCTGAGGTGTGTGTTGTGAAAAGTACACACACGTGGATTTAAAGGACTTTAAAGGGTTTTAGTACAGCTGATAATCTCTCATATCATAGGAATTGTGCAAATTATGACTAAAGCATGAAATTTCTACCAGTGTTAATACATGCCATAAGCTTCATTTTCAGATCGGGAGGTAAGGCAGATTTGACCTCTGAGGACCGTGAGAGGTCAATGACCTCAAAGTATCAAAAGATTGATGTTTGGCGTCATTGGTTAATGGTAAACATGTTTATGATGTACAAACCATGCATTTGTGTTCCAATAAAAGTGTCTACATATTCCACACAGCGTTGGTAATTATTTACAGGTGTCTAGCTTTGACCTTTGAGGACAGTGAGAGGTCAATTACCTCAACATATCAAATATTGATGCCAATGAATGTAAACTGTGGTGGCTGGTACTAACACAATTGTTGTACTTGTGTGTTTCAGGATTCCCTGCCTGATGATCGAAGCCAAGATATAAGCATCCCAGACCTGATCGTCACTATGGCAAAGCGTCATATCCTCATAGACCCAGCCCAGCCCTCTACGTCCAAGCAATCAAGCAATCAAAACCACCCCCAAGAACTAACTGGGAGCTTTTGTATTCTTTGCCAAGCAGAGACAGATGAACCTTTGCAGTGCCCACTAACATCAACCATGAAACCGAGTGGTAGTGGCTATGTATCATTGACAGAAGACCTCCTCCAGTTCAAGGGACTTCGGCACATGCCAATGGAGCTCAACGTGAACAGACTGGATGATGGCGATGGCGTAGAAGCTACCTTGAGGACACAGTGCTCAGTGGCACAAGAAATGTCGTTTAAAGTTTAAAAAAAAAATGTTTGACCAGCAGAGCAGAGCAGAACTGAGGTCCTGTGCTCTCCTGCCGAGTACGACTTGACCAGCCTCGCCCCATGTTCACACGAGGAGGCGGACACTCGCCTGCTTCTACATGTGGCAGATGCTGTGCAGAAGGGGATCAGAAAGGTGGCCATACGCACTGTGGATACTGATGTTGTGGTACTGGCTGTGGCTTCATTCAACAACATCAATCCTGACGAGCTGTGGATAGCTCTTGGTACTGGATCCAGCTTCCGGTACATAGCTGTTCACCAACTGGCTGCCGCCATGAACCCAAGACAATGTGCTACTCTCCCCATCTTCCATGCCCTCACAGGGTGCGACACTGTGTCTTCTTTCGCTGGCAGAGGGAAGAAGACTGCCTGGGAAACTTGGAAAGTGTTCCCACAGGTGACTGATGCCTTTGAAGAACTCTTACGCATGCCAAGTGATGTGAGTGAGGAGTCAATGTCACTGCTGGAGCGCTTCGTTGTGCTGATGTATGACCGCACCAGTGACATCATGGAAGTGAACGATGCTAGGAAACAGCTCTTCGCACACAAGTCTAGGGCTCTAGAAAACATTCCCCCAACGCAGGCAGCACTCCAGCAGCACATCAAGCGTGCATCTCTCCAGGGCAGATGCTGGAACCAAACTCTGGTCCTGAATCCAGAGTTACCAATCCCATCTGACTGGGGCTGGACAAAGGAGGCCTCTGGGTGGCAGCCTCTTTGGACGACACTGCCAGAGGCATCAAAATCTTGCCACGAACTGATCCACTGCGGCTGCAAGAAGAGATGTACCGGCCGCTGCAAGTGCACCAAGGCTGCACTCAAGTGCACTGCATTATGTGCATGTTCGGGAGACTGTTAGGTGCAATCAGACACTTTTATATTTATGCGTCTATATGGATAATGTGTGTGTATTACATGTACCGGTATGTACTATACCTGTGTCTGAGGTAACTGACCTCACTGTACTTTAAGCTTATAGACTATGTTCAGTGCACATTGAAAATTAAGGTTGCACAGATGATCTTACAACACGATTTCATGCAAGCTGTTCTGGACACCACAATAACCTAAATGTGTATTTCAATAAATTTGTTTTCTGAGGTCACTGACCTCATTTAAAGCACTTGTTCAGTCATGGTTGCATCCTGTGATTATGTATAAATAGGCTCTCCAGAAGATAAAGGGACCAACACATGGCAACATACCTTTTAAATGATTCCCAAAACAGACAAACTGCATCAGAATCGTGAAAAAATGACAATTTCAATGTAATTGAGGTCATTGACCTCTCACTATCCTCAGAGGTCAAATCTGACTTACCTCCCGATCTGAAAATGAACCTTATGGTATGTACTAACACTGGTAAACATTTCATGCTTTAGTCATAATTTGCACAATTGTTATGATTATCTGCTGCACTATTTGTGTTGTGTGTTGTGTAACACATTGAGGATCCAAAAAGAAGACTGTAATACCATATACCTTAATTTGTACTATTTCTTTATGACTATTTCTGTTGGCTGAGAGTGTGATGACGGCGTCTTTTGTAAGGCTAGGGTCAGCCTTTCTAGGTAGGTGGAGGTAGTGTTATGAATGTGGACTCAGGATGAAGGTGGGCTATGTGGAATTATGTGGATCACAGTGGGTGCAGCACCTGGAGGTAGAATGGGGGGGGGGGCAGTGGTGGTTTAAGGGAGGTGGCGGTTGGTGTATGTCTGAGTGTACAGTGTGTGTGCGTGAGTTTATGGGTTTGATGTAACGGTTACTTGTGTGTGTGTACGTATGTGTGTACACTATGACGCCGCCCTGGTCTACGTGCAGGGCCTCTGATTGGCCGGGGAGTTTGTGGCGCGAATATGAGAGGGGTGGGAAGCTTTGGCGCGAAGCCGGAGCTGGGGGCCCTGCGGGAGTCTAGCTTGTGACACGCTTGGAGTAACACGTACCTGTCGCAGAAGTGACCCCCCCCCCCTTTTTCCCTGGCCTCCTCGCGCCCTTACTTCACTTCACCACTAAGTGTCCACGTCCTTAAGTAGCGAGTGTTGAAAGATAAGTGCCCGGCCATAACCTCCCAGCTGTGTTGTGTTGTAATGTGACTTTTGGATATCAGTAAAGGAGAACAAAGGAACAGTGAGGTGTTTATCTTTTCCTTCCCCCCTGTGTTTAGCCTAGCGCCCAACGCTCACCGCCCTAGCACCGTGTCGATCTCACGCCCTGGGGTGTAACATGGTTTAATAGAACAAGGGGAAACCCATTTCCGTTACATTATGATCCCAGCTAACCATCACCGGCGGGCCGACGTAGGCCGTAGAGCGGCGAACGGCGGCCGCCGGCGGCAAATTTACCTCCGTCAGCCCTCCGGAGGCTCGCTGGTGTATTTTCAGACGGGATAATTTACTATGTTGAAAATTAATGTACAGAATTTCAAGAATTGAATATTTCTATGTGTAAACATTTTGAAACAACAGTTATATGATTATCTTGATGTAGTATTACATCAGTAGTGACAAGCAGCGGCAGCTTGACGTCAATCCTCCTGAGGCCCGCTGGGCGCTGGTACGTATTTGTAAGTGGGAAATATTCATTTCATATTATATATATTAACTCAGTAATATACATAGTATCTCAATATCGGTACCATCACTATTATTAGGCCTGTTCAAGCTATTAAAAATGGTTATAAAAGTTTTTATAATAGTTTATAGAAATTATCACATTTCAGTTTATTTCAAATATTTCCAGCTTTATCAGGAACACCCAGAGATACATAGAAATAAAGGTGAGATACGTACATAGGAAGGGGTTTACATGGAAAAAGGTTATCAGTTTGTCTGTGTGTGTAGCTCATATAAAAATAACACTTGATTAACCGCGGCGAAGATTATTACGGGATAACACAAGATCATATTTTCCCTTATTTCAATAACTTCCAACATATTATCAACACATATTAATACTCAACGGTACACCTAATAAGGAATATGTAGATGATGGAGTTAACATATGAATAATATCATGATTTAGAATAGAATATTATTTGAAATCTTTTTCCAGCTATCAATGTACTAAACTGCCAGACGTACGATAGCCATTACAAAGGGTTTAAAACCCACAAAAGGCCTAAATTGTCACCCTTAACCAGTAGATAACATAATGAGAACTTAGTTATAACAAGTTTTCGCTCCTTCATTATATCGAAATAGACTGAATAATATAAATAATTGCAGTACGACACGTTTTTTTTAGGAATTCCTTGACGGCGCTTGGCGCTGTGTCTGAGTGAAAATAATCAGTTAGTTGGAAAACGCATGAGTGGGTGGATGTTGTTATGTTGTTCGCCGCAACCTATATCCTTCTACATGGCTGTTCACGCCGTTCAGTGTTCCACGTACACCAGCATGTAAACTCAATAACGAAAATATTTTTGTACTTATGAAATAAACAATGTCCGTAGCAATTATGATCCTAGCAATCTCCTTTTCATCGTATTACTGGATAACGACACAGGAATATTTCTGATTAAATTTTCTAAGCATATTGCATTATATAGTAATGTTTTTATAAGTGTTGAACAGCCCATTAGTCTATTAATCGGCTAATGGGTTGTGCAACACCCCTTAAAACATTACTATATCTGCAATATACTTAGAAAGTATAACCATAAATATTCCTCAATCAGTTAATATAATAGCGGCAAATGGTCATATGCCCTACGGCGGGCCGCTGGGAGCGGCCCGCCTGTGAGCCTCTTGAGCAAATTCCCAGCGGCCCTACGTCGTACACTTCCGTCGGGCCGCCGATAAGACATACGGAGGGCCTCCGGAGGCCCTCCGTCTTTGTGTTTGCTGGGATACCTGAGTGAAAAGTTATGGATTTGTCAATATTTCCATTTCCGCAAATGACGTCATGGGGGCGATCTTGCATTTCAGGATTTTACTGGTCTTGACTTCCAGAGGACTTTTAATATGTTATTTAGATTGCCATTTTATGTGAATCCTGAAAAAATCAGCTTGTTAGGAGTTTTTTCTAGGTCAAATCTAATGTTCCTGGACTATTATCACTCTTTGCAGAGGAAGATATATGAGACTAAGGTCTGAATGATGTAAATGACAAGCTAACTAGCTAGCTAGGAAAAGTATGAATATTGTGGGATGAGACTCATAGGATCATGAAATTCCACTGAAAAAAATGTGCTTTCAGTGAACAGGGTAAACTACCCAGAAAATAAAACTTTGATGATTGACACTGCATTACAATTCTGCAACACCTAAGATGATAATAAAGAAAATCTACTACTACCAGCACCACTATCACCACCACTACTACTAGCACTATGCAATCCTGTACTGAATAATCAACAGTAACAACGTTTGTCAGTTGACACGTCCACCTCTCCACACACGGTCTCATGTAATTTAATCTACAACCTTGTTTGCTTGAGTGAAAGTTAATGAGGAAATATCGATTTCTGCAATCTGCAGTCTCTCTCTCTCTCTCTCTCTCTCTCTCTCTCTCTCTCTCTCTCTCTCTCTCTCTCTCTCTCTCTCTCTCTCTCTCTCTCTCTCTCTCCCCCCCCTTACCCTTATTCCTACTTTCCTTTTTCTCCTTACCCTTATTCCTACTTTCCTTTTATCACTACAGTATTCCAACTCAACATATTAGCAAATTTTCATTGGTCAAAATACATAAAAAGTTTTACTGTATCATAAGTAGCATAGGAGCAGTTAATCATCTCCATAAACACATATTCTATGAAAGCAGCGACTTGCGGTTGAATAATTGAATATATGCGTCATAGTTGATACAGCTTTGCAAGTGAGCTAATCCACATTCTAAAGACTAATTGGCCCGTATCAAGAGTCATGATGAAGATCGAGTGACGAACGACGAATGACCGAGGAAGGGTACCATAAACGGGATATTTTTTGGAACGAAGAGCAGCGACGACGGTCGAAGGTCACGGTCGAAGACACGGGCCGACCTTCGTTGCTGCTTGTGGAAATTATCCACCAACCTCCCTCTCAATTAGTAGCGTGGTGGTTTTGTTTCTCCCCCCCCCCCCCTTTGTGAGGGAGGTATTGTCGACTCATCATAAGGGGTGCGTAGGAATGTTTTATATATATATATATTATATATATATATATATATATAATATATATATATATATATATATATATAATGGTAATGGGTATTAATTAAGGTAATTTAAGTAAATGATAAGTATACTGGGATATTATAAATGAACATTCCCAGTGGTATTAACCATTTGCACCTTACATAATTAGCACTTTGGTTTGAAGCGGCTGGTCATTGGCCGCTGCCGTGATTATCCAAGCCACCGGAAATTGTACACGTGGCTGGGTATTGGTAGCGGGACCTCGCCGCTGGCTTAGACCACTGATCTATATAACATGGATCGCGGAAGCCTGGCTCAGCACTGGCCCGTCAGGGTGGCAAGGTTGGTAGAGACGTGAGCTTGCAATGTGCAGAGTCCCTGTGCATTCGGTCAGCGGTTCGAGTCCGCCTAGTTCGTGCTGACGTGGCGGCGCTTTGTATAGTCAATAACCTTGTAGTTGGTACTTGCAAAGTGTCTAGATAGGATGAAAATCTTATCTTGGCTCAGCACTGGTTCCAACTGTCCGCCATCTTGCCGAAACCAAAACAAAGCCTTGTTTCTGCGACTCGCGTTGCTGTCTGGTTGTGTTATCGCCTCGTCATGCCAATATATACAATATATTATATACCTGGAAGATCCTGGAGAACCTTGTGCCCAACCCTACTGCCATCAGTGACCTGTCAGCCCAGCATATCAACCCAAGAACTGGTCGCAAGGCAAGGAGGAGAACACTACCATCAGACGCACCAGCCAGGATCAAGACCCTCCTGTCAACCAGTCTGCCTCATATTGGGCCAAAACTATTTAACAACCTGCCAGGAAAATTAAGGAACCTCACGGAATGCTCAGTGGAAAAATTCAAACATCATTTGGACAACTACCTACAAACAATCCTGGATGAACCTCCCGTGCCTGGATATACGTCTGTGAGCAGGGAAGACACTAACTCAATATCGGACCAGGTGAACCTGCAACACAGGGACGCTGAGTACGGATGCCGCGGTGGAGCACCACGACTGTGAGGGAGTACCCTCAAGACGGAAACAAGTAACAAGTAACACCACACAGTCCACACACACACACACGCACCCACCACACCCACCACCCACACACCCACCCACCCACACACCCACCCACCACACACCCACACCCACACCACCCACGACACACCCACCACACACACCACCCACACCCACACACACACCCACACACACACCCACACCCACACCCACACACACCCACACCCACACCCACACCCACACACACACACACCACACACACACCCACACCCACTCCCCACCCAGCCCATCCCCTCTTAATCCATCTACCCACTCCAGTCATCCACCTACTAGTTAAAAAAAAATATAGGTGGATATGGTATACTTTTTTTTATATAAGTAGATATAGATATAAGTATATTTTTTTATACTTGTTAACAATTAGTGGGGAACGGAAGTAGACCTGAGTGCGGTTATGATACAAATGATCATAGCGCTTCCTAATAGGCGGTGCTTGTTCTAATGGAGATAGCTTTATTTTGCGAAGAAAAAAAAAAAGAAAAAAAGTATACCTTGTGGTTAAAGTTAGGTTAGGTTTCATTACAACCTATAAGGTTAGGTTAGGTTTCATTAAAACCTTTAAGGTTAGGTTAGGTTTCATTAAAACCTATAAGGTTAGGTTAGGTTTCATTAAAACCTTTAAGGTTAGGTTAGGTTTCATTAAAACCTTTAAGGTTAGGTTAGGTTTCATTAAAACCTATAAGGTTAGGTTAGGTTTCATTAAAACCTTTAAAGTTAGCTAGGTTAGGTTTCATTAAAACCTATAAGGTTAGGTTAGGTTTCATTATTATTATTTTTTTTTTTTGGGCGGGGGGTTGCGCAAAATAAAACTATCTCCATTGCAACAAGCACCTATTGTAGGCCAAGAAAAAATTGTTGATGTCTCTGAAAACGACCGCGAAACTCTCGTCCATTATTACCAAAAGTTGTTTCGTAGTCTATATGAAACCATAGTCGTTTCGTACACTCAGCTCAGAGTTGAACTTGACTACTAGTGTTACGAAACGACACCAGGTATGTACGAAAATACTCAAAATCAGTGTACGAAACTAACTACTTTCAATTCAATATACCTAATTAAGAAAGGTTTTTTGATTAGGCCAAAGGTTTTTGATTCATTTAAACTTCCTGTAATCCCCGAGAGTAGCTTCTATGGTCCACTGTGGCTCGGGCCGTACCCGTGGCCGCGGCGGTACGGGGCTGGCGCCGTTATAGTGGACGAGAACTGCGCGTTCGCTCTTTAGGTCAGACACACACACACTCGGGGGCTAACACTGCACTCTTAGCCTCTCGCTTTACCACATACACCACACCTGTCATTACACACCTGTACGGCCTCGCAACACACCTGTCACTACACACCTGTACGGCCTCGCAACACACCTGTCACTATATACCTGTACGGCCTCGCAAGACACCTGTCACTACACACCTGTACGGCCTCGCAAGACACCTGTCACTACACACCTGTACGACCTCGCAAGACACCTGTCACTACACACCTGTACGGCCTCGCAACACACCTGTTGTCTGTGTATCACCGTAAATAAATGACTTGGAAGGTTCGACGATGCACTAGGTTGGAAGTTTAGTAGTGGTAGTAGGTGTTAATAGTAGTTGTAGGTGGTAATAGTAGTAGTAGGTGTTAATAGTAGTAGTAGGTGGTAATATAGGCTATCACATGCCAGCAGCCAACACCCAGCCACTGCCTGGGCCGGCCCATGTATTTGTTTTGGTTATGACAAGATGGCGGCTGGTGACTTCAGTATCTCGGCCACAGCTAGCCCAGATCTGCGATCCATGTTATATAGATCAGTGGCTTAGACAGGCAGTACATTTCCAGAACCCACGGGTATAACATCTTTCTTTAATCTTCTCTGATTATATTGAGAAGAATTGTATATAGACTTTTGTAGACATAGTGTTAAAATTCTAGGACGTTTTATCAACACAGTGATAAAATCTTGCCGCGTCGTGGATAACTAGATGTGATAACCCACTCGACGCCTAGATAACAAATAACGCCTCCGCCTCCGTCCTTCACCTCCGGCCCTGATCACGCGCGACCACTTCGAATAACAAGACATTGCAGTATTGATGTGCCTTCAACCCAATTCAACCCTATTATCCACCGAAAAGTATCTTAGTTAGTTACTGGCTGGGGTATGTTGTCGGGATGAGATAGAAATGGGTTTTCCGAAGGTAAGAGATCTCAAATAAATATGTGTTTGTGACATAAAATTTCCACAAAATGGTGCCCCAAGTGAGGAATATTGATGTTCATGTAATTCAAAGTGGTCATTGTAAGGCGTAGTTATGAGCCTACCACAACCGCTGCTTATGAGAGTGGAGGTGAGGTGTTTCTCGGCGTCAGGAACGAGCCAACAGCCGTGTGACTATGCATACGCCAGGTAGTAGAACACATCAGAGGTTACTTAGCACTAATTAGTTGTAATAGTTAAGTGGTGGTTGGTCATAGGCCTGGTTATGCATCTTGACAGACCAAGCCAACGGCCCTTCCACCACTTAGGATATAATAATTCATTATCAACTAACAATTATCTTAGTGACGTAATCTTGCATTTAATATATTATTTGACCTAGTTATTAACTAAATCATGGCAGAATTAGCTAAGCATTCATTAACGGCTAAATTAGCAATGCTCACATGAATATATAATCTGTGTGAGGACGCAATTAAGGTAATTCCTATTGATTATATTAATTTAAAGACAGGTCTACCATTGTTAAATGAGCAATGGGATAACTATGAGGAGGCTTACTTCCTATATGAAGTTCAATTACGACAAGCTGGGGATACATTATGTATCCCCAGCATAAGAAATGGGTAATTATTCATAAATTAATAATTATTTATCTCATAATTAATTCACCATTGCGTGACCAATTATGAACACGAGTGTCAAAGATATCTCGATAAGATAATTGAATATGAGGGATTACTGGAGTGTGCTCATATTCCATCAACAGCTAAAGCCTCTTTACCCCAAATTAAATTACCAGATTTGTCATTACCCCAGTTCTCAGGAGAAAATTGGTTCTCGTTCTGGGATAAATATAGTAAACTAGCCGAAAAGCCGCCCTCCGGGCGGACTTTTTGGCTAGCTCTTGCGGAGGGCTTTTGGTGGGCCTTCGGCCCAATAATTGTAACACTTGTATTTTAATGATAATGTATTTCACACAACCATGAGTTTAATCTCAGAATAATTTTTGGGTTATCACAAAATCTGACAAAATATTACTATTTTGGACAAATTAACTCTGAAGTAATAGGAAGTAGGCTAGTGAAGTAATAGGACTGAAGTAATAGGACTGAAATAACTCTGAAGTAATAGGACAGAAGTAACTCTGAAGTAATAGGAAGTAGGCTAGTGAAGTAATAGGACTGAAGTAATAGGACAGAAGTAACTCTGAAGTAATAGGAAGTAGGCTAGTGAAGTAATAGGACTGAAGTAATAGGACTGAAATAATAGGATTGAAATAATAGGACTGAAGTAATAGGACTGAAGTAATAGGACTGAAATAATAGGACTGAAGTAATAGGACTGAAATAATAGGACTGAAGTAATAGGACTGAAGTAATAGGACTGAAATAATAGGACTGAAGTAATAGGACTGAAGTAAAAGAAACCGTCCGTCAGTCGTGCGTTCGTTTCGATATCTTTCTTTTTTCATGCAAAATATCTCGCGTAAATTTTTCTTTTCTTTCATAATTCTCGCTAATACTAAAAAATAAAAATAATAAAGTGATCGAATCATTCCCAAAGTGGCCTTAAAACCTTCCTCTGGTTCCAAAACCAGGTTAAAACCTGGTTCCAAAACTGTGCCATATGATGGGATTGCGCCACTGGGGGCGGAACCTATAGCGGACACACACAGACACACACACGCACACACACTTTCGATTATATTATTATAAAGATATATTGATGATAGAGCTGATTTAACAGAGGTACATAAATTAACTTATTTGTTGGGTCAGTTGAGAGCTAGGTAGAGCATATTTGCTGGTAAAGGAATTAACCAATTATAATGTTGCGCTCAAGATTCTCAAGGAGAATTTTGAGGATAAAGACTTAAGTTATTAAGAACCAATTTTGCAGGTTTATAGATCTACCAGGTCCTAATCATAATTTAAAGGAATTGGAAGATTTCAGAGTAGCTTTGAACTGCACCCTAGGAGCAATTGAAGCTCATAAACCCTTGATCGAGTCAGACTGGATGGTCAGTACTATAATATAGAGGATATTACCAACCAGGATGCGTGATTGTTTAAATCAGAGGTATAATAATAATTACTTCACGGTCAAACAAATAGAAGAGGGATTATTACAGGAGTGCAAACATTTGCAGGGTATTGAGCAGGAACCACACGGAGATCAAGATTGTTACACCTAAGGGTAATCAGCTATATCAGCCATCCTTAGAGCTTAAAGATCCCTCATTAGTGACTTTATCCCGCGCCTGTTTAAGTTACGCAAATCAAACAGCCTGTAATTAAGATTCAAACTACTCATCCTACCAGTAAACCACTAAGACCTACTCAAATAAAAGATACAATCCCTAAATCCAAGGCTACCCTTAATGAAGTACGATGAATAAATTGTCTTATGTGAGGGGGAACTTCCACCCTCCACATGTAATATCTATTCAGATTGTTCCACGAGAGTTGAAAGGTTAATGAGCATTGGTAATTGTCTAACCTGTCTCAGTGGTAAACATGCTTCAAATGCATGCCCTATAAAGTTAAGAACTTGTAGGAAATGTAAACAATCTATTCATAACATCTCACTTTGTCCTAACAGTGATATTAATTCAGACCCTACAGCAGTTAAAATGGCAGTCACTAATACGAGTAGTTCAGCAACTGTTCCTACTGCAGAATTGAAGGTGAGCCACAATGGTAATTCAGTCATTGTAAAGACAATGTTTGACAGTGGTGCACAACGACCCTTCATAAGTAGGGAGATAGTTGAATTGTTACAACTACCCATAATTAGTAAAGTGAATTTAGCCATATCAGGTGTTCTTGCCAATAAAGATGCTCAAAACTTTGACATAGTTCAACCCCTAGTCCAATTAGGAAAATATAAATGTAGGGTAGCTGCTGTAGTAGTTAATAATATTGGTATTAATTTAACTGTTAAAGGACTAAAAGACACAGCTGAAATGCTAAAGGATAATGGTGTTAAACTAGTTAGTAATACCTTCGAGGACGTTGATGGTCCATTCCAATTAATAATAGGCGCCGATTATTTTGGGCGTTACCTAAGGAGGGTCATCCAAAGACACAACGTCTCTATGTTCACCAGTGCTGGTGGTAAGGTAATACTGGGACCCATCCCACATACTCACCAAGCCGAACAAGAGGAGAGTATTCCTAGTCATGCACAGCCCCTATTAATTACCAGAATTGGAACCACTTTCTTGCCCACACCAATTAGTGAGGTATTAGAGGAAAGTGATATTCCAGTTCATAATGAATACATTGCCACTAATGAAAATCCTAGTAATAATGTATCGCGAGGAAATACTACCCTCAAATTAAACACAGGATTATGGTTTAAAGGCCCTACCTGGCTGAAAGAGTGTAATAATATGCCTAAACAGGTTTCCACTCAGCCAGACATATCTAAAGATATAATAAGGGAACCTGAATTGATCCCAGATCCTGTAATAGACATTGAAAGGTTTTCCTTATTGAGCAAACTATTGAAGAGTACTAAATTAGCCTTCAAATTCATAAAAAGAGATAACTCTGATCCTTTGAAGTTTTGGGTCAGAACAATACAAAAGCAGGTATTTCCTGAGGAATATCAGCTCTTGGCCTCAGCCAGCCCCCATAGGAACAAATTGACCAAATCATTAGGTCTGTACCTAGATCATGAGGGTATAATTAGGTGTCGAAGGCGCAATTTGAAAGCTGATCTTCCAAATACTGTATCACCTGCCATCCCATACTAATTCCCAAACGCCACCATATTACTAAATTATTGGTGGAAGAATATCATACGAACTCATTACATGGCAGAATGGCTACAACATTAGCCGATATCAGGAGTAAATTTTGGATACATCATGGTAGACAGGCAGTCAAATATTACCTCAAATCTCCCATTAAATATAATAGATATGAAGTTAAGACTAGTCGCCTATCTAGGTCCCCCTGAATTTCCCGCTGATAGAGAGCTCCTAAAATCATTTGAGGTCACTCGTGATGTCTATACTGGGGATATAATTATTTCCGGAGATATCTCTCCCCCCAATCAAGTATATGTCTGCATATTCACTTGTACCTCTATCAGAACTATTAATTTGAAAGTAGTCAAAGACCAAAGTGCCGGGACCACTATACAAATGTTCCGGCGCTATGTGGCCTGGGGTGATGTCACTTGAAGCGGAATTTCAGTTTTCGCCGGCCCCCAGTTGTGGAAATTATCCACCAACCACCCTCTCAATTAGTAGAGTGGTGGTTTTGTTTCTCCTCCCCCCTTTGTGAGGGAGGTATTGTCCGCTCATCATAAGGGGTGCGTAGGAAGTATATAATATATATATAATAAAATACATATAATACTACAATATCATACATATCATACATATATACATAATACATACATACATACATACATACATACATACATACATACATACATACATACATACATACATAACATACAATACATACATAACCATACATACATACATACATACATACATACATACATCATACATACATACATACATACATACATACATACATACATACATACATACAATACATACATACCATACATACATACATACTACATACATACATACATACATACATACATACATACATACATACATACATACATACATACATACATACATACATACATACATACATATATATATATATATATATATATATATATATATATATATATATATATAATATATATATATATATATATAATAGTTATAATGGTAATGGGCATTAATTAAGGTAATTTAAGTAAATGATAAGTACTGGGATATTATAAATGAACATTTCCAGTGGTATTAACCATTTGCACCTAACATCTTTCTTTAATCTTCTCTATTATATTGAGAAGAATTGTATAAAGACTTTTGTAGACATAGTGTTAAAATTCTAAGACGTGTTATCAACACAAGTGATAAAATCTTGCCGCGTCGTGGATAACTGGGTGTGATAACCCACTCGACGCCTAGATAACAAATAACGCCTCCGCCTCCGTCCTTCACCTCCGGCCCTGATCACGCGTGACCACTTCGAATAACAAGACATTGCAGTATTGATGTGTCTTCAACCCAATTCAACCCTCCTATCCCCCGATAAGTATCTTAGTTAGTTACTGGCTGGGGTATGTTGTCGGGATGAGATAGAAATGGGTTTTCCGAAGGTAAGAGATCTCAAATAAATATGTGTTTGTGACATAAAATTTCCACACTGCTTTTCGTCCAAAAAATATCCCTTTTATGGTACCCTTCCTCGGTCGTTCGTTCGCTCGGTCGTTGTATATTTAATTAATTGATTAATTAACTTGAGTAATTGAGATTATTAATTGAGATTATTTACTATATTGAGTAATTAACTGATTAAAATGTATTTACATTTTTATATTATGAGTATTTAAATACAATGTATTTACATACTCATTAAAGTATATAAATACTGTATTTAAATACGTGAAAAGTAATGTATTTATAAATACATTTCTAAATGCACAAATGTATCTAAATACGTATTTAAATACAAATGTATTTAAACACTGCCCAGCTCTGCATGTGATACACTGTACAGTACTGCGGTGTCTCTCGGAGGTTACAGTGAATTCACTGTCCGTGTAAGCAGTGTGCCACACGATGTAAGCGGTGTGATACTCAGTCGTGATGATAAATACATGGGAGTTCCATGGGAGATGGAAATACATACAGTTACAGTTCTCACAGCCGTGATGAATTCCTATCTAGAGTGTGTACCTGACGCCATTGCAAAGCATCAAAGTGACACGTTACGAACTATAATTTTTAAAGTTGTGAAGTGTGTTTTTATTTAATTTTTCAACGAAAAGTATTCATGAATGCATGCATGAATACTTTCATTAAGTATTCGTATTTGTATTCAAATTAACAACATTTCAGTGTATTTGTATTCCTATTCGTAGGAATTTGAAGTATTCGTAGTCGAATACACAACTGTTGTATTCACTCCATCCCTGTCAAATACGAATGCCTACTTCAAATATGTACTATATTTATATGTTATAATCATTCTTGGGGCATTTGAATTATTATAATTAATGGTTACAATTATTTGAGAAAACTACAAAAATCTAGATATTCATGATATTGTTTGATAGGTATATTTCGTATTTCGGTATATTTCGGTATTAAGAGACACCCCGTGACGGGGGTTGGGAGAAGAAACTGCCCATAAAAGAGCTACCACGAGGTCACAACCCCAATACAATGAGGCAAATTTACACCAACACATCTATCTAGTTCCACTTTGTAGTGTGTAATTAGAAGATGAGACATCAAACTATGGTAAAATTCTAGAGTCCTTTCCCGCCCTTATTAGTGGGTTTTTATCTCCAAACCTTTCTAGATCCCTTCAGATAGCCTACCTCTAAAACGTAATTATAAAGTGGGGAAGTGATGCCCCCTTCAACCCCCCCTCCCCCTCTAAATGATACCCCCCTAGGTAAAGGTAAAGATGGGGGCATACGCTATGCTGCGCGTGGCCTTCGGTGCTTATCTCCGTGGCATTAGCCCTTTGAGCCTGTGGTGGGTGAGAATCCGTTACCCCGGAACACAGGGCTAGTGTGACCACAGTTACCTTCCCCAGGTTTCCCCAGGTACCCATTTATCAACCCCGAAAGGGAGGAAGAACAGCTGGTTTCGGCTGGTCGCCGACTTGCCCTGGCCCGGATTCGAAACAGGGCCCGCAGAATCGTAGCCAGCAACGCTAGCCATTACACCACGGAGGCGCCTGCTCCAGACTACACCCCGTTTAGACTGAAACTTACTGTTTCAGACTGTTTACTTACTGGATGGTGGAGGAGAAACTCGCCATGTCGGAGCTCTGACGTGACTGCTTTGAACTGGCGTAACTAGGTATCTATCAATGGGGGGGGCACAGCTGAGAATGGGGGGAGGGGCACTATGGCAAGCAGAGGTCAGGAGCATTCTGATGACACATAGAAGGGTATTAGGGCATATCGTCAGTCACAGGTCCAAACAGATTACGGCAGCCATGGCCAGTAGAGGGGCTCCGGATTCTCATGGGGGGCCACGCGCCCCTCTGACGTGGCCCCCATCCCCCGTAGCTACGCCACTGGTTATAGCTAAACTGACGTTATATAAGGTAGAAAGATAACGAGGCAACAGCCATTACTTTGCAGGGAGGACTAAACAACGTCAAATCACACGTAAGCTCTCTCTCCCTTCTACCACTCACAGTGGCGCCGCCAGGACATGGTGACTGGGGTGGCCAAGGTTGGACACAGATCTTATGTGGATGGCCTTGGCATAACCATTAAAAAGAAATGGTTGAATGTTCATTAGACCTCTTGACTCAGATCTGAGGTGGCCAATGAAGTTTCAGCCACTCATTCCTCTCACTCTCTTCCACTCTCTTCCACTCCCTCCCTTTCTCTCTCTGCTACCTTACGCTGCATAAATAGGAAGAAAAATAACAAAATAAAGCGTTGTTTGGCCAAAAAACCATGCGCTTCCTCCTCCCAGCTGACTGCACACACGTCCTGCCACCTCGCCGGCTTCTCTCGACTGTCGCTAGTACCGTATTACTCAAAGAGCTCAACACTGCTTCGAAACACTAAACTTTTTTCTTATTTACTTTCCACGCCCTTACCTGTTGACCTTTAACCCATAATTCTTGACCTGTAACGTTATCAAGTCTTAAATGTTATTAAATGTGAGTTAGCAATAGTGTTGTTATAGTAATTTTTTTTTTTAAAGTAGCCTATATATTGATAGAGTTTGTTAGTGCTTCGAACTCGTTAACAGAGTCGCAGAGGATTCTGGGTAGGATATAATCTTTTTTTTTTTTACTACATAGTTTGTGGGTTGTTAAAGGACTGGATTACTTTGTTAGCAGTGGCGTGGCTGGCTAGGTATCTACCAAAGAGGGGGTCCGGGCACCTGAGGGGGCATTAGGCAAGCGGGGCCATTCTGATGCCACATGGAAAGGTATGAGGGCATATTCTAAGATCCAGATCAGTGGTGGGTATTAGAGCATTATACAGAATACCCCATCCATGGCAAGTGGGGGGGGCACCTTAGGGGCACAGGATTCTCATGGGGAGGTATCGTGCCCCCCCATGCCCCCCCGTAGCTACGCCACTGCTGCATTGTCACTACAATGAGGCAAATTTACACAAACACATCTACCTACTTCCACTTGGTAGTGTCTAACTGGAAGATGGAACATTGAACTATTTTTGTGATGGACAGATGTGGTCTATGAATTAAATACATGGCTATATTTTAAGAGTTACACGTGTTTACTTACTGCATAAAGACGCCATGCAAGAACTACGACGCATGCTGCCATGCATGCGTCGTAGCATGGCAGATGCGTACTTTTTGCACAGGTCACTTTGTGCACGCGACACCGGACAGCATATTACCCAAGTCTGGAAGGTTCGCCCACTTTACAAATCAACAATATCTGTTCTTCATCTTTTCCTCCTATGCTTTACCAAGCTGCCTCATCTATTTCTAAAAAGCTAGTTGTACCTCTGTGATTCTTACCCGCCAGGGTGGCGCGGTTGGTAGAGTCGTGGACACGAGTGCAGAATCCCTGCATTCGGTCAGCGGTTCGAGTCCACCAAGTTCGTCCTGGTGTGGTCACGTGGTGGCGCTTTGTATAGTCAATAACCTTTGTAGTTGATACTTGCAAAGTGTCTAGATAGGATCAAAGTATCTTATCTTATCTTATCTGTTATTCTTCTACCCTCTTTCTCCATCATAATTATTCCTACTCCCCTATCTTTCTTGTCTTCTATTTTTAAGCTTTGTAGCTCTACATGGCTGTTCCATACCACCATATAAATCCAATAACGAAAATGTTTTTGTTAATATGAAATAAAGTCCATTTTGATTTATGACTCTCCTATTCATCGTATTACTGGATAACGACATAGAAATATTTATGGTTATAATTTCTAACTATATTGCATATATAGTAATGTTTTTACCGTAGATAACACTAAAATCGCCAGGACAACGTTTTTTTATTTTTATTTACAGACGTCTGGTGGCGTTAATACTTATATTTCTACATTCATGATTTCAGGAAAGTTAGATGGGGCTATCTGGAGAGTCTGTGTCATTTTGTGTCTTCATCTGTGTCATAGTATGGCTATAAATGAACAAATTACAAAAATAAAACCGAGTAGCGACGTTGATAACGGGCTACAATAAGGTCGCCATCTAGTGTTTATGTTCTGAGTGTCCTCTCGCCGTCGTCGTCGCCCGAAAAAAAACCGAGTAGTGAAATTTGAAACCGTATATACTTGCAGATACAAAGCATAAAACAACGCTGAAACAGGATAGATTATACTGGGTAAACTACTGTGTATCATCTTCAGTGGCACATAAACATCAGTCGTGATGCTATAATTCGTAATATATGGCGCCTGGTGACATTATTGCAGCTGGCGACTAAAGTGTTATCTACGGTAGGGGTGTTGAACAGCCCATTAGTCTATTAATCGGCTAATGGGCTGTGCAATACCCCTAAAAACATTACTATACCTGCAATATGCTTAGAAAGTATAACCAGAAATAATTCTCAATCAGTTAATATAACTGCGGCAAGTAGTTACAAGTACTACGCTGAGCCGCCACAGTGCCCTGCCGGTGAGCCTATGAGCTAACTCTCAGCGGGCATCCATCATGCACCTCTCACGGGCCGCCAATAAGGCACACGTTGAGTCTCCGTAGGCCCAATGTCTTTGTGATTACTGGGTGAACTCCTTGCTCATAATTCCACTCTGGATTATGCTGGGTTTGTTCCTCCTTTTCGTCCACCCTCTGACTATCTTATGCCTATTATTAAGATTCTTCGGAAAAAATGTTTTCCATGTCCTCTCTGGCCTTGATCCTCGGAAAGCTCACGGTTATGAGTCTCTCCTATTGTTCTCTAAAACTGTGCTTTTGTGCCTGCACCCTACTTGGTCAAACTTTTCTATCTCTGAGTAAGTACTTCCACCTTTCCTTCTTGCTGGAAGTTTGCTCACATTCGACCTGTTCATAAGAAGGGTGACCATTCTCATATTTCAAACTACCGTCCTATAGCTTTGACTTCCTGTCTTTCCAAAGCTTTTGAATCTATTCTTAATAAAAAAAATTCTTATGCATTTATCTGTTCACAATCTTATATCTTATCGTCAGTAAGGCTTCTGTAAAAGGCAATCTACTGGCGATCTAATTTTACTAACTGAAACTTTGTCTTTTGATAATTGAATAAGATTATTTTGATAAGCTCTTGATAAGAGTCGCACCACTTGGCAGCTTCACACCACTGGATTACTGGCAGTGGATGCCGATCCTACCATTGACGAAACCGCACCCTCTTTTGACGAAGTCAGAGAGGCTGTAGCAAATTGTAGGGGTGGAATGGCAGCTGCGTTTGCAATATCAGTGCGGAGCTCCTCAAAGCTGGGGGTGAGGCCACGATCCGCGGGTTGCATGCTGTATTGACTGCCTTATGACAATCAGGTACCATTCCTCCTGACTTGAAAAGGGGGCTGGTCGTTTCTATCTGGAAAGTTAAAGGAGACCGTCAGGACTGCAACAATTACCGCGGTATTACACTGCTCAGCGTGTCAGGCAAGGTGCTTGCCCATCTATTGCTGACACGGATCCGCAGTCATCTGCTAAAGCATCAGAGACCTCAGCAGTCTGGGTTCACGCCCGGTAAGTCAACAACTGATCGTATCTTAGCACTTCATGTCCTGGTGGAACGGCGACGTGAGTTTCAACAGGGGATGCTTGCAGCCTATGTTGATCTCAAGAAGGCGTTTAACTCAGTTCATCGTTAGTCACTCTGGGATCTTCTGCGACTTCGCGGGATTCCTGCAAGGACTATTGGTTTGATGACTGGTCTGTACTCTGGGACTGAGAGTGCTGTGAAGTGTGGTGTGTATCCAGCTTTTTTCCGGTGAATACAGAATTGAGGCAAGGGTAAGTCCTTGCCCAATCACTTTTCAACACTTGTATGGACTGGGTATTGGGCAAAGTTGTAGATCAAAGTGATTGTGGAGCATCCCTCGGCAATACCAAGATCCCTGATCTTGTTTTTGCCGATGATGGAGTAATCTTTGCTGAGTCGCTGGAGGTCCTGGTGATGGCTCTCGAGGCGCTGCACGAGGAGTTGAAGCCTTTGGGACTTAAGGTCTACTGGCTCAAGACCAAGGTCCAGGTGTTTGGAGGCTTACTAGATGAAACAGTACAGTCTGTTTATGCGTGCGGCGAGGACATTGAGATTTTGGAAAGTTTTACATACCTTGGGAGCGCAGTCCATAATGACGGCGGGTCACGTCAAGAAGTCTTACGGCGGATTGGCATAGCCCACGGTGTTATGGCATCGCTCAGCAGGAATATTTGGCGTTGTCGGTGCCTATGCAGAAGGACAAAGATCCGGAGCTTAAAGTCGCTTATGATCCCTGTCTTACTCAATGGATGTGAGGCATGGAGACTAAATATCTACTTGAAGAGGCGAATCAATGCCTTTGGTAATAAGTGTCTTCGCAGAATCATGGGGTATCGCTGGGATGATTACGTGTCAAACCAGTTATTGCACTGTGAGACTGAATCGAGGTCTATTATCCCTACATAGTCCGGCAGCGCCAACTTCGGCTATATGGGCATGTGGCACGCTACCCTGAAACCAATCCTTCCCGCCGGGTTGTATCTGCAGGAGACAATCCGGCGTGGAGGAGGCCAGAGGGCGACCACCAGGCTCGTGGCTGGGGAAAGTTGATGTTTCCTGTCGAGAGTTGCTTGGTATGGGAAGGGAGCCTGCATGGGGACTCGCGCGTGGTGGCCCCCGGGAGTGGCGTCGTCGGGTTGGCGAGGCGACGCGACCCCCGGCGTATGCCCCCAATGATTGATTGATTGATAGAGTCTGGCACAAATCTTAAATGTCCAAACTACCCTCTTTCGGTTTCTCTCTATCTCTCTGTATCTTCATCTAAAGTTTCCTTTACAACCGTTCAATTGAAGCTGTTGTAGACAGTCATTGTTATTCTCCTAAGTCTATCGATAGTGGTGTTCCTCAGGGTTCTGTCCTATCACCCACTCTCTTTCTATTATTCATTTATGATCTAAGTCTAACTCAGTGTCCTATCCAGTCTTATACTGATGACTTTACACTATAATTTTCAACGTTGTTCACTAAACGTTCAGCTCTACAAGAATTAAATACTTCACAGAGGGATGCCACAGAGCGCCAAACTTCTGATCTTTCTATAATTTCTGATTGGGGAAAAGCAGACCTTGATTTGGTCAATGCCTCAAAAACCCAATTTCTTAACCTATCTACACGATAAAACCTTCCAGACAACTATTCCTCCTTCAGTGACACTCAATTATCGTCTACAATGAACTTTCTTGGACTATCCTTAACAAAAAATCTTAACTGGAAACTTCACATCTCATCTATTGCTAAATCAGCTTCTAAGAAGTTAAGTGTCCTGTGGCGTCTGCGTCCACTTTTTTTTCTCCCTCCCAGTACTGATAAACATTTTCTTGCCTCCCAAAAAATAATTATAATGTTCCGAAGATATCATAACTGAAAAATCTTACCGTCTCCCAACTATTTTTTTTTATAGGATTCCATGTCTAATTCCGTGACGGGTTACACTCTATTCCCTATATCTTTCTAATGGCAATGAAAGTAAATTTATAATGATGCAACCTAAAAGGTGTGACACACTCACAACAGATGTGTCATACGTGACATAATTAGGAGCAAACACGTAAAGAGGAGTTGAAAGCTGTGTGTATAAGAAGGAAGAGGCGTTTCGTATTGCGTATCACACATCTTTATATCTTATGAATATCTAATTTAACCATTGTGTTGAAACTGATTGTAGAAATGTTTCTATTTATATCAAATTGAAAGGGTGTCATTCTTAATAAGCCAATTGCAAGAACGTCTCGTTAGGGAGACAAGGCAGGTTAGGGATATTAGGCAGATAAAGAGAGATTCAGGGGAGACGGTGGCCGAGTGGTTAGCGTCTTGGAGTGGTGAGCTCGATGTCCCGAGTTCAAATCCTGCCTTTAATGCAGGTCGACCTCCTTTAAACGAAATCGTTTAAAATCTGAAAATCCTTTAATGCAGTCGACAAGAACCTGGGAGGCGAACAGAAGGTCCCACGTTCAAGTCCCACCAAAGAGCAAATGTCAAATCCATCGTCGAGTGGCCGAAGAAACCCACATGCAGCATACCTGTTCTTTCGACTGCGACTACAAGTGCGACGGAGGAAACACCAGGTGGCAGCATGAACCTGACTGAAGATCCGAACATCACAGAAAACGGTATCTTCACCTAAGACCACAGGTGTCACTATAAAAATCCAGCCTGCGCCACCAACGGGCGAGGGCGACTGACATCACGACCCTCCAGAATGTGCAGGGCAACCACCTGAGCCCTCAAAAGAAAAAATAGCCTACAGCCTACAGGCGCTATAGGCTCCAACGTAAAAAAAAGAAAAGGAAAAAAAAGACGTGTAATTTTCGAGTCAAATGTCCATTCGCATAGACTGCTGTGCAAATAACTCTTATATTCTTCCGAATTTGCATATAAAAGACTACTAATTCATGCTGCTTTCTTGCAAGGACATAATATTATATACATATTAAAACCGCTACTCCTACTACTACTACTACTACTAGTACTACTACTACTACTACTACTACTACTACTACTACTACTACTACTACTACTATTACTACTACTACAGGTCTCCTTCAAGCCACGACATGTATTGAGTTGACTTCTTTAATTTAAGACACACAATGATTCTTCCACCGGATAAGGCAACAGGTCTCGAACTTCATGATTTTCAAGTAAATTGCACATTTCCTTGTTTCATTATTGCTCAGTTATTTCTCACTTAGGTGCTGTTTGAGTTTCACTTTATATATCTATTTGTGTATCTCTCTCTCTCTCTCTCTCTCTCTCTCTCTCTCTCTCTCTCTCTCTCTCTCTCTCTCTCTCTCTCTCTCTCTCTCTCTCTCTCTCTCAATACATATAATTTACACAGCCTTGTTTGCACTTTCACATATTCAGAAAACTGCCGTTTACATTCAATAAAGCCCTTTTCACGAGTCTGTTGACGCTGTGGTTTTTCCCTCGACACCTACGTGTTTTACTCTCTCTCTCTCTCTCTCTCTCTCTCTCTCTCTCTCTCTCTCTCTCTCTCTCTCTCTCTCTCTCTCTCTCTCTCTCTCTCTCTCTCTCTCTCTCTCTCTCTCTCTCTCTCTCTCTAAGTTTTCAATACCACATACATCTTCCTTTCCAATGCAAAACAACTAAATTTAAGCAATGCCGAGGAGCTGTCTGAAGAAGGGTTGTGAGGGCACCTTGGAAGGCGTGACAGTGAATATCGCCTTCGGTGTTTTATATCTCACATCTATTTTAATGTTGCACCCTTCACCACTTCCTCGGCGCTCTGGAAGCCCACACGATGCTTTCCTCGCATGTTTCGACACTTCCTGTCCCGACGCCTCCACTCTGGGGTATAGCAAAAGTGCAAAACACAATATTTTGTTTTGCTTCACTGGTTCTCATGTGTTTCCCTTCAGCAAATGGGTTGCGATTTAGATTAATGGGTAATCTTACGTATATTTAGCTGTGCAGTAAGACTTTTTTTTACATGAAGGATATAACGGTACGAATTTTTCAGGGGATTTTATTACGTGATGGTACTACGTCCAGATACCTGTACAAATGTAACATGCTCTAGGTCGCTAAATGTTCAAGAAAACAGTGTAACCCCTCCTGCAACAAAAGGACCGTATAATTTTCTTTAGCATCAGCGTGAGATAATTAAATATTGACTGCTGGTTTTAGTTATGTGTGGTTTTTTAATGTATGGAAACGCATTTTCTTCAACCATAATTATCATTCTACATGTAATAAGTAAATAATGTAAAAATCAAAACCACCGGCGTCGTATACAGGTCCTTGACGTGAACCAAACATACGGTAAGCAACGCAGGAGAACTAGAACTCAAAACACACTTGCACAGTCTTAATGGTATACCGGTACATAAGGACGTACAAACAGCCTGCTTTAATCACTTAGTCGAGCTATCAGTGTTGAGATTCACGGGGATGTGGCAAAGACGTAATGCAATAGAAAATAAAAAGAATCGCACCCATCTCCTCTGCCATTAGATTGTTACGATCAATAAAATCACAATCTACGCAAACTAAAGATAATCATATCCTAAAGATTATGATGAGACGAAGTAATCGAGGTAGACGTTTAGTAAGATGCTGATATCAAAAAGACAGCTATAACCATCACTACTAACGCGCAGTTCCTTTTAGTTAAATCCCCGATAAGCGAGATAAACTGAATCACGTATCAGGGAGGAGCGACGAGAGTGTCACAGGAACACTCAATAGAGGAACTGGCAGAGGGAGGAACAGCCAATACCTCGAGAAGTGTGGACCTGAGCAATTACGACTCAGTCTACTAGGTTTATCCAGACGAAGTGGGTCCTCTATATACGACATCTCACGCCCACGTTCTCTCGTCTACACCTGCCTATGCGTCATCTCTTTCCTCAACCACTGACATACATATAAACCCACACACACCTTATGTCGCCCTTCCTGCATGTCTCAAGTTGAAGAAGTGATAGATGCTTAGGAGTTTTGGATGTTCTCTGTCTGTCTGTCTGTCTGTCTGTCTGTCTGTCTGTCTCTCTCCTGTCCTTCGGGGAGAGCACTCAGGTAATATTGGTTTCAAGGCGGCCCTCAGGCGAGGCTGTTGGGATGGCGGTGAAGTGACAACAATCCTCGTACATAACACACCTACCCACTGTGCTCTGTATGCTGCACTTCCACGATCTTTTTTCATGGTAGTCTCATATTTTTCTACCTTTCTCTATGAAGTGTCCGGATAATAGATATTACTAAGGATTGTGGCGATGTAGTTAGTGCAAATGCCAGGGAGTTATATGTACTATGTAGAATGAACATTTGCTCTATTTTCCACATAAACATTAGGGAATGAGTGAGACCCTCGATGCACTTGTCTTTATCGCGAATGCACATATCTTTTAGTCAAAATTGGAAAAATATTTAAGTTCGTACGTACTCTCGATGAATTACTGTCCCTTGAACTCGCATACAAAGTTAGGTCTGTGAAGGCGATGCGAGGCTGTGCAAATCGTTTTCCTTCAGTCACAGTTAACAGGTTAGTGAGCATGACAGCTGTTTATCCTTTATCTTATTCTTGAAGAAGTCAGCTTAACGGGTGGGTGCATATGATAACGATGATGATGATGATGATGATGATGATGATGATGATGATGATTTTGTTGTTGTTGTTGTGTTGTTGTTGTTGTTGTTGTTGTTGTTGTTGTTGTTGCTGTCGGCGGTGGTGGGTGTGAAAGAGGTGCATGGTAATTTAATTTCTAAGTGCCTGGCAGAAGGTGAAATACATTATGCAAAATGATTCAAGGGATAAAAATAATTCCTCGTGTTGCTTCCACGTGACAGAAAGAACGTGCATTTCCGACACCTGCTCATACTCGTGTAATCAGAGGCGCAGGGGAGGATCTTGGAAAGAGTTTTTGGGCGGCCAATAACTAGGTAGTCTACCGTAGATAACACTGAAGTCGCCAGGACAACGTTTCTTTTCTATTTACAGACGTCTGGTGGCGTTAATACTTACATTTCTACATCCATGATTTCAGGAAAGTTAGAAGGGGCTATTTGGAGAGTCTGTGTCATTTTGTGTCTTCATCTGTGTCATATTATGGCTATAAATGAACAAATTACAAAAATATCACCCGAGTGGCAACCAACACTAAGATCGCCAGCTAGTGTTTATGTTCTGAACTTCTGAGTGTCCTCCCGCCGTCGTGGTCGGCCGGAAAAAAAACAAGTAGTGAAATTTGAAACCGTATATACTTGCAGATACAAAGCATAAAACAACGCTGACACAGGGTAGATTATAGTCATGATATAAACTACTGTATATCATCTTCAGTGGCATATACAAATCAGTAGTGATGTTATAATTCGTAATATTTGGCGCCTGACTACATTAGTGCACCGTGGCGCCTATAGTGTTATCTATGGTAGTTGGCTGCAATGAATAACAAGATACCTTTTCTCTGTATTCAAGTTTTAACTCCTTGAGGCCCAGAACGTAATTTTTTAAATTGTAATATAACCACCATTCGACGATTTTAAAGAACATAAGCTATATTTTATTGATATCACCTGTTTAATAT
>JACEEZ010018752.1:130162-132662 GCA_016584305.1 Chionoecetes opilio
TCATCACCTGTTTTTAAGGGTAATAATAACAATAATAATAACAATAATAATGATGATAACGGTAATGATAATGATGAGAGTAATACTAATGATAATAATAACAATAACATTAGTAATAATACTAATAATAAAATATATTGCATAAGTCTACTGAGTTAGTGAAATTTGGCAAGACGTCACCGCAGAGTATTTCACCCGTACTTTCTTCT
The DNA here is from genome assembly GCA_016584305.1 of Chionoecetes opilio. NCBI lineage: Eukaryota > Metazoa > Arthropoda > Malacostraca > Decapoda > Majidae > Chionoecetes > Chionoecetes opilio. The sequence goes on from JACEEZ010018752.1 coordinate 130,372, forward strand.
CTGTACCGAATTCAACCTCCTTCGCTCACCCTCGAGAGCGAGCTTCATGTTAAAGCGAAGGTCGAGCTTCACGTTAAATACTTGACAGTTCTTCTTTTTCCTCTCATGGCTCACGCCCCCCTAGATAATTACCCACGACCCCCAGCTTAAGAACCACTGCTCTATACTGAAGATCTCCTTCGTCCTCCTTGCAACCATGTCAGACAACTTGTTCTTCAAAGCTCTGAATATTAGGACTGAGTTGATAAAATCAATGAAAAAAAGAACCATGGCGATACTAATAGATATTTACTGATATATTTATGAAGGAAAGTCTTACTCCGAAGTTAAGTAAATGCATAACTTCAGAAATTAGTAAAGTAAATAAAAGTAGGAATAAATAAATAAAGTAGAATAATAGAAATAAAGTAAATAATTTTGTATGAACTCTAAGGGTTATGATAAAGTATTCTATTATATTCACCTCTCTCTCTCTCTCTCTCTCTCTCTCTCTCTCTCTCTCTCTCTCTCTCTCTCTCTCTCTCTCTCTCTCTCTCTCTCTCTCTCTCTCTCTGTCTTTCTTTCAAATTATATAAAATCAAAGCCTTCTTCATGCCCTCCCTACTAGGCCCTATAGTCTCCTCGAACCATTCACTCCTCCTCTCTCTCTCTTTTCTCTTCTCAAACGTTCTTCCCTTTGGTCTCCCTCATCTCTTGTCCCATTGCAACGGATTCTTAAAGGCCTGAAGTGTTGCTGTTGATCTTTAGTCCCCAAGGAGAGGAGCGAGGCGAGGCGACATTTCCAAGCACGCGTCAGAGGATTCTACGTGTTTATTTTTTTCTTTTCATTTAAACGAACAGTGAAATTTGATTGAATTGAAAGTTTCCTCCGATGACGGTTTGGTAGGTTCTTAGAAAATCTTCAGAGCCTCCTCCCTCTGTCAGAGTTTGGACGTCTTTGGATGCCTTTGTTTTCCTCCAGTTGCTGTTAACAAAAAGTATTTGCCGAGGTGCAATTAGGAGCTGGCGCTGTTACGTATAAGATCCCGCTTTGCCTGTTCACAAAGTTTTTACTTCTTACTCGAGGTAACAATGTTCTTATTTAGTGTCGATTTGTATGACCAGCTTAGCACCTTCTTGCTTTTTTTTTTGGTTTGCTGCCTTACTCTGTTTTATGCAATAATTATATTTGGTTTCTTATGTGTATCGTCTCCAGTTTTCACCTCATACCCATGGAGTACGCTTTCAGTCAATTTTGGTAAAACAGATATAACATTAGAAGTTATAACTCTTCCACCTCTTCTTATTCCTCCTTCTTATAAACTGCGCCATCTAGTATTATTGAAGGCTTTCCTCCTATAACTTCCTCTTTCTTCTCCTATAACATCCCCGTTCCTCTCAACGCTGGGTGATGAAGAAAACTGAACTCGAAACTATTAAATCACACCCTGCTGGATGCCTGTGCCTGCCTCGTGTATCCCTCGTGGACAGTAAAACTCTAAGAAGTAGAAATTAAGAAGAAATCTTAGTGTTCAGGTGCTGCCTCGTTTCTCCCCATAAACCTAAGAGTTTCTAAAGATGCTCACGGGAGGATGGGGAGGTTAGTAAGCCTGCCTTCTTGTTCCCTTAAGGCCCCGAACGCTTAATCTAGGAGCGACGGGTCACTACAAAGACAAATGGGCAATTCTGTAAAGTGTTTCCTTACGACGGGGCAAGAAGGAGGCAGTCCCGAGGCACGAAGAAAAAGACCTCAGTTGTCCTCCCTTAGCTATATATAGGCTTCCCTGAAAAGACGTATCTCTGCACACGTACGTACGTAACTGTCCCGTACGTCTTCGTGTTTCCCTCGCCACAATCACAAAATCAATGGTTTTTTCTCATATGACTGGAATACATGAAGGATGATTTTGTATCGCTATCCCTGCAGCTACACTAATCCTATGCCGAGCTGCTGCTGCTGTGGCTGAGAAGGGAGGGACGCGTGCCTCATCCCTGATACCCATGCCCTTCTTTCCACCCCTCCGCAGGGCCATTCCTTTCCCTCTTTTCCCTCCCTAATCCCATGGAATGAGTGTGGTGGAGGGCAAACATTAAGAGCAGTCTAAAAATAGCACCGCCACATGGGTCGACATAACCACGAAGACTGCGGCAGTGACGTCGGTCCAACGTGGTGAGCGTGGGCGGACCAAATGACGCCCGCGTTGGCCCACCCAGCCCGCCCCGCCACCTCCATCCACCCACGCTTTTCGTGCAGGTGCCACTCGAGTTACCTCTCCTCTTGAAGCGGCTTTTTTTCTTCATCGTCGGCTGCC
>JACEEZ010018752.1:137662-147662 GCA_016584305.1 Chionoecetes opilio
AAGGCAGGGCGAGGATGGGTGGTGGGCGAGGTAGAAGGGAAGTGGGGGCGCTGATGGGTGGTGGGCGAGGTAGAAGGGAAGTGGTGGGGCGGATGGGTGGTGGGCGAGGTAGAAGGGAAGTGGTGGGGCGGATGGGTGGTGGGCGAGGAAAGTGGGGCCGTGGGTGGGTGGTAGCGAGAAGGAAGGGAAGTGGGGGCGTGGTTGGGTGGGCGAGGAGAAAGAAGGGAAGAGGTGGAAGAGTAAGATTTTCACTGACTTCGCGTTGTCTTTATGGGTTTAAGGTCTGAGCTAATACCTTAATGATAAAAGGAGCATAATACCTTAATATATACAAGGATTAATGGCTCTGCTGTAGGATTAAGACGACTAGCGATAGTTTGTGCAGTGTGTTAAGATGGATTTATACAGTAAGTGTCAGTGTATCTTTCTTTGAAGGTGCACCAGCAAAAATAAAGTCACGAAAACACCCCAATACATGCAAAGGGAATAATGTCTCAATCGCAGGATTATAAAGACTAGCGTTGGTTTGTATCAAAATGGATAGAATATATACATACAATATGGGTTTGCGTATTTTTTAAAGGTGTCCTGACAAAAAGGAAAGGTAGAATAAAAAAATTGTCACATGAATAAACAACACAAAGGTTTTTCATGTGAATATCAGCCGTATGAATATATATTAACTTCATAATAGCATGTAAAAAAGAATGATACAGCGTTGTTTGCATACTGATTCTACTTTTTTTTTCCTAAATTTTTTCCTCTGAATCCATTTAATGAGTTTCGAATGTCTGGTTATGAGACAACAAATGACAGCTGCCATACAAGCCTACTAATAATGGAAAAAATAGGTTTGGATATTTCTGAACTTGTCACAAGTACTTATCTAATATACTATAGGAGTAGCCGTGTGTCTGTCTGTTTGTCTGTCTGTCTGTCTGTCTGTCTGTCTGTCTGTTTTGGGTAGCCGAATCTGTAAATTCAATTTTGATGAGAGTAGTCTCAAAAAATCGCAAATAAATCGTAGGTGGTAAGTAGCTTGGTCCCATGTCGATTGAATAATTTTGAAGGGGGGTTTTGGGCTAAAAACACTAGATTACATGATGAAACTCTGCGGTAATACTATGCCGCATTTCACTAACGCCGTAGACTCATGGACTTACCGTTTGTGTGTGTGTGTGTGTGCATGCATGCATGTGTGTGTGTGTGTGTGTGTGCGTGCGTGTGTGCATGTGTGTGTGTGTGTGCGTGCGTGCGTGCATGCGTGTGTGTGTGAGTGTGTGTGAGTGCTTGTAGGACAGGCGTGGGGCTGGGGTGAGGCAGGCGTGGGGCTGGGGTGAGGCAAGCGTGGGGCTGGGGTGAGGCAGGCGTGGGGCTGTTGAGACAGGTATGGGGCTGGGGTGAGGCAGGCGTGGGGGTGGGGTGAGACAGGCGTGGAGCTGGGGTGAGACAGGCGTGGGGCTGGGGTGAGACAGGCGTGGGGCTGGGGTGAGACAGGCGTGGGGCTGGGGTGAGACAGGCGTGGGGCTGGGGTAAGGCAGGCGTGGGGCTGGGGTGAGATAGGCGTGGGGCTGGGGTGAAGGAGGCGTGGGGATGGGGTGAGACAGGCGTGGTGCTGGGGTGAGGCAGGCGTGGGGCTGGGATGAGACAGGCGTGGGGCTAGGGTGAGGGAGGTGTGGGGCTGGGGTGAGGCAGGCGTGGGGCTGGGGTGAGAGAGGCGTGGGGCTGGGATGAGACAGGCGTGGGGCTGGGGTGAGGCAGGCGTGGGGCTGGGGTGAGGCAGGCGTGGGGCTGGGGTGAGGCAGGCGTGGGGCTGGGGTGAGACAGGCGTGGGGCTGGGGTGAGGTAGGCTACGGTGATGGTAGGTGGTCTACCCCGAGGCACTTTTACCAGTGACCAACGACAGCAACAACACGATTGTATTTTGCTCTCACATTGTTGTCTAATATATACTATTACTACAAACATCAATGCATGGGTCCGAAGGGCCCACAACCACTTCTAATATACTATAGGAGTAGCCGTGTGTCTGTGTGTGTATGTGTCTGTCTGTCTGTCTGTTTGTTTTGGGTAGCCGAAACTATAAAATTCAATTTTGATAAGAGTAGACTAAAAAAATCGCAAATAAATCGTAGGTGGTAAGCGGCTTGGTCCCATGTCGATTGAATAATTTTAAAGGGGGATTTTGGGCTAAAAACACTTAAGGAGTATTATATAACAGGAAAAACTTTGCGGTAACGTCTTGCCGCATTCCACAAACTCAGTAGACTCATGGACGTTTGTGTGCGTGTGTGAGTGTGTGTGTTGGAATGACACGGAACACAAAGGGTTGGAATCACACGGAACGTGGTCTACCCCGAGACCCCGCCCCACGTGGTCTACCCCGTTGCACTCACATTGTTGTTTAAAATATACTACTACTACAAACATCAATACATGGGTCCGAAGGGCCCACAAGCACTTGTGTATAAACTATGTATATTGAAGGGGTACTGTGTGTGTGTGTGTGTGTGTGTGTGTTTACAAGTTATCTAATGTACTTCTTACATGTTTTTATTTACCTTTTTCTCTATTTTTCTCGTTCCTCCATTCAATTTTTCACACATTCTCGCCTCGTATCACCTTCATCGCCTACATCAATGTTCCTCCGTTTTTTCCGTCTCTCAAGACCCTTTAACTTGATGACACTTTCCGAAAAACAAACATATCCAACTTTTCCCCTTTTTTTTTCTCTCTCTCTCTCTCTCTCTCTCTCTCTCTCTCTCTCTCTCTCTCTCTCTCTCTCTCTCTCTCTCTCTCTCTCTCTCTCTCTCTCTCTCTCTCTCTCTCTCTCTCTCCACAGGATCAATATTTAGCGACGAGAAGACTACTGTCTTTAAATTTTTTAATCTATTAGATATTTTCTCTTTTATCATCATCATCATCATTATCATCATTATCTTTTCTTCCTCTTCTTCTCATCATTACTATAATTATTACCTACTATTACTATAATGCTTCACTCAGCAACCCATCGAGAAATAAGTACGGACCTAATAATAATAATAATGATATCACTAGTGCTAATGATAAGGATAACAAGCATAATAGCAATTCCTTTGGATCTTGTGATGACTCAGAAATGACTCATAGGAGGAAGAATGAGTCCAGGAATCACCTCATTACATCCGCGGGTCGGGTTTTCACACAGCCATTGTCTGCATTCCCGCGTCACCCGCTGCCGTGCCTTCAACATTTACGTATTTCTTTCCCACAACGGCTCGGGGGCACAAAGGAGGCCATCTGGATGCTGAATACTAATCCTAACTGCGTAATTCAAGTCGCAAATTACAGGTGGTAATGAGGCGGCTGATGATCATGGTCGCCAACAAAGCAGTGTATTATATTGCTTTGAAGACCTCTGAATGCAGCCTGTCACAAGCCTGAAAATCCACATTCGGGATTTCCCGCTTCAGGTAATATGAACTTTTAGACCTTGGTTTTTACTCAATGGACTAAACCCCTCCCCCTCCCCCCCGTCCTCCTTTTACCACGAGATATATGAATACAATAAAAGTACATATTACCATTATAACAGGCCATTGCAGAAGGGATAGATGTAAATGGATATAAAAAAATGGGTAAGAAGGTGGCCTGGGTGTCGTAATCTTGATCTTGATGGTAATAGTGGCATTCAGAGGAGACGGTGATAAGCTGAGTGAGAATAGCCAGATCAGCATCAAAGACGTGTATTTGTATGAAGCGCGTCGTCAGGGGAGGAAGTTGGTGTGAGATAATAGAGTTCGCCTGCTGGGAGGAGATGAGGTGCTGACAAATTGGTAAGAGAGAAAAAACACGAGCGAGGTAAAAAGGGATGAGAACAAGCAGGAGGAGAAATGGAGAGAGAGGTAACAAGAGAAATAGGAGAGAAAAGGATAACTGGGCCTGCAAGAAGAAGGCGGAGGAAGATATAGATAAGACTAACCAGAAAAGATAAGAGTGAAGAAAAAACAGGAAAAATGTTAGGAAACGATGTAGTTAATGTCTTATAAATGGTAAAAACACATACATCAGCTTGGTATTAAACTACTTTCCCCTTCTATTTCTTCTATATTATCGGCATTTTTCTTTATACTTTTCCTTAACTTTTTGTTAGTATTCTCTTCCATGAAAAGCCAAGGTTTCAGCGAGAACCTGTGACGTCTGATCTGGTCTTCGCGCTATTTCTCCTCCAGGTATTATCGCCCAAGGTATCTTTCCCGGATTGTGGCGGCAAATACCTGTGACACATAGCAAGCCTGAGGATTTCATGTAACCCATCTCTCTCTCTCTCTCTCTCTCTCTCTCTCTCTCTCTCTCTCTCTCTCTCTCTCTCTCTCTCTCTCTCTCTCTCTCTCTCGCTCTGGTAGTGTGATAGCTATAACTTATTTAAAGACTGGCGTAGGATAGATTTTTTTTCTTTTTCGCGGCTGGAAATTCTAATTTCAACGGGAGAGAGAAAAATTCAATTTCCTCATATGAGAGAGAGAGAGAGAGAGAGAGAGAGAGAGAGAGAGAGAGAGAGAGAGAGAGAGAGAGAGAGAGAGAGAGAGAGAGAGAGAGAGAGAGAGAGAGAAGAGAGAGAGAGAGAGAGAGAGAGAGAGAGAGAGAGAGAGAGCCGGGTAGGGGAGCAACGAAGGAATTAAAGTGATGGAATTAAAGCACGAGAGATGGAGGGGGAGAGAGAGGAGGGGAGGGAAAAGAGGGAGAGATGGAAAAGGAGTTAAAGCACAGGAAGACTGAATAAAAGAGAAAGTATAAGGCGAGAACAGAATATAATATAATGGAGAAGATAGAGGGAGATGGAAGAAGAGAGTAAACGCAATGGAGTAAGGAGTAACAAGATTGGAGATGAACAGGTATGGACGAAGAGATATATTAAGGAATACAAAGAAAAAACAACAAGCAACAGAAAGAGACCCTATGATCTAAACGAGGTCCTTGGTATGAACTAGAATACTATAGATGAGCCACACTATCTAAGCTACATGTAAGAAAGCGAGGTCAAAGGATTATATAGGATGAATAGATACCAGGAGTTTATCATACGTTTTTATAGTCTTAGGTTTGCAGCGAGGATTCCTAATGAGTTTGGTACCATTGATCGTGAACTGCATGTGGGAGAATATGATAGATTATACAGTAAAAATGTATAGTAAAGAGGAGAAAGAAAAGGAGGAGATAGAGAAGGAGGATGATTATGTTTATACTAAGGAATACAGAAAGGTAAAAACAAACAGAGATAGAATTGCTGGTCCACAGAGGCTGTTTGCGGGAAGTACCGGTGTGGCGGTACAGAAGATCCACCGTGATGGTTGGTCCAGCGCATGCGCAGAACTCGGTGGATGTAAACAAACAGACGACGCGGGCTGTTACTCGGACCAAATATCACTCTCTAGGGCGGTATTTTAGGTGTTATTATATTAGGTAAATTAGGTTACGTTAGGTTAGGTAGGTTAGGTAAGGTTAGGTTAGATATCTTTAAAGAAAAATACACATCGTAATATACAAGTAAGGAAGTAGGAGGGGAAGGGGATGACAGGATGGTAATACTAGTTAGAGATTGGAAAAAAGGAGACATAGGAGGAGGAGGAGGAGGAGGTTGTTACATAATATTATCGTACCGCTCCATCTACCTATGTCTTTGGGGAAAACAATCCATTTTCCGCCTCAAATCTGATTAGTTCACCTCGGCGAACACACTCCAAGCCGTAAGGAAGGTCGAGATAACAGGCTTATTTTCGTTTCTTTCGCGTTTGAAAATACCAGAATTATCGTTCAGGTGTTAATTAAGACCATGATAATACGTAAAAATATCTGGGTAAATAGATGTTGTGTAGAGTTTTGCATGTTCTATTTTTTTTCTATTTCTTTTGCGGTTTATTTATTTTTTTCGGTAATTTTGACTGCGTGAGCGTGACAGAGAGAGAGAGAGAGAGAGAGAGAGAGAGAGAGAGAGAGAGAGAGAGAGAGAGAACTTTATATAATACGTTCCACTAAGCTCTTTTTTTTTACAGTGCCAAGGTTTCTTTGATTAAATCTACAAGGATGAAATCCATTCACGTAAAAAAAAAAAATAGGGCCGCAAAATTTACATTAATTAAAAAACTTACATAACTTATTTTTTCTTGGGGTGATGGTTCCTGCTGCGTATACTTTTCTTTCCAATGTATTTCTTTTTCACATTAAGACATTTTCTACCTCGCCACCTCATTTGAATTTTTTAGATTGTTGCTTCGAAAAGAAAAAAAAACTCCCACGCTGTTTGTTTGGTGTTCTAGCTTTAATTTAAGACTTTATTTTCCCGTCATGTACATTTGCGTTATATTTTCTCCATGTCAAATAGACTCTTGAAAGGATTTACTAACTTATAATAGTAATGTTCACTAATATAATACTTATTAACTTATAAGGACCGTACTTCTAATGCATACGAAAACACGCAATTTCTTACTCTCTCTCTTTGTGATTCGAATGTTTCTCTCTCTCTCTCTCTCTCTCTCTCTCCTCACTTCCTCTCTCTCTCTCTCTCTCTCTCTCTCTCTCTCTCTCTCTCTCTCTCTCTCTCTCTCTCTCTCTCTCTCTCTCTCTCTCTCTCTCTCTCTCTCTCTCTCTCTCTCTCTCTCCTTCTCTTTCTCTTCATAAAGGTGTGTCATTGTTTTTGTAATACGAGATCTTTTGGAAGCGAAATTAATCACACAACTTTAACTTTATAGTTCAGTGATTCGAATACCATACTTATCTCTTACTATTTTATATTAACGAGTCTTTTATTTCCCTTTCGAACAGAGGTAATATCTTGTTAATGCATTTTTTAATACATGTAAATATCCTATCATGTTATGGACTCGAATTTCATACTTATCGTTGTCTATTTTCTATCTAAGATCAATTTTTTATCCTTTGAACAGCGTAAGTACCTTGGTAATGCAGTTTTTAATACATGCAAATATCCTATCATGCTATCGTTCACGCCTTCTTACGACCCAATTTTCTTTACCTGTTTGCGTCGGGCATCACGCAGGGTCCCTTTTTGCTCTCACACACACACGTCACGAACTTAATCACGATGGTCTTGTCTTGCATTATCTTCATTATCTTCCACTCGTCTATCTTTTCCTCGCTTCCTTATTATTCATCTTAATTTTTTTTTCTTCCCATCTACTCCTACTCCTTTCCCATCTTCCAAACTCTAACCTTAAATTTCTTGTATCATCTTTCACTCATCTATCCTTTTTCTGCTCCCTTATTATTCACCTTTATCTTTTTTTCTTCGCATCTACTCCTACTCCTTTTTCATTCTTCCAACCCATAACCTTAATTTTCTTGTAAGTATTATCTTTCCTACCCTTGCCTACCTTTTTCTCGCCTCATTTTATTCCTTCCAATTCTTCTTCTCATCTACTCCAACTCCTTTTTCATCTACCAACCCGTAACCGTCATTTTCTTGTATCATCTTTCACTCATGTACCCTTTCCTCGCTCTCTTATTATCTACCTTCATCATTTTTCTTCTCATCCACTTCTACTCTGTTTTCATCTACCAACCCGTAACCTTCATTTTCTTGTATCATCTTTTACTTACCTACACTTTTCTCGCCTTTTTCCTCCTGTTATTTTTCCTCGCATCATTCCTACTACTTTTCTCCTCCTTCTCCAGTCCGTAACCTTCATTTTCTTGTATCATCTTTCATTCATTTACCCTTTCTGTATCATCTTTCACTCACTTACCCTTTTCTCGCCTTTTTACTCCTGGTTCTTTTTCCTATTACCCCTCCTACTACTTTTCTCCTCCTCCTCCAGTCCGTATAATCTTCGTCCACTTCCTCGCCCGGTAATTGAGGAAGGCGAGCGCTAATTCTGGGACGTATGATTGATGGGTTTCGAGGGGACGGTTTTCCAGTATTACACGTGCCAGTCGCGTCCGTCAGTGCATGGTAACATATGGGTTTTGAATGCTAATGTGGTAGTTCCGTTTCCCCTTGCGTTCGCTCCCTGCTGCACCATTACTCTTTTTTCCCTGCGACTTGCTTTTGCTGTCGTCGTATATCAGTTTAAATTGTCGTACGGTTTGCCTTGAGAATCCTCCTACTCCTAAGGGTATCGTAAGTATGGTTTCGTATATTTTACATGTTATTTTAATGTGATCACGTCGGTCTCCTTACTTATACACGATTTGTTATTACAGTTCATCTTTTTCAAAATTGCACTTCTCTTTGCTGTTTCGTGAATTACTTATTACTTTTTCGGTGTAATTGAGTAATAATAGAGGCTAATCTTCGTGATGTGACAATTATACGATCATCATGTTGCTGTGGTTCCCTGCGCAACCTTGAATACGCGCTGCTACAAGGAAGCAATTCTGCCCGAAATGAAGGAAAAAAAGTTAAGATAAATACTAAAGCAATCTGAAAAGAAACATGCTATTATTGCTAATACCACTACTACTGCTACTGCTGCTACTTCTACTTCTACTATTACTACTTCCATTAATACTATATCTAAAAACACCCTCTCTTGACGAAGTCAGAGAGACTGTAGCAAAGTTGAGGGGTGGAAAGGCAGCTGGTGTTTGTAATATCAGTGCGGAGCTCCTCAAAGCTGGGGGTGAGACCATGATCCGCGGGTTGCATGCTGTCCTGACTGCCGTGTGGCAATCAGGTACCATTCCTCCTGACTGGAAAGGGGGGCTGGTCGTCCCTATCTGGAAAGGGAAAGGGGACCGCCAGGACTGCAACAATTACCGCGGTATTACACTGCTCAGCGTGCCAGGCTTCAGTTCCGTTCAGTGCCAGTTCTTGCCCATCTATTGCTGACACGGATCCGCAGTCATCTGCTGAAGCATCAGAGACCTCAGCACTCAGCAGTCTGGGTTCACGCCTGGTAAGTCAACAACGGACCGTATCCTAGCGCTTCGTGTCCTGGTGGAACGCCGGCGTGAGTTTCGACAGGGGATGCTTTCAGCATATGTTGATCTCAAGAAGGCGTTTTACTCAGTGCATCGTGAGTCACTCTGGGATCTTCTGCGACTTCGCAGGATTCCTGCAAGGACTATCGGTTTGATGACTGGTCTGAATTCTGGGACTGAGAGTGCTGTGAAGTGTGGGGGAGGTGTATCCAGCTTCTTTCCTGTTAATACAGGAATGAGGCAAGGGTGCGTCCTTGCCCCATCACTTTTCAACACTTGTATGGACTGGGTATCGGGCAAAGTTGTAGATCAAAGTGATTGTGGAGCATCCCTCGGCAACACCAAGATCACTGATCTTGTTTTTGCCGATGATGCAGTAATCTTTGCTGAGTCGCTGGAGGTCCTGGTGATGGCTCTCGAGGCGCTGCACGAGGAGGCAAAGCCTTTGGGACTTGAGGTATCCTGGCTTAAGACCAAGCTCCAGGTATTTGGAGGCTTACTAGATGAAACAGTACAGTCTGTTCATGCGTGCGGCGAGGACATTGAGATCTTGGAAAGTTTTACATACCTTGGTAGCGCAGTCCATAATGACGGCGGGTCACGTCAAGAAGTGTTACGGCGGATTGGCAGAGCCCACGGTGTTATGGATTCGCTTAGCAGGAGTATTTGGCGTTGTTGGTACCTGTGCAGGAGGACAAAGATCCGGATCTTCAAGTCGCTTGTGATCCCTGTCTTACTCTATGGTTGTGAGACATGGACACTAAATAGCGACTTGAAGAGACGAATCGATGCCTTTGGTAATAAGTGTATTCGCAGAATCATGGGGTATCGTTGGATGATTACGTGTCAAATCAGCGATTGCACCGTGATACTGAATCGAGGTCTATTACCTGCATAGTCCGTCAGCGCCAACTTCGGCTATATGGGCATGTGACACGCTACCCTGAAACCGATTCTGTCCATCGGGTTGTATCTGTAAGAGACAATCCGGCGTGGAGGAGGCCAAGGGGGCGCCCACAAGGCTCGTGGCTGGGGCAAGTTGATGTTTCTTGTCGTGAGCTGCTTGGTATGGGAA
>JACEEZ010018752.1:155162-157662 GCA_016584305.1 Chionoecetes opilio
TTGGCTTCATATGATTAATTCTCTTTTACTTTCACTCAATCCCAGTTCTCACTATTCTATCGTTAAAAGATTGAAACCCTATCACAGATCTTTTAATCTAATTTGTGGTGCAATAGCTTTCTTTTTTATATTATATATTTATATTTCGTCCTAATCTTCAAAAAGAAGACCATAAATTATTCATATTCAATTCTTTTAATAATAAAATAAAATCGTTCTATTAGAGGACTCATACACAACTATTATAACCCATTTCATTTAACATTCCTGCGAAGCAAAATACTGTAATTCAATATATATTTATTTTTTCCCACCTCATCTAACTCTCAAGAACAACAACAGGTTTAAGTCCAGTACGAACGTTTCCTGACTAGTTTACTTAACTTTCACTCACTTTTTACTCGTGCTTACTTTTCATTTACCTTCGGGTCTCACTCCTCCCTTGTCTCGCCGCAACTAAGACGAGGCGAAGAGAGTTAAGGATTTTGCAAAGAGCTTAAGGTATTTTCTCCACCAAGAAAAAATATTGTTGGAACCTTTGTCACCTCAGGATATATTTGAGAATGACGTATTCCTCCTAAAGTACTACCTTCGCAACATTATCTTTCGCGTCTACCTTCTCCTTTTCAACCTCATTATCATTAACATCACTATTAACAAAAAAGATTCAAGATAGGCAAAACTTATCCCGTAGGAGGTGAGGACGGGGACTTAGGAAAGAATATTAACAACGCTTAATACAAGGCTATGAATCTGGCTTACTCGCGGCAGCTCCTCCCCTTTACTCCTGCCCTCCCCCTGGCGATCCCCTTCCCCTGCGAGGTTCAGGGCGTCGCCAGGTTCCCATTGACCCAAATACCGAGTCACGGGGGGAACAAAGAGTCAGGGAACAGAGGCAGGATTAGGGCAAGAGTACGTTTGTTATGAGGATAAGGAGCAGGGTCTTGTCTTTGTTTTGAATGGACTCAGGTCTCGGGGATAACATGAATAAATAGATCAATGAAATAGCAAATAATGAAAGTGTCCAGGGCAAATTATGATATATGAAATTAGTTTGGCATTGCTTTTCTTTGTTCTAGTGTGTTGCCTTGATTGAATATATCATTGAAGGTGATTTTTAGGTATGTTTTTTTTCTTTTCTCTTTTTAATATTTATTGTGCTTTGAAGTGTCCTCTTTTAAGTAATTGTCCAGACCCATTTTTTTTTTGCCTAATTATGTTGAATAATTAACATTCAAAACACCTAATCCACCAAAAATAATTGATTTCCAGGCCTTATTTCCGTAAAAACACGACTTTTGTAAAAAGCGCGCGAAAAAAAAAATCTTCCCTCCAACAGGGCTACGACTGTTATTGATGACGTCAGAACAGGGACGCCCGCAGACACTGTCTGACACCTGTCGGCAAATGTTATGATGACCGATTGTACTTCGGTGTCAGACAGTGAATCTGTCGCTGTGACCGACACTCTTCCCACACACACGCCTGCACACACGCCTGCGCACCAACACCCTTCCTGCACACACACACACACATACACACACAACACACACGTGTGTGGAGGGCGTGTGTGCAGGCGTGTGTGTGGGAAGGAGGCGTGTGTGCAGGCGTTTGTGTAAGAAGGGTGTCGGTGTGCAGACGTGTGTGCAGGCGTGTGTGTGGGAAGGGTGTCGGTGTGCAGGCGTGTGTGGGAAGGAAGCGTGTGTGTGGGAAGGAGGCGTGTGTGTGGGAAGGAGGCGTGTGTGTGTGCAGGCGTCTGTGTGGGAAGGGTGTCGGTGTGCAGGCGTGTGTGTGGGAAGGAAGCGTGTCTGCAGGCGTGTGTGTGGGAAGGAGGCGTGTGTGTGGGAAGGAGGCGTGTATGCAAGCGTGTGTGTGGGAAGGAGGCGTGTGTGCAGGCGTGGGTAAAACTTTGGAAGAAGTCCTTCACCCCTATCTTTTTTTTGTTCCCCCTATAGCCAACAAGCCTGGGGAACTGGCGGGAATACGGGGTTTTTGGGTGGGGGAAGCAAATATAAGTGATTTATGGCTCCCCCCAAAAATCATCAAAGTCACTATATGTAAAAATCTAACCTAACCTAACCTTAACCACAAAGTATACCTAACCTAACCTAACCTAACCTTAACCACAAAGTATACCTAACCTAACCTTAACCACAAAGTATACCTAACCTAACCTTAACCACAAAGTATACCTAACCTAACCTAACCTAACCTTAACCACAAAGTATACCTAACCTAACCTAACCTTAACCACAAAGTATATCTAACCTAACCTAACCTTAACCACAAAGTATACCTAACCTAACCTAACCTAACCTTAACCACAAAGTATACCTAACCTAACCTAACCTTAACCACAAAGTATACCTAACCTAACCTAACCTTAACCTCAAAGTATACCTAACCTAACTAACCTAACCTTAACCACAAAGTATACCTAACCTAACTTAACCTAACCTTAACCACAAAGTATACCTAACCTAACCTTAACCACAAAGTA
>JACEEZ010018752.1:167662-172662 GCA_016584305.1 Chionoecetes opilio
TTACGCGCAAAGAAGTAAGAAAAGTGGCGAGTGTGAGTGTGAAGGTATATCATTCATGCTTAGGTCGATATTTTAGACTGAAGAAGTTAGTATCATTTTGGACGTATAGACACTTCGTTTTATTCTTTTCGAGTTCTGAATATCTCGAATTCTCAGAAACTTTAGTAATCCTACCTTTCTGCACTACCCTTCCGTTAACTATTTTTTTTCTTTCAGTGTAACAGTATTTAGTGCTTTTCTTTATCTCCCAACTTTTTCTCCCAAGATTTGTTTTGTAGTTCTCGGGTGCGTCTTTATTATGAGTTAGATATACAAAACTACTATGGGTTTATATGTTGTTTATGTTTCCAAGTTCGCTGTTGAAACTTTACCGATGATTATTTTCCTTTGTCTCTTTGCTACATGGAATTCTCGCTCTACTTTTATTATAGTTGTCAATTTTTGTTCATCTTACTATGTGTTCATAACTTTTCTGAATCCTTTTGTATCCTTATCCTTCCAGTCTTTTTTTCTCTAACCTTTTTCCAATTTTCATTTCCTGTCCTTTGAACAATTTCCTCATCTGTTTGTTTATTCCGCGAGCCTCTACAGCTTTGGTGATTGCTTTCATGTTTCTATTCTTTAATTCTTACTTATTATTTTTCTTTGTTATTTGTAACTCTCGATTTACTTCTCAAGGCTTACTAACTATGAGTTCTTTCATGCTTCTTCGACAGCCTTCATAACTTTTCTAATTAGCTACGTTTTCCTAATTTTCATTCATCTTTTTTCTTTCCCTTTTTTTTGACCAATTATCATCGATTTAATTTTTGAAATCTACTAGTTTTTTTTAATTTTTTGTCCTCCATTACAACTTTCCTGATTCCTTACGTGTTTATGTTATATGCAAATTGTTTTCATATGCCTTTATTTTTACCAGTTATCATTGAATTACTTTTCACGATCTTCTAGTTTTGTTCTATATTTTCCTCAGCTGTTATATATTTCCTAATTCCTTACGTTTTTATGTCCTTCGCTTATATATCTCTTTTCTTTTCCAAGTATTTTTGAACAGTTATCATCGATCAGCTTTTCTGCGATCTAAGCTATTTTTGTCTTTTTCCTTTTTTTTGTCGTCAGTCACTACAACTCTTAATTCCTTTCATGTGAGTAACGCGCCATCATCTCAACCTAAATCACGCCATTAAGCTTAATTATACAGCACTCGCCTCGTCCCTTTGCTGGCAGCCAACTGACAACTTCCACTTCAAGGAAATGTCAAGTTCAAGGAAGAGGACCATGAATAAAGAACATTTGGCTTGACTACAAACCACGCACCCTCTTATTGCGTGCTTATTCTCTCTCTCTCTCTCTCTCTCTCTCTCTCTCTCTCTCTCTCTCTCTCTCTCTCTCTCTCTCTCTCTCTCTCTCTCTCTCTCTCTTAGCGCCCACCCGCGGCCTCTTTAACCTTCTCCCTGGTGTAGCTTTAGTGTGGTATTCGAGAATGATATTCATTTACTTTTTTTGGTTTTACGATACTGTATATTTTTCACAGACCGTGAAAGTGTAGTGAATATAAAGTGAAACCCCCTGCTCTCTCTCTCTCTCTCTCTCTCTCTCTCTCTCTCTCTCTCTCTCTCTCTCTCTCTCTCTCTCTCTCTCTCTCTCTCTCTCTCTCTCTCTCTCTCTCTCTCTCTCTCTCTCTCTTTCAGTTCTCTTTACAACTACCACATGTAGGTATCGCGGCCTCTTGTAGCTTCCTTATTTTCATATGTTCCTATGTTCTCTCTCTCTCTCTCTCTCTCTCTCTCTCTCTCTCTCTCTCTCTTCTCTCTCTCTCTCTCTCTCTCTCTCTCTCTCTCTCTCTCTCTCTCTCTCTCTCAGCTGACTTTCTTTTGCATGATGTTCCAGGAATTTAGAGTCAAGGGGGATGGAAATCAGCGGGAATATAGGAATGGGGGCATCACAGCGAATTGGTCCAATATTGCGTTGCGAAATACTAAGGTTTCCGTATTGAAATAAATGAAAAAAAATCTAAGCAGAGCACGTCAAAATTGTGCTGTTGGTGAGGGATGAACGTAATAATGGTGGTGGGGGTGGTGGTGGTGGTGGTGTTGGTGGTGTTGGTGGTGGTATTGGTAATGGTGGTAGTAAAAGTGGTAGTGGTGGTGGTGGTGGTGGCTACAACCGAACTCTTAATATCATTCTCCAGTCCTCTCTCTCTCTCTCTCTCTCTTCTCTCTCTCTCTCTCTCTCTCTCTCTCTCTCTCTCTCTTTCTCTCTCAACATACCCTCTTTACCTGTTAATCTACAAAAAATAGAAATGAACACACACACACGCACGCACACACACACACACACACACACACACACACACACATACACACACACACACACACACACACACACACACACAGACACACACACACACACACACACACACACACACACACACACACACACACACACACACACACACACACACACACACACATACAGACACACATACACACATACACACAAAACACATTTGAATCAACACGCAAAAATCTACTAAGAAAAAAACTAAAGGTAGCAAAAAGGCAGTTGTAGATTAGAAAAAAAAGTAACACGATACGCTGGCAACACGAGGCACAGTAGCAACAGCAGAAGAAGTAGCAGCAGCAGGAGGAGGAGGAGGAGGAAGAGGAGGAGGAGGAGGAGGAGAAGGAGGAGGAGGAGGAGGAAAAGGGTGGGAATGTTGCAGAAAAGAGAGAGAAAGAAATGTACCCGGAGCTTAAAGAAGAGTCAACATTGGCTCATGTCTTGTATTTCACCTTACCAGTCGAGACTCTTGCGGGTGAACACTCAAGGGAAAAGAGACAAGCGCTCGACACCCAAGAAGCGGGAAAAAAGAAGAAAAAAGTCACGGCCATTCCTCGCCTCGCTGTCTCGTGGGAGGGAAAGTAAAGGAGAATAAGAAAAACGGAAGAAAGTCGGCGCGTAGGGAAATATTTGCCTCGAGTCAATGTGAAGATGAAAGTTGTTATCTATCTCTATGAGAGAGAGAGAGAGAGAGAGAGAGAGAGAGAGAGAGAGAGAGAGAGAGAGAGAGAGAGAGAGAGAGAGAGAGAGAGAGAGAGAGAGAGAGAGAGAGGAGAGAGAGAGAGAGGAGAGAGAGAGGAGAGAGAGAGAGAAGAGAGAGAGAGAGAGAGAGAGAGAGAGAGAGAGAGAACATAAGAACATAAGAAAATAAGGAAGCTACAAGAGGCCGTGAGACCTACACGTGGTAGTTCCTGTTGCCTAACACTGCCTACATCCACCTTCCATCCCCATCCATGAATTTATCTAGCCTCCCTTTAAAGCTCTCTAATGACTCCGCACTAACTACCTGTCTACTGAGTCCATTCCAATCATTTACCACCCTATTTGTGAACCAGTTTTTCCCTATTTCTTTTTTAAATCTACGGTTTTCCAGCTTGAATCCGTTACTTCTTGTTCTACCCTGGTTAATAGCTGTAAGAACCTTTCCTACCTCTCCTTTATTTAATCCCTTTATCCACTTTAAAACTTCTATCAGATCGCCCCTTACTCTTGCGTCTCTCGAGTGAGTGTAAATTTAATAGCTTCAATATCTTCTCATAACTAAAGCTATGCATCCCTTGAATCATTTTGGTCATCCTTCTCTGCACTGATTCTAACAACACTATATCCATCCTGTAATATGGAGACCAAAACTGAACCGCATAGTCTAGGTGAGGCCTGACTAGAGCCAAATAAAGTTTTAGAATAACTTCCGCACTTCTAATTTTAACACTTCTGGTAATGAATCCTAACACTCTATTAGCTCTATTTCTAGCCTCAATACATTGTTTCCTAGGTCGGAGGTCTGAGCTCACCCTCACTCCAAGATCTTTCTCACCTTCTGAACTTTTCAGCGATACATTGCGTATGGTGTATCTATTACCAGGGTTTTTTCTACCAACATTCATAACGCTGCACTTATCAATATTAAATTCCATCTGCCATCTGACTACCCACTCATTAAGTTTATCTAAGTCTCCCTGCAATATGCTTACATCAGACTGTGATCCAATAATCCTACCTACCTTAGTATCATCAGCAAATTTGCTGATATCACTGCTAATCCCACTATCCAAGTCGTTGATGTAAATAAAAAATAGTAATGGACCCAAAACAGACCCTCGTGGAACTCCACTTGTCACCTGTCCCCATTCAGATTTAGAACCATTAATTGTAACCCTTTGTTGCCTATCACTTAGCCAAGCTCTGATCCAACGAAGAACCTTCCCATATATTCCATGAGCCTTAACCTTATTTAAGAGTCGCTCGTGTGGTACCTTGTCGAATGCCAATAATCGAATGCGAATAAAGTCCAGGTATATTATATCATAATCCTTATCATTATCTGCCGTCTCATAAACTTTCCTAAACTCAATAAATTGTTGAGACATGACCTACCCTTGGTGAATCCATGTTGTGAATCATTAATCAAACTATGTTTGATATGAGAGAGAGAGAGAGAGAGAGAGAGAGAGAGAGAGAGAGAGAGAGAGAGAGAGAGAAGAGAGAGAGAGAGAGAGACGAGAGAGAGAGAGAGAGAGAGAGAGAGAGAGAGAGAGAGAGAGAGAGAGAGAGAGAGAGAGAGAGAGAGAGAGAGAGAGAGAGTGTGTGTGTAAGTGTATGTGTATGTGTGCGTGTGTCTGTCATTCACGGATGGCCTTGTCCACGCAAGTCGGACTCGCGATCGCCAGTTTCACCCTTCCGGAGCGAGCTTGAAGTTCATTATGACCGATCTTTGGGTAATGCTGGAACCTCACACACCACACACACCCCATCCCTTTGCTCATGGGAGACAGTAACCGCCCGAATTTGTCAGTGAAAAATCCCCTTGAGCATTGAGGATTTGATCTGGCTAACCATAGAATCGCAGGCCAACGCTCTATCCACTTGATAATCGAGACGGTGCGTGTGTGTATTCACCTACGGTCTTGTCTACGCGAGCTGGACACCTGAGAGCT
>JACEEZ010018752.1:177662-180162 GCA_016584305.1 Chionoecetes opilio
ACATTCCTCTCCTGTTCCATATCATCCCTGTCACATTGTTCTCCCTGATACATCACATCCTTCCGTCACATCCTACTATCACTATCCAGTTATGTCACACCACACCGTCACACCCTGCTCCTCCTCCTCCTCCTACTCCAATTCACGCGCTTGCAAACTAGTGGTACAAAAAATAGCCGTCATTTCAATCAAGCGCACATTTTTCCTCCCACACCCGTCATCTGCACGTTAATTACTGCGAGACACGATCATTATCTCGCGCACTCATCACTCAGTCTCTAGTCAATTGGCTCTCGCTGACACCCTCGAGGACGGAACGAGACACTCACGAAGCCTGACGAGAAGAGTTGCGTTGCTTTCCTTAATTCAGAGAAGAGTAAGAGCGAGATATTTTCGTTCAGCCTTAGTAAATATAAGTAAATTCATTCAATATATCAAAACATTATAATTTAGAATATATGAGTAACCTTTTCCTACCCTAAGAGTTAAATACAATATTTTTCTATTTAGGACATGTAATTATCTTTTCTATTTAATCCTAAGTGAATTAAGTAAATATTTTTCACCCTAATGGATGCAATTATAGAAGTTTTATGAAATGTTTTATCCCTCTCAATAATATAAACGATTCTTTTACATACGAGGGATGGATGTATTTTCTCATATTTTTTTCTAGCCTCATAGGGTAGACTATCACTGTCATCCAAAAAAGAAACAAACAATTTTGTTTTTGAATACGAAAAGGAATAATTTCTTACGACACATATAAGAATCGATATTTTCTAAATACAAAAAATACTTAGTAAAAGCTGGAGTTAATATTTCGTCAATTTAGCTAAAGAAGTTGTTTTCTTGATGCTCAGATGAATGAAATTAGGATACGCTCTGTTCATACCACAGAAAAAAAAACTTTTCCTCTGATTAAGGAGCTGAGATGATATTTTACTTAATATAGCGACAAGTAAGTGTTTTTCCATAATGGATGACACACACAAAAAACAAACAAACAAAGAAAAAAACACGAAAGCACAAAGACAAGACACATACATGAAACACACTTAAAAAACATGGAAACTGAAAAAAATAACGCAACAATGCAAATCTTCACAGTACCTTGCAACAGCCAGGCGGCAGACGACTGTCTCTCATAGCAACCCACCAGGCTCCTCCTTCTTCGCTTTCTGCAGGAGATGAAGAGACCAGTGCAATAATACTTAAGGCAGGGAGAGGCGTGGGGAGGACGTCGTGCATGGAGAGGGGTGAGGGAAGGGCGCGAGATAGGGCGTGGGGAGGCTAAGACCAGGGTTTTGAAATAGTCACAAAAGGAAATCGTACCACCGTTTTGACCAGGCAATGGGAAGCGAGGAGGTGAAGGAGGAGGAGGAAGGGAAGGAAGAGAAGGAGGAGGAGGAAGGGAGGAAAAGGAGGACGTGCTCTCTCTATGCAAATTGGATGGAGAACCTTAACTGTGTTCGGGGAGGAGGAGGAGGAGGAGGAGGAGGAGGAGGAGGAGGAGGAGGAGGAGGAGGAATACCGCCACATAACCGCTGGTCCTTCAGGTAATAAATCACGTGGGGAAAATAAGATTGGAAGATAAATTGAATCGATACAATTTGATTTCGCGTTGAGAAGACTTCCGGAAAAATAAAAATATATAAGAAGAAAAAACACGAAACATATACCGACGTTTAGAAACACTGGGAGAAGTCTTGGGCAGCGTAGCACACACACACACACACACACACACACACACACACACACACACACACACACACACACACACACACACACACACACACACACACACATTCTCAAGCCTCACTTCGTACTGTTGACGAATAAATATGTCTTAATGGGACACTAAACGTTCTCACCATCCTGAGATTAGAAAAAGAAGATCAATTAAGTGTTCTGAAGGAGGAAAAGGAAGGTCGTATAGCCTCACACTGACGTGGTCGTGCCTATGTACATACTTTCATTACAGTAATTATATAATACTTTACCCTTCAAATCCCCGAATAGGTTTTTTTTCATCAATTTTATGAGACAAAGCATTTACTGGTATTATTTTTTCCTGACATTATTTATCAGATACTCTTTTATGATAATGATAATAATAATGCTATTAAATAAAACAATATAAATAATGATGAACGTTAAGAGCGATCACAAGCCCATAAGCGCCTTGGCTGACACCACTGCGCGCACGGAGCTCACATTACACACACCGCCTCGGGACTGACATGAGAAGCGTCTCTTGGGATCATAAACTGAGACTCGCAATCAGTGGAAGCAATGGTCGAAAGCGGCGGACGGACGGGTATAAAGCATCGGGAAGGCAAGGAAGCAGGTTGACAAGACGCTGAGAACTCGCTAAGAAGAGACGTGAGAGAGGGAGAGAGATCTTACGTGTCTCCAATTGTTTGCGGTTCCACGTTTTTGAAGGTTTGTTTTGTGTTATTTTTCTCGTCGGCTCTTCTGTTTTGTGTGTGTGTGTGTG
>JACEEZ010018752.1:182662-187662 GCA_016584305.1 Chionoecetes opilio
TCTCTCTCTCTCTCTCTTTACGTACTATTTTACTGTGAAAAGTATGCCTTGACATAATTTCTGACTCCGGCTGCTTCTGTATCAATACATTCTAAAGACATTTTACGGCGGTAGTACTCTGTCAACGCGCTTCATTAAAGATTGATTTTTTTAAAATAATTTTCCATCCGCATTCAGTGTATAAAATTAAAGTAAACACCTTCCATGTAATAAGTTCTAAGATACTGTTTGCATAAAGCAATACTTATTGGTAAGTATAAAAGAACTGTAGACTGTTTTTATTGTCTCAGATAAATGCTTAAAAAACATGACACAATAGACTATTTTATTTATTGTGAGTGGTAGTGATGAAACGAAGAATGCACCAATCAGCTGCCCAGTAAAAAAAGGGGGAAGGCAAGGAGCGTGGCCTCCTTAGTGCATTTTGACCATCATGGATAAACTAGACTATAGACAACTTCAATCAAGATCACCTCGCCAGCTGTCCTGTAGTTGGTGACTGTCCTTTTCGGAGTAGATAGTGGAACGAGGAATTAAAAAAAGGCAAACCTAATGGGGAAAAAGGAAAAAAAAATCAAAGAAGAACACGGAAATAAGGCAGAAATTGTCTTTCACAAGTCAATAAATACCAAGACCTCATGATTAAAGCAAATTAGAAAAAGACTCTTTTGTCTGCCCTCATGTCCTCAAGGCAGCGATGAAGCGAAGGGTGGGAGGCGGAGGACAGACTGGGAAGGGAAAGAGAGGAAGGGGAATAACAGGAAGGGACGGAAAAGCAGGACGGAGGCGGAAGAATGAGGGAAGAGCAGAGAATCAAGAATGATGGATAAGAAAATTTTGTGAATTAAATGAAGAATTATGAAAGGGAAAAATATGGTGAAAAAAAAGAAGAGAGAGAGAGAGAGAGAGAGAGAGAGAGAGAGAGAGAGAGAGAGAGAGAGAGAGAGAGAGAGAGAGAGAGAGAGAGAGAGAGAGGAGAGAGAGAGAGAGAGAGAGAGAGAGAGAGAGAGAGAGAGAGAGAGAGAGAGAGAGAGAGAGAGAGAGAGAGAGAGAGAGAGAGAGAGAGAAAAAAAAAAATAAAGCTCCAGAAATTAATACGAGAAGAATGGAAAATAAAAAACAAACAAAAATTAAAAGCTCATTCCCATTATGAAGAAAAAAAATGAGAGAAAAAACTACTCTAACTTTTCCACCTTTTCCACCTGACCAATTCGGAAAAAAAAGAAAAAAAAAAGTGCACGCAACTTTATGCTCTTTTATTTTCCAGACGAACTAAATTCTAATGCATTTCGTGACTTTTGGACACATGGCGAGGGAGGGAGACAGGAATGAGAGAGGAAGGAAAGAGGAAGGAGAGAGGGAGGAGAGAGATAGGGATAGGAAAGGGATAGGACGAAGTATAGGAGAAAGGAAAATAAAGAAGGATAGTAAAGGAAAGCGTTGGAAAGGAGTTGGAGAGAAAAAGAGAGAAAGGCAGGAAAGGAAAGTGATGCAAAAGAGGGGAAAAAAGGAAGGGAGGAAAGGGAAGGGAGGAAAGGAAAGGTAAGTGTTGGAAAGGAGAGAGAGGCAGAAAGGGAAGAATGGAAGGAAGATAAAGTGATAAAATAGAGTGCCAGGAAAGACAACAAGGGAGGAAGAGAGGGAAGAAGAGTGATGGAGGAGATAGATGAGATGAAAGCAGGAAGGAGAGACAAGGATGCTGAGAAGAGAGAGAGAGAGAGAGAGAGAGAGAGAGAGAGAGAGAGAGAGAGAGAGAGAGAGAGAGAGAGAGAGAGAGAGAGAGAGAGAGAGAGAGAGAGAGAGAGAGAGAGAGAGAGAGAGAGAGAGAGAGAGAGAGAGAGAGAGAGAGAGAGTAGGAACAGAAAGTGAAGAAGAGGAAGGTTGAATAGAGAAAGGGAGGAAAGGAAAAATATAGAGTGGAAGGTAGAGGAGGAAACTGGAATAAATCAATCAGAAAAAAAGAGGATGTGAGTCACCGGAGCGATAAAATGAAATCTGGTGGCCCTGTAAATAAAGGTGTGCTAAGTAGTATTTATTGCCTCTTAATTTTACTTATCTTTCTTTTTCTTATTCCTTGCTTTTTTTCTACTGAATATTTTTCTCGTCCTCTTCTTTGTTTCCAGCTGCTACCACTAATCTCTACGAATATTAACATAGCCACTACTTCTACTATAACTACTACTACAACTACTGCTACTACTACTACTACTATTAATACTATTACCTCTACGTCTATTACCAACATTAGC
The DNA here is from genome assembly GCA_016584305.1 of Chionoecetes opilio. Lineage (NCBI taxonomy): Eukaryota > Metazoa > Arthropoda > Malacostraca > Decapoda > Majidae > Chionoecetes > Chionoecetes opilio. Next base: position 184,912 of record JACEEZ010018752.1, read on the forward strand.
ACTACCGTAGATAACACTTTAGTCGCCACGGTGCACTAATGTCGCCAGGCGCCATATATTACGAATTATAGCATCACTACTGATGTGTATGTGCCACTGAAGATGATACACAGTAGTTTATATCATGACTGTATAATCTACCCTATTTCAGCGTTGTTTTATGCTTTGTATCTGCAAGTATATACGGTTTCAAATTTCCCTACTCGTTTTTTTTTCGGGCGACGACGACGGCGGGAGGACACTCAGAATATAAACACTAGCTGGCGATCTTAGTGTAGGTCGCCACTCGGGTGATATTTTTGTAATTTGTTCATTTATAGCCATAATATGACACAGATGAAGACACAAAATGACACAGACTCTCCAGATAGCCCCTTCTAACTTTTCTGAAGTCATGGATGTAGAAATGTAAGTATTAACGCCACCAGACGTCTGTACATCGAAAAAAAAGAAATTATCCTGGCGACTTTAGTGTTATCTACGGTAGCACCATCACCATCACCACCACCACCACCGCTACCACAACCACAGATCACAACCAATACTACAAACACTAACCACGAGAACTTCCTTGAACCACAGCTTTTCGTTGCCCTTATGAAACGACAAACCAACGCTAGGTAGCATATAGATGATGAAAGGTATCTTCCCCTCTCATAATCCGGTGTGAACTCATTAAGAAACACCCGTACTAATGTGTTTTAACTGACGATCCTCAATTGACACGTGATAATGAGCTGTAAGAGGGAGGGAGGTAGGGAGGGAGGAGGGAGGAAGGGAGGGAGGGAGGTTGGGAGGAAGGGAGAGGAGGGAGAGATAAGGGGTAGATAAGAGGGATGGATGAAATAAATAAAGCATATAGACAAAGGGAGGTAAGGAGATTATTCTTAAGATTTAACGATGATAAGTGATTAAATAGGGTAGAAAAACTAACACTACATCCACTCATCCAAGATTGATGTTAATTTACATATCATTACGACCTTAGCTTTTGTCCAAATTTTAGATCCCTTCAAGAAATTTTCATATCATATCCATTTGAGAAATTTCAATACTTTTATCCATTTGGGCAATTTTCCCCAATTTGTCTTTCGCGTCAAGAGGAAGGTGGAGGAAAGTTTAATTTACGAGGCGGAGCAGGACGAGTAAGAGTAATTGATGGTGTGAGAGGGTGAGTAGTAGCGGGGAAGGAAAGTAAGGCAAAGCAATGAAGGGAAGAAGCAAAGGGTGTGCAGGAAAAAGTGTAAAGAAAAGAGTAGATAATGAAGAAGGGAGTGAGGAAGAAAGCAAAGAGATGGAAGACATGAGAACAAAATTATATGTGGGAGTTTGGGAGAAATAAATAATATTAAAAGAAAGGCAAGAAAGAGAGAATGATAGAAGGAGAATAAGTGGGTGACAGAATGCAGAGAGAAGAGGAGGGAAGGATGGAGGGAGGTAGAGAAGAATAGTAGAAAATAAGTAGGGAGGAAAACCTGAATGATAAAGAATAGAAGGACGAAAGGATGAATAAATGATGGTAGACAGCTAAATTACCGTTTTGGGCAGATGGGATGGATAGAAGGAAAGGAAGGGTAGGGGAATAAATAGAAGAGTTTGGAATAGAGGATAGATATAAAGAATGAGGGAGGGACAAAGGCAGAGCAGAGGACCTTCACAAAACTTGAGACATAATTTCACATCCTTCCAAAGCAGTGACGGGGCCTTCTGATGGCTTCAGGTAACGCATTTCTTACATATCAACACTAAACGGAAATAAGGAGGAATGGATTGGACAAACACTTCAAATCGATAAATGATTAGGATTAGATCGCACAACGCTTTCTTATGATAACCTGTAATTCTTTGATAAGTATAATATAAATCTTTTATTCCATCCACCTAATCGACGTTAATTAAGGAATTGATATACGTATGTTATGCTATTGGATCCTTAGTAATTCTTCCAATATTTCGTCTTTTTTATTGTGGCCAAGTAAGGAAAAGTCGGCGTCCTTTCAATACTTAAACAGTTTCTTTTTTTTGGCGGGTCCGTGGGAGTGATCGGCGTCTTAAAAGGTTAAGAGGACTGAAGGGAGTGTCCATTAAACCCGCAAAAGTGTCCTGTCATAAAAGTAAGAACCGAAGTAAAGGAGAAGCTTGGACTCTCTCTCTCGGGAAATGTACGTGTGTGTGTGTGTGTGTGTGTGTGTGTGTGTGTGTGTGTGTGTGTGTGTGTGTGTGTGTGTGTGTGTGTGTGTGTGTGTGTGTGTGTGTGTGTGTGCGTGTGTGTGTGTGTGTGTGTGTGTGTGTGTGTGTGTGTGTGTGTGTGTGTGTGTGTGTGTGTGTGTGTGTGTGTGTGGGTGTGTGTGTGTGTTATTCACCCATGGTCTTGTCCACGTGAGCAGGCTCGCGATCGCCAGCTTCACCCTCCCGGTGTGAGCTTGAAGCTCATTTTGACAGATCTTTGGGTAATGCTGGGACATCACACACCACACACACCATCCCCTTTGCTCAAGGTGGATAGTAACCGCCCGAATTTGTCAGTGAAAAATACTCGGGAGCAGTGAGGATTCGAACCGGCTAAGGACAAGCTGGTGGTAAGCGGCTTGGTCCCATGTCGATTGAATAATTTTGAAGGGGGGTTTTGGGCTTTTGAGCTAAAAATACTTTTAAGTATATCAGATAACAGGAAGAAACTCTGCGGTAACGCTATGTCGCATTTCCCTAACTCAGTAGACTCATGAACTTACCGTTTGTGTGCGTGTGTGT
>JACEEZ010018752.1:197662-207662 GCA_016584305.1 Chionoecetes opilio
CAAAAAGGCCTAACGTGAAAGATGAAATCAATGGAATAGACATCCTCTTCCTCCTCCTCCTCCTTCTGGGAGAAAATCTTAAGCCGAGGACAATTATTATGAAAGAAGACAAAGGAATAAAAATCTCTTTCATGCTCGATAAGAAAAACAAAGTTCATTCAAATCAGAGAATAATAGAAATAGACCATAAAAATCTTTCTTCACTTCTCAGCTATAACAAATAAAACGCAATAATATAATTACATAGACTTTAGATTCACAAAACAAAGAAAATTTGTATTTTAGGTAAGACTTAAATATTAGTAATAAGGCGCTAATAACAGGAAGGAAAAGAGCGGTAACAAGAAAAATAGTAGTGGCAGTGGTAGTAGTAGTAGTAGTAGTAGTAGTAGTAGTAGTATAGTAGTAGTAGTAGTAGTAGTAGTAGTAGTAGTAGTAGTAGTAGTAGTAGTAGTAGTAGTAGTAGTAGTAGTAGTAGCAGTAGTAGTAGCAGTAGTAGTTAGTAGTTAGTAGTAGTAGTAGTAGTAGTAGTAGCAGTAGTAGAAGTAGTGGTATTATTATTATTATTATTATTATTATTATCATTATTATTATTATTATTATTATTAGTCGTAGTAGTAGTAGTAGTAGTAGTAGTAGTAGTAGTAGTAGTAGTAGTACATAAGTATTAGTATTAGTATTAGTAGTAGAAGTAATAGTAGAAATAGTAGTAGTAGTAGTAGCAGTAGTGGTGATATAAGTTGCTATAAAGCATTTCACTAAATAGGAAATAATGATAATAATAATACCAATAATGATAATGATGCTAAGAAAAGAGATGAGAGTAATAATCATAATAATAATATTAGTAATGAAGATGATAATGATGGTGATGATGATAATGATGATGAGAACAATGCTAATATAATTCATGATATGCGATAATTAAAAGTAAAAATGACCAATCATAATAATGCGGCCAGCAGAGCCCAGCATCACACGCCAAGCACAAAGGAAACCAAGAAGACGGCAGAAGACACAGGAAAGGATCACATTCCCAACACTGAAGAACCCCAGAACGCGGGGCTCGAACCCTGGACGTGGCTATTAAGGAAACCAAGTGGCCATGCGATTCTGTCTCTTAAGCTTCTGGATCCCCTGATAGCTGCCAAGGAGGAGGAGGAGGAACACGATAATCCCTTCTCTCTCTCTCTTTCCCTCTCTCTTTCTCTCTCTTTATCTTTATCGTATACTTAGAACTGGAGGTATTAATATATTTTTTTTTTTTTTGTGTGTGTGTGTGTGGTGTGTGTTGTGTATGTGTGTGTGTGTGTGTGTGTGTGTGGTGTTGTGTGGTGTGTGTGTGTGTGGTGTGTGTGTGTGTGTGTGTGGTGTGTGTGTGTGTGTGTGTGTGTGTGTGTGTGTGTGTGTGTGTGTGTGTGTGTGTGTGTGTGCGCGCGCGCGGTTATGAGAGTCGTCAAGTTGTCAATAGAATGTTAGTATTGAAGGAGGGAGAAAGAAATGGAGAAAGAGAGTGAAAGAAGAAGGGAAAAATTAGTGCCTGAATAAGTGAGGGAGGGAGTTAAAGGTAAAGATGGGGGCCATACGCTATGCTGCGCGTGGCCTAGGTGTTCATCTCCGTTACGTAAGCCCTTGAGACTGTGGTGGGTGATAACCCGCTACGCCGGGACACAGGGCTAGTGTGACATCTGGGTTACAGTTACCTTCCCCAGGTTTCCCCAGGTACCCATTTATCGACCATCTCCAAAGGAAGGATGAACACCTGAGGGAGGGAGGGAAGGAGGTAGAAATGGAGGAAAATGAGGATGGAGAGTAGGTAAGAAGTGGATGAGAGAGAGAGGAGAGAGAGAGAAGAGAGAGAAGAGAGAGAGAGAGAGAGAGAGAGCGAGAGCGAGAGCGAGGAGGGGGGAGAGAGAGAGAGAGAGAGAGAGAGAGAGAGAGAGAGAGAGAGAGAGAGAGAGAGAGAGAGGAGAGAGAGAGAGAGAGAGAGAGAGAGAGAGAGAGAGAGAGAGAGAGATTTATAGTGTGAGGCCAAATGGGTCTTCAGAGAGAGGGATTGGATGAAGGGAGAGGGGAATGGAATGAAGTAGGTAGGTGGGTAGGTAGGCAGGATGGAAAGGGGGGAGGGAGGAAGGCAGGATGGGAGGACGGGAGGGACAGAGGCCCATCAAATTAAGAGGGATGGAGGGAAAAGAAAGATGTTTAAGCAAGTTACTCATTGATTTGTTGCCTTATTTTAATTGCTATACATTGTATTTTCTCTGATATTAATATTCTAGATTTGAAAAAAGGTCTTCTCTCTCTCTCTCTCTCTCTCTCTCTCTCTCTCTCTCTCTCTCTCTCTCTCTCTCTCTCTCTCTCTCTCTCTCTCTCTCTCTCTCTCTCTCTCTCTCTCTCTGCATATTTTTGTTGCTCATTAAATCTTCAATTTCTTCTTTAAATATTGAAACAAATTACTTCCTTTAACTCTTTTTATATTTTTTTATATATATTTTCGCTTTTAATCCTGTTTCTCTTCTTCACGAATCCTTTGTTTTCGTAACATATCTATTAATTCTACTTGTATTCCATTTTTCTTTGTTTTCAACAATTCTTGGGTTTAATTAATTTTTTTCATTTTTCATTTTTCTTTAATTAAACTTTTCTCTTTCTGCTACTTCGTTATCAACCTTGTCCTTTATACATTCAGTGTCCTCAACCTTGTCCTTTATACATTCAGTGTCCTCAACCTTGTCCTTCATACATTCAGTGTCCTCAACCTTGTCCTTTATACATTCAGTGTCCTCAACCTTGTCCTTTATACATTCAGTATCCTCAACCTTGTCCTTCATACATTCAGTGTCCTCAACCTTGTCCTTTATACATTCAGTGTCCTCAACCTTGTCCTTTATACATTCAGTGTCCTCAACCTTGTCCTTTATACATTCAGTGTCCTCAACCTTGTCCTTCATACATTCAGTGTCCTCAACCTTGTCTTTTATACATTCAGTGTCCTCAACCTTGTCCTTTATACATTCAGTGTCCTCAACCTTGTCCTTTATACATTCAGTGTCCTCAACCTTGTCCTTTATACATTCAGTGTCCTCAACCTTGTCCTTCATACATTCAGTGTCCTCAACCTTGTCCTTCATACATTCAGTGTCCTCAACCTTGTCCTTTATACATTCAGTGTCCTCAACCTTGTCTTTATACATTCAGTGTCCTCAACCTTGTGCCAGTTTATTTATTTCTCCTCTTGTTTCCTCTTCTTATTAAGTTTTTGTTTCCCTTTCCCTCCTTTTTTCTTCTCATGTTCCTCGTCATTCCTATCTTTTCTTTGCTGTACTCTTTCTCATCCGTGTTTTCTTAGTCTCTCTTCTTTCCTCCTCTTACCTTTCTTTCCACCACATATTCTTTTCTTCATTCATTCCCCTGTACAGTCCCTCCTCCTGTCTTGTTACTCCCTGTAATTCCATTTCTCCCTTCTCTCCTTTTTCTCTCTATTCCTCTTCCTTTCTTTCTTCTTCCCTTCTCTCTTCTACTTTTCCTTTGTGTTCCATTATCTTTTTAGTACCATCTTACCTCTTCTTTTCTCTCCCATCCCTCCATACTCTACATCTCTTTCGTCTTCTATTCTTCTTTCCCTTTTTATATTTTTCCTTCTAGTGTCCTTCATGTTGTTTTTCTATTATTTATCCTCATCTTTTCCCTCTCTTTCCAGTCTATTCTTCTTTCTTTCCTTACTCTTCCCTCCTGCTTCTCTTTATCCTTTCTATTCATCCTTTCTCTACTAATGTTATCTATTTCTACTATACCCTCACTTCATCTTAATTTCTCTCTCTTTCCTCTTAACTCCCCTTCCTTTCCTTCCTATTATTTCCTATTTTTCTACCTGCCTCTCTAGTATTGTCATTTTTTTACTATCCCCTCGGTTCTCTTCTTTTCTTTCTTCTTATTTATTCACTCTTCGCTAACTTCCTTGCGGCCTTCGATAGCTTAAGAGACGCAAGAGAGGGACATTCTCCACTTACGTTCTTTCAATTGTTGCCTTAAGCGCCGCACTAGACACTGAACGACTCTGGTTCTGGGAAAAGATGATACTCGAGTGGGAGTAAGAGGTAGAGAAGGAGGAAGAGGAGGAGGAGTAAGAGGTGGAGGAGGAGAAGGAAGATGAAAAAGAAGAAGAAGAAGAGGAGGAGGAGGAGGAGGAGGAGGAGGAGAGGAGGAGGAGGAGGCGGAGGAGGGGAGGAGGAGGAGGAGAAATAGGCCGCTGGTGAGAGTTGTCAGTGAAAAAGGACAGAAAATGTAAGAGGAAAGGGAATAAAAGGTTTGGTACTTCTAAAGATAAAAAAAAGAGAGAGAGAGAGAGAGAGAGAGAGAGAGAGAGAGAGAGAGAGAGAGAGAGAGGAGAGGAGAGAGAAGGAAGAGAGAAGAGAGAAGAAGAGAGATGAAGAGAGAGAGAGAGAGAGAGGAGAAGAGGAGAGAGAGAGGAAGAGAGAGAGAGAGAGAGAGAGAGAGAGAGAGAGAGAGAGAGAGAGAGAGAGAGAGAGAGAGAGAGACACACACATAAAAAAAAACTGAAGGAAGAATAGGAAGGACGGAAGGACGAACAAAGTCAAGTAAACGAGATGGAGACAAACAGAAGTATACAGGATAAAATATGGGGAAGAGGAAAATTATGAGGGAGGAGAGAAGAAAGGGGGGAAGAGAGATATGTTTTGGCTAGGTTTAAGGAAAGTGTGTGTTAACTCCATTATGCAAGCGTGAGTTTGTATGTAGAAGAAGATGAGGAGAAGGAGGAGGAAGAGGAGAAGAAGGAGGAAAAAGAAGAAGAAAAGGAGGAGGAGGAGATTGATTGATTTAATGCCAAAAAAGGGGCATGTGCCAGAGAGGAGGAGGAGAGGGATTCACTGAACATCTTTTGCTGCTTTCCACATCCTCTCTACCACTTCTACCTTCTCTTTTCCCTCCGACCTCCTTCTCCCTTCCTTTATCCTCCTTTCTCTCCATCCTCATCTCCTCTTTGACCGCTAAAAATTAAAAATCGATTTTACATCTGACAGTAGTAATATGATACTGACGTCTCTCTCTCTCTCTCTCTCTCTCTCTCTCTCTCTCTCTCTCTCTCTCTCTCTCTCTCTCTCTCTCTCTCTCTCTCTCTCTCTCTTTTTCTTTTTCTTTCTCTCTTTTCTCTTTCTCCCTCTCTCTCTTTCTCTCTCTCTCTTTCTATCTCTCTCTTTTCTCTCTCCCTCTGTTTCTCTCTCTGTCTCTTTGTCTCCTTTCTCTCTCTCTCTCTCTCTCTCTCTCTCTCTCTCTCTCTCTCTCTCTCTCTCTCTCTCTCTCTCTCTCTCTCTCTCTCTCTCTCTCTCTCTCAATATTGTGTTAATATCATTCCCAATGTGTTTTGTAATTTCCACATCCATTATTCATATAAGGGGTGAGAGAGAGAGAGAGAGAGAGAGAGAGAGAGAGAGAGAGAGAGAGAGAGAGAGAGAGAGAGAGAGAGAGAGAGAGAGAGAGAGAGAGAGAGAGAGAGAGAGAGAGAGAGAGAGAGAGCATGGGAGATTTTACAAATGAATCATTAATCCCATTTTCGAACACGATTCTCTACTATTCCTAAACAAACTTCTCTCTTTTATTCGCTTGTCTCGGAATTATAATCGAACGAGTGGATTCTTATGCGTCTCAGTTCCATTAACCTGGAATCAGCGAATATTCTAATTAATCTCCAATAATACCAAATAATTGAGAGGAAAAAGAGTGTGTCTGTATTTGTACGTTGGTAGGTTGGTGTGTGTCGATTTTGTAATGCTTCAGTGGTGCAAAATTATACACACGGATGTAATGGCCTAAGATTTGATTGCTAAAGAGTGATAAAAAGGGGTATCACATGAAAATATAAGAGTAAGAAGGTACTCAACGACGCCCAAGATTCAGTGTTTTGATGAGTAATGAAATATGAGTTGTATTATCCGTAGACTTTTCCACCTAAGAATGATAACTTACGTCGCGCGGTTTTCCTAACCCTGTAGTAGCCTTTATTGTTTACTTGGTACAGTTGAGTCTATGATAAAGTGATTATTATTTCTATATCGTTATGAATCCGATAGTGCTCATCCGTGTGGCGCCGCAAAGCTCGAAGTGATGATAATGGGTAAGTGACGACGTGTTTAAGTATTGATCTACGTGTGTAAGTGACCATGTATTTCTGCAAGTGTCCCTGTAGGTTTGTCAGTAACTATGCAATCGCGCAAGTAAGTGACCATGTGAGTGTGTAAATGATGATAAGTGTGTAAGTGGTCTGTCATGCATACACACAGAGTAGCTCAGGTAGAGGTAGAAAATTATTCCCACACCTGAGCAAACTGTATGCTATATGTACCTGGGAGCGGGGAACAATAGTTGAAAATATGTTGTGTAAAATATAATAATATATTGTAATATATTGTGTGCATAGCTTATAATTTGGAGGCCTGTGTCTGTCTCTCTGTCAAGAAGTATTCTGCCTATCTGAACCTGCTGCAGAATATAGTTTTTTTTTAATCTCATTGACGGGTATTCTGCTATACTTAAGCAGCTGGATCATGGGAATGAACATTCTCCCGCCCTCGAGGATGAATGCAATTCCGAGGGTGAATACTTTTTCCTTCTGAAGGATGCAAAGGACATCCACGAGTATTCTCCTCAGATGAAAGAGGAATGACATGAAGGTCACTATCACTGTATACAAATTGTAAAACCTTTTTTCCTTTGGTATTACTTACATCTGGATGCATCCAGCAGCGGATAACGTTAGGCCCGAGCGGTAAAGGCTGTTCCTATTTTTTTTATAATATATTTGTAATATAATATACTCAGGGTTTATACAGTAAACACTTATTGCCAAGTAGTTTATGTATTTATGCACTTTACAGGGATATCACTCGTTTCACCGTTACGTATAAGTAGAGACGTAAATGAGAATACCAGAGAGCATATCACGTACTTCCCAAGTGCCCACACCCTACAGGGATATCATGTCACTCGTTTCACTGTTACGTAGCTATAAGTAGAGACGTGAAGATATTTCGAGTGTTTTACCACGTACTTCCCTAGTTTACGCACCCACCCCATTAATCTATATTTGCGGGAATTGCTGGGACGGTAAAGATATGCAACGAATAGCAACGAGTATACTATATAATTTTTCCCGCTCTTTTCCCGAAGGAATAATGAACTTAAATTGGGGGCAGGCCCGTCTTAGCCATCACCAGTGAACTATCGCCGCCTCTATACATCTGGGGCGTGGCTGGATATTTGCTGATACAAAATATCTACAGAGATGCCGGCTACATTCTATACCTATCTTTACTCTAAGACTATGAGAAGAGATAAAAAGTACTTTTTCAGGAAAAGAAGAAAATAAAAATTATTGATAATAACATGAATTAACCTGTTTAAGTAAGACTACATAAACATTATACAATATAAGTGTTGAGGCTGAACATATAGCTACACGAGCACGGACATTTCAGTTCACTTTTCATGTGATCCTTAATCAAGGCACATACACACAGGCAGACAGATACGTACTAATTACAAGGAATTCCTAACCAGTGAAGGTGCTAACATTATCCTGTGTGGGAAGAGGAGATCCAGGAACGGCGAGGCCTTATGGGAGCCAACAGTTGTGATATTGTACGTCACTGCGCCTCCGTGGTGACTGTTGTGCTCATCGTGTACAACGCCTGACAGGAATACGTCTCATATCCTCCGGGAGTGCATTCATACGCGAATATTTATACCAAAACAAGCTCGTATGCGAGCTTGTTTGAGCTTGTAAAACAAGCTCACACGCGAACACTCATCCAATATTCAATTCTACACCATACTCACTCCTTTCACCTTTCCTACATCTTTCTACCTACGAGACGAGAATAATACGACGGAATGAACAGAAAAAAAGTGGCAAACATCAACATATCTTTGTTCCAAATGAGCATTTTTCAGGAATTATACGAATTACATTACTTAGTCTACTATAATTAAGGAAGCGAGGGAAGATTTTACTGGAAAAATGGAACATGAAAAAGGAGATTTTTTTTTTTTTTTTATTCTCTCCACTAATACCAGACAGGGGACTAGAGCCGTGCCTGGGGAGCTGACGCGGGGGAGAAAAATGTGAGTTGAAGATTATCGGATTTTGAGTGTTGCAGTAGTATTACTTTCTACAACATGCACGAGAATACTATCCCAAATGTTAAAAATACCATTAAAGAAAGTGTTTGGCTCACTTTGATTTGAAACGTTTACCAACAGCCATAAATCCGTTATTCCTGGTGACGTTTGATCGGTCGAGTGAAATAGTCGTCTGCGTTAATGGTGTCAAATCCTCTAAAACTCTTATAAACATCGATTGACCCCTCAGTCTGGGCTTGGATCAGAAATAACAAGTACAGTTGTTTAAGTTTCTCTTCATATGATTTATGAGCTATCAAGGAGACGTCTCCCCGGCGTGATCAAATTTTTGCTTCATCAACACAGGAGATTTGTCGTCCACCAGATTAGGCTTCCGGCGCGGTTTTACAAGAGGAACCATCCTCCTGGTCACCCCATATGCCCGTGCATAGACCACTGTATACCTGACTGCGCACGGAATATCGGCCTGTTGCACATGGGCCTGAACTTGCCCTGAAGTCGGAGGGCCGCTCGGATTCATATATATATATACGCATCATATAGACTGGTTTATCAGTATACATGATATACTGTAATCTTCGTAAATGTTTGTTCTATAATATTATCAAATAAAAAACAGTAAAACACGCTAAAGAAATGCCATTACGAGACTGAAGAAATATGTATGAACTTAATATTCATTTCAACTCTTCGCCATTTAAAACTTTGCAAGTCAACTTTTATCATGAAGGGTATCAATAGAAGCGTACTTTTATTAGCTTTCCATTGATGTATTTCGTTTTCTGATAAATGAATTACCCCCATGCATAAATTAGCGTTAACTAAATAAATAAAATCATCAATCGGGTAATTCTCCAAATTGATGAGGTTATTTATTTAGTTAACGCTAATTAATACATGGTGCTAATTCATTTATCAGAAAACGAAATATATAAGTAAATAAATAACATCCATCAATTACCCGATTGATGATTTTATTTATTTATTTAACGCTAATTTATGCATGGTTCTAATTCATTTATCAGATAACGAAATATATCAATGGAAAGCTAATAAAATTGCGCTTCTATTAATACCCTTCATGATAAAAGTTGACTCGCAAAGTTTTAAATGGCGAAGAGTTAAGTGAATATTAAGTTCATGCATATTTCTTCATAGTCTCATAATGGCATTTCTTTAGCGTATTTTACGGTTTTTTATTTGATAATATTATAGAACAAACATTTACGAAGATTACAGTATATCATATATACTGATAAACCAGTCTATATGATAGTCCATAGACCACTATATCTCTTTGTTGGGCGGGGCAGGCCGCTATGCAGCTTGTAATTTCAAAACATTGTCGCGTGAACAGTCCAGGTATACAGTGGTCTATGGCCCGTGTTTGCTTCACCGGAGGAAACGTTCTTCTCCAAGGCTCACGCTTCCTATTCATCATCGGAAGAGGAAACGTCCCACCGGTCGGGCTTTGCCTCGCCCTCCTGGTTGCCCCAGGCTGTAGCTTTACTTCACATGAAGAAGAAGCGTCTTCTTTGCCTTATCAGACATGGAACATCTTGTCAGCCATGGAACATCTTGTTCTAAGAGGAAAAGACATCGTACAAGGCAGCCCAGGTCCCTGCCTCGACCTCTTCGCAGCAGGCTTCCTTTGAATCGTATTTGGCTCCATCGTCTCCTCGCCGGTGGAGGCGTCTCCTTGGCTTCTAGAGCGCCGGGTCCTCGGCAAGGAGTTCAACAGCAGTGGGCTTTCAAGCCTTCCCTGGGTAGACGTCATCACCGCCGCGCTGGTGCTGCCTCTGCTTAGGTTAGCCGAGGGTACCTAGGCGAGGGTGGATCTCGT
>JACEEZ010018752.1:217662-242662 GCA_016584305.1 Chionoecetes opilio
CTACTACTACTATTACTACTACTAATAATAATAATAACAATAACATTAATAGTAATTATGATAATGATAATAACAATGATATCAATACTGATAAATGATAACTATGATGATGCTGATTATGATAATGATTATACTAGGAACGATAATGAACAGTAATGCTAAAAATACTACTACTACTGCTAATAACGATATTAATAATTATAATAATAACAGTAAAAATAATATCAACAACAATAACTAATATAAAACCATTGCATATCAACATCCTAATTACACAAAACAACCAACACAACACCGAACACCCAGCACTTCAGCACAACACGTCCTCACACCACCAAGCCCTTCCATTATAACCCAACATCATCTCTCTGCAGGAGCGGTGTGATGCTGAGGGCAGCAGTACTGTTGGTGGCTTGTCTGCTCGCCTCCTCCCACGGCTACAGGCACACGTGGCAGACGCCTGGCTGCCACAAAGTTGGTAAGTTACTCTTTTAATTGTACTTTTGTCTCTATATGGCATTGTATCGCTTGTTTTTGCTGTTATTCGTTATTCGAGGTTTGAAGTTTTGTGTCAGTGGTTCTTAGTTTGTTCTTGTGTGTCGCTTTGATGAGTTGAAAAATGATTGGTAAGTATTCATTTTATTGCCGTCTGCCCCTCTCTCTCTCTCTCTCTCTCTCTCTCTCTCTCTCTCTCTCTCTCTCTCTCTCTCTCTCTCTCTCTCTCTCTCTCTCTCTCTCTCTCTTCGTGTACTCCACTATCTCAACTATCATCTCACTATCCACTATCAAGCGAAAAGCACCGAAAATTTGGAAATGCTCTGACGAGTCTTCAAATATTTCTATCACTTAAGAAATTTGTGATGCAAGTATTTTTTTCCTCTATCCTCATGTATATTGCAGCTCGCGAAGCCCCCACTTTCCTATAATGTGGCGCAAGAAACTTTGACATTAGGGAAAAAAAGTTTATTTGCCTCTTTCTTTCAGTCTAACATGAATATTCTCTCTCTCTCTCTCTCTCTCTCTCTCTCTCTCTCTCTCTCTCTCTCTCTCTCTCTCTCTTCTCTCTCTCTCTCTCTCTCTCTCTCTCTCTCTCTCTCTCTCTCTCTCTCTCTCTCTCTCTCTCTCTCTCTCTCTCTCTCTCTCTCTCTCTCTCTCTCTGTGTGTGTGTGTGTGACGCAACTTTTACTTGTGGATAATTAAATTCATTCCATTCCATTCCAGTACAAACTCCTAACTACAACGCACATCTTTCCCTCCTTTGTTCTATGTCTGTCTGTCTGACTCACTCTCAATATCTGTCTTTCTGTCTGTCTCTATTTCTCAGTATCTCCCTCTGTCTCCCTGTCTTTGCTTTTTCTTTATTTATGGAACAATTTTCTTTTTTCCTTCATTCCTACATTCATTCCGTTCCTTTCCTCCTTCCTTTCGTTCCTCCTCTTCCTTCCTACATTCTGTACTGTCTCCCTCTCTTCCTTTGACCTACCTTCCCTCTTATCTTTCCTCCTCTTCCTTCCTTCTCTCTTACCTTTGCTCCTTTTCCTTCCTTCCCTCTTACCTTTCCTCCTCTTCCTTCCTTCCTTATTACGTTCCTTTCTTCTTTCCTTCCTTTCTTCCTTCCTCCCTTCCTCATTCCTACCTTACTTCGTCCCCTGCATGGCCGCTGTGGCCTATTTACGCCCTTCACTTCCCCCCCCCACACATCCCCCCTCGCGCTCTACACATCTAATTAGAAAGTGAGGAGTGGTCACGGCAAGATGCTGTCACTCCGCTTCACGGCATTTCTCGCTCCCTGAAACCACCAAAATGCATCTCTCTCTCATTCTCTCTTTCGCTGTCTCTCTCTCTGTCTGTCTGTCTCTCTCTCATTCTCTCTTTCGCTGTCTCTCTCTCTCTCTGTCTGTATCTCTCTCTTTCTCTCTTTGTCTCTCTCTTGAATGGTGGTTAATTTAAGGAGGAACGAATATTAAGAAAATGCACAGATATTATGTGTATGAAAAAAAAGTAATGTTGAAAAAAACATGAATAAGAAATAAAAGATACTTGAAGTTAAAAAATATATCACAAGGAGTAAAATTATTTGAAGCATGAAACTAAAGGAGAAATCAAAAAGCTAAAAATAACCTTTTCCTTTTAAACCGGTAAAGGATACCCCTCTTAAAGTTACCTCCACCTCCTCTTCCTCTTCCATCCTCTTCTTACTCCTTGCCCTCCGTGTCCACTTCCTCCCTCTCACTTTTATACATGTACCTCCCCTCTCTCATGCACTCCCCTCGCTCTTTTCCCCCTCCCTCTCCCTCTCTTCCCTCTCTCCCTCTTCCCTTCCCTTCTCCGTCCCTCCCTCCAGGCCGGGTCACAATATATTTTTGTCTTGGAGGCACAAAAGTCCATCAGGTGAGTTAATCTTTACGCATGGATGACTCTCTCTTGTCTTACCTGAAGGGGAGGGCAAAGTGGGTCCCGGAGGAGGATTGGGGATGGAGTTGAGATACCTTTATAGAGTGTCGAGGGAACGGAGAGGGATTTGAGTAGGTATTTGAAAGGGATTAAAAGGATTAGAGGGATTTGATGAGGTTATGAAGATGATGAAAATTATTGCAGAGGATCGAGGGACAAAGAGTAAATTTGGATTATAAGGGATTTGATGATGTTGAAGAGGTTTTGGGGTTGAAGAGACGCCTTGGGGAGGCGGTAGCGGAGTGGTTAGCGTCTCCGACTGGCGTTCTCGGTGACCCGAGTTCGATCCCCGAAGAAAACCAAAACCTTTCTGCACCGTCGAGTGGCCTAAGAACACCCACATGCCCTGCCTATTAATTCTACCTTCGATTGCGAGTGCATCGGAGGACACAGGGGGGTGGCATGAGCCTCTACAGGCGTCACCATAAAAATCCTGCCTGCGCCACCACGGGCGAGGACCATCCATCACAGCCCTCAAGTGAACCTCCAGAGCCTACCATCCGAGCCCTGGGTCACCACTGCCTACAGGCGCTATAGGCACAAATGTAAAAAAAAAAAAAAAAAAAAAAAAAAAAATGGGTTCGAAGAGGGATTGAAGAGGATCGAGAGTGAGATTCAAGGTGCTGAAAAGGATTATGGATGAGTTTATGTATTGGAATGAATAGAAAATGCAGTGGATGAAAAGGTGAAAAATAGGTAGCTAAGTGTTTTTTATGATACGGAAACGAAAAGAAGAAGAGATGAAAGGGAATTTCAAACGAAGAGAAAAAATGTATGATATAAACTAGCAAAAAAGAAATAGTTATGGATATACGAATATAGAAGATGGAAGAAGAAGCAAAAAACATGAATGAAAGAGGTAACGAAAGGGAAAAAGTTAAAAAAAGAGGGAAAAAAAGACAAGGGTGGAAGTGAGAGAAATAATTAAGAAAGGGAAGAAGGACATATTGAATAAAATTAATAGAAACAGAACAGAGTAAAAGACAGAATGGAACCGGACGGAAACAATAAAAGCAAAAAGATAAAAGACGAAAATAATAAGACGAAAGATGTGAATAAAAAAAAATGAGCAAGGAAAAATGATAAAATGAAATAAAAACTGCAGAAAACTTAACGGAAAAGATACATAAATATTGGTGGGAGAGATAAAGTCTAGGAGGTAGGACGGTGAGAGACAGTGAGAAGAAAGGGACGGAGGGAAGGAGGAAGGGAGGGAAGAAAGGAGGAAAGGAAAGAAAAAGTTTCCCTCTCTTGATCCTTTTGTCAGTGTTGGAGCGCAAGTAACCGATTGTCTGAAGTTTATCGGCCGAGAGAGAGAGAGAGAGAGAGAGAGAGAGAGAGAGAGAGAGAGAGAGAGAGAGAGAGAGAGAGAGAGAGAGAGAGAGAGAGAGAGAGAGAGAGAGAGAGAGAGAGAGAGAGAGAGAGAGAGAGAGAGGTGTCACTGGTGTGTGTGTGTGTGTGTGTGTGTGTTATTCACCCATGGTCTTGTCCATGCGAGCTGGCTCGCGATCGCCAGTTTTCACCCGCTCAGTGCGAGCTTGGAGCTCATTATTACCGATCTTTGGGCAATGCTGGGACCTCACACACCACACACCCCCATCCCCTTGCTCAAGGGGGACAGTAACCGCTCGAATTTGTCAGTGAAAAATCCCCGCGAGCGCGAGGATTCGAACCGCCTACCCACAGAGTGGGAGACCAGCACGTTATCAACCTGACCATCGCGCGGTATAATCGGTGTGTGTGTGTGTGTGTGTGTGTGTGTGTGTGTGTGTGTGTGTGTGTGTGTGTGTATTCATCTAGTTGTTCATCTAGTTGTATTTTACAGGGCCTGAGCGACGCTCGTGTGGCCCCGTCTCCATATCAACATTTGTATCATTCATCCTTCGTTCTTAGTGTTGGCCGAAGCCACCACCCCGGGAGGCGGGTCACAAAACCCCGGCTAACACCTGGTACCCATTCACTGCTGGGTGGACAGGGGCTCGGGTTTTAAGAAGACCGCTCGTCTGTCTTCGCTCCGCCCGGGGATCGAACCCGGGACTTCTCGGTTGTGAGCCGAGCATGCTAACCCTTACACTACGGAGTTCCCGTAAGTTCCCGTAAGTTCTACGTAAGTTCCCGTACGTGTGTGTGTGCGTGCGTGCGTGCGTGCGTGCGTGCGTGCGTGCGTGCGTGCGTGCGTGCGTGCGTGCGTGCGTGCGTGCGTGCGTGCGTGCGTGCGTGCGTGCGTGCGTGCGTGCGTGCGTGCGTGCGTGCGTGCGTGCGTGCGTGCGTGCGTGCGTGCGTGCGTGTGTGTGTGTGTGTGTGTGTGTGTGTGTGTGTGTGTGTGTGTGGTGTGTGTGTGTGTGTGTGTGTGTGTTGAAAAAAGAGCTTGCAGGTCAAGGTAAGAAGACACTTAAAACTTACTACACTGCGGTGAATTTATAAAATTTCAAGTGGTTTTATATTTCAAGGAAAAGCGATGATGCCATGATTTTCTCCTCCTCTTCCTCCTCCAACTAATGTAACCTCTCCTGATTACTCTTCCCTTAGTAATCAGAAGTAATTTCCTCACTTAATAACCGATATCTATCTTTCCTCTAGTTTCTCCTTCTGCTCTATCTCGTCCACCACCAACTCCACTACCACCACCACAACCACAACCACCACCACCACCATCACCACAACCACACTCACCACAGCCACCTCCACCACAACCCCCTTCACCATCCCTACCACCATATCCTCCTTTACTTCCTGGACAGTTATTTACGTGGAGGGTTTTCTATCCCGCCACACCTGAGGATTGCCTACCTGTCTTCATTAAGCTGCCTTCCTTCCTCGCGCCAGGTGATCAAGGAAAGATGAGGCTGGAGGAGGAGGAGGAGGAGGAGGAGGAGGAGGAGGAGGAGGAGGAGGAGGAGGAGGAGGAGGAGGAGGATTACATAGGATTACATAGGAGTAACAGACACCAGGAGACCTATTGGTCCATAGCGAGGGTATCTGCTGAACTACATACTACTAACTATCAACTACTTGTAAGAAAACAGTTGGAAAATGATACCATGTCCCTAAAGAGGATAGGAACATGGAAGTTTCATAGTGCAGAATGATAGGATATGAAAAATACTAGCTACAACTACCACTACCACTACAACTAATCGATACGGGGGTCTAGATACGAATTCACGAGGAGGAGGAGGATTACATAGGATTACATAGGAGTAACAGACACCAGGAGACCTATTGGTCCATAGCGAGGGTATCTGCTGAACTATATACTACTAACTATCAACTACTTGTAAGAAAACAGTTGGAAAATGATACCATGTCCCTAAAGAGGATAGGAACATGAAAGTTTCATAGTGCAGAATGATAGGATATGAAAAATACTAACTACAACTACCACTACCACTACAACTAATCGATACGGGGGACTAGATACGAATTCGCACTATCAATACCCATTTACTTTACAGTGCGCGTCAAGTCTGTTTTTGAATGTAGTTATTGTGTTGGCTCCGACAACATTTGCTGGTAACTTGTTCCATCGATCAACGACTCTAACATTGAAATAATTTTTACGGAGATCGGTGATGCAACGTTGACCGTTTAGTTTTAAACCATTATTTCTTGTTGTCACTTGATTTTGAAAGCTCGAATAGGTCCTCTTGATTAATGACATCAAAACCTTTAGGATCTTAAAGGTTCTATCAAGTCCCCACGGATTCTACGATCCTTTAAGGAAAACATATTAAGTTTCCGCAGTCTCTCTTCATAGATGAATTTCGCAGAGATGGAATTTGTTTGGTTGCTCTTCTTTGCACTGATTCCAATTTGGCTTGATCTTTTACGAAAAGGGCGACCAGAATTGAACGGCATATTCCAAGTGCGGCCTAACCAAGGACGTGTATAATTGTGTCATTACTTTCGGAGTTTTTATGTTCAAAGTTACGTTTAATAAAGCCCAACATCATATTTGCCTTTTACTGGCAGCTAGGCAATGCGAACGGGTTTTTCCAGATCATTACTGATGATGACACCTAGATCCTTTTCCTGCTGTACTTCAGTTAACGATTTATTTTGCATTTGATAGTTATATTTGAGGTTATCGTTGCCTATATGCATTACTTTACATTTATCGGAATTGAATTTTAATAGCCATTTATCACTCCAATCTGATAGTTGTCGAGATCACTTTGTATGAGTTCGCAGTTTTTCTCTAGTATATGCTTTAACCGCCTAATTTGGTGTCATCTGCAAATTTTGATATTTTAGATACAAGTCCGCAGTCCAGATCGTTGATATATATCAGAAAAGAGTAGGACCAAGACCGAGCCCTGAGGCACCCCACTAGTGACATCTAACCAATCAGATGCCTCACCATTTATTACTACCCGTTGTTTACGATTTGAAAGCCAATCGCCAATCCATGAACATAATTGCTCTCCTATGCCATGTGCCCTTAGCTTGGTCAACAGTCGCTTATGTGGAACTGTATCGAAGGCTTTCTGAAAATCAGGTATATTACATCCGAGGGAATTTTAGCGTCCCAGTTTGAATAAATGACATTAAAAAAATCCAGTAGGTTTGTTAAGCAGGATCTCTTTTCGAAATCCATGCTGGGATTTTTAGTATTGAGTTATTTTCATCGAGAAAAGACACTATTTTATCCCGCAATATTTTCTCAAAATAGTTTAACAATCACGGACGTTAGACTAATTGGGCGATAATTACTTGCGAGGCTCTTACTCCCTTTCTTGAATATCGGTGTAACATTAGCTAATTTCCACATACTAGGAACATTTTTTTTCACATAGCGATTTATTGAAAATAATCTTTAATGGGAGCGAAAGTTGACTGTGACATTCGCGAAGTAGTCGCGGCGAGATTTCGTCCACCCCCACGGATTTTTGCTGGGTCAAGTTTCAGCAATACTTTGATATTTCGTTTTACTGTTATCTCTCCTATACCAGTCTATCCCTTTCGAGTCCTGCATACATGTTTTACTGGTTCTGGTAATGGAGTTTTCGTCTTCTTTAATAATACCGCATTAAAGTATTCATTGAGTACGAACGCCATACTCTTATTATCATTTACCAAGATATTATTATTATCTTTCAGTGGTCCAATACTTGTTTTGACGTTTTTCTTACTTCGAACGTATTGAAAGAACCTTTTCGGGTTTGATTTGGATTCCTTTGCAATTTTTTCTTCATACTCGCGCTTTTTAGACTTAATTAGTCCTTTGCAGCGACGTTTGACGTCATTGTATTCTCTAGAATCGCAGTCTGCATTTGATCGTTTGTAAACTTTATACGCTCGGCGCTTTCTGCCAATGATTTGTTGGATCTCATTATTCATCCAACTGGGTCTGTTATGTTATTCAAACGTTTTCTTACCATGGGAACATGTTTTTCCACCACCGATTGGAGTTTATTAGTGAATACATTACACATGTTTTCGGCGTTTTTACCATTTAGTAGGTCAATCCATTCAACTTCGCTTAGTACCCTGCTGATCTTGGTGAAATCTGCTTTATTATAATTTGGGACTAATAACCGATTTTCTGTGATGTCTACATTGCAATTTATGCCGCATCTGATTAGCCTGTGATCATTGTTTGCCAAATGTTCACCTATATCGCAGTAATCAATCAGATCAATGTCGGTAGTGAAAACTAAATCTAGGATACTATTATCCCTTGTAGGCTCACGGACCACCTGATTTAAATATACTTCGTTCACCATATCAAGCAATCGCATACCTTCTCTATCAGCAGAATTATTATTCCAGTTTATATGAGGTAGGTTAAAATCTCCACAAATAATTGTATCGTTATTATTGTTCACAACTGACTTTATCTCGTCATACAGAAGGCAATCTACTTCCGCATTAGATTTGGGAGGACGATATATAGGAGGAGGAGGAGGAGGAGGAGGAGGAGGAGGAGGAAGGTGTGAAAGGTAGGAGGTAAGGAAGGAAGAGGAGGAATACAAAGGAATACAAAGGAAACACAAACAGCAACAGACCGATAGGTCCTTACAAGACTGTTTGCTTTAACTATACTACACTAACTAGATAATAAGAGAGAAAGGATAGGAAGTAGAAGGCTCCTCCTCACCCACCCATCCCTCCAGCCGAAGCTGGCCGGAAAAGAAGTGATACCATGCAATATAGAAAAACTGCATGGAATTTGTGAGGAAAGTTGAAAGCTGTAATCTATGGCTAACTACTACTAGTTTGTGGGGGTAGGTTTAGTGCTTGATAGATAGGTCATGTTATGTGTGTTTTGTAATGGTGTGAACACAGTGTGGAGGTTCAAGGGTGGTGCGGCAGCCTTGCCTGGCTGGAGGAGGAGGAGGAGGAGGAGGAGGAGGAGGAGGAGGAGGAGGGAGGAGGAGGAGGAGGAGGAGGAGGAGGAGGAGGAGGAGGATTTTACATAGGATTACATAGGAATAACAGACACCAGGAGACCTATTGGTCCATAGCGAGGGTATCTGCTGAACTACATACTACTAACTATCAACTACTTGTAAGAAAACAGTTGGAAAATGATACCATGTCCCTAAAGAGAATAGGAACATGGAAGTTTCATAGTGCAGAATGATAGGATATGAAAAATACTAACTACAACTACCACTAACACTACAACTAATCGATACGGGGGACTAGATACGAATTCGCACTATCAATACCCATTTACTTTACAGCGCGCGTCAAGTCTGTTTTTGAATGTAGTTATTGTGCTGGCTCCGACAACATTTGCTGGTAACTTGTTCCATCGTTCAACGACTCTAACATTGAAATAATTTTTACGGAGATCGGTGATGCAACGTTGACCGTTTAGTTTTAAACCATTATTTCTTGTTGTAACTTGAGTTGAAAGCTCGAATAGGTTCTCTTGATTAGTGACATCAAAACCTTTTAGAGTCTTAAAGGTTTCTATCAAGTCCCCACGGATTCTACGATCCTTTAAGGAAAACATATTAAGTTTCCGCAGTCTCTCTTCATAAGATGAATTTCGCAGAGATGGAATTTGTTTGGTTGCTCTTCTTTGCACTGATTCCAATTTGGCTTGATCTTTTACGAAACAGGGCGACCAGAATTGAACGGCATATTCCAAGTGGGGCCTAACCAAGGACGTGTATAATTGTGTCATTACTTTCGGAGTTTTATGTTCAAAGTTACGTTTAATAAAGCCCAACATCATATTTGCCTTTTTACTGGCAGCTAGGCAATGCGGAATGGTTTTCAGATCATTACTGATGATGACACCTAAATCCTTTTCCTGCTGTACTTCAGTTAACGATTTATTTTGCATTTGATAGTTATATTTGAGGTTATCGTTGCCTATATGCATTACTTTACATTTATCGGAATTGAATTTTAATAGCCATTTATCACTCCAATCTGATAGTTTGTCGAGATCACTTTGTATGAGTTCGCAGTTTTCTCTAGTATATGCTTTACCGCCTAATTTGGTGTCATCTGCAAATTTCGATATTTTAGATACAAGTCCGCAGTCCAGATCGTTGATATATATCAGAAAAAGAGTAGGACCCAAGACCGAGCCCTGAGGCACCCCACTAGTAACATCTAACCAATCAGATGCCTCGCCATTTATTACTACCCGTTGTTTACGATTTGAAAGCCAATCGCCAATCCATGAACATAATTGCTCTCCTAAGCCATGTGCCCTTAGTTTGGTCAAAAGTCGCTTATGGGGAACTGTATCGAAGGCTTTCTGAAAATCAAGGTATATTACATCCGAGGGAATTTTAGCGTCCCAAAAGGGAATTTTAGCGTCCCAAAAAGGAGGAGGAGGAGGAGGAGGAGGAGGAGGAGGAGGAGGAGGAGGAAGAGGAAGAAGAAGAGGAGGAGGAGAGGAGGAGGAGGAGGAGGAGGAGGAGGAGGAGGAGGAGGAGGAGGAGGAGGAGGAGGAGAACAGTTTCTTCATGTTCCTATTCTTATACTTGTTCTTCCTGCTCTCCTCTTCCTCCTCAACGTCATTCTCTTCTTCCTCCTTCTAATTCTCTTAACCCTGCTGGATGACTAATAAGGTTCAACACACCATCATTAGAAAGAAACAAGCGTGTAAAGTATACAAGCGATCCAATGTAAATTACGATTAAAAAATCTAAAGATTTTACATTTAACTTAAAACGTTGTTGTGACAAGTTAATTAGGTCAAATAAGTGCAAGTATGAAGAAAAATTGCTAGAAATTGAGGTTAAGCTTTAAATTGAACCCGTAAAGGTCTTTTCAGTACGTGAAAAGAAGAAAAAAACGTCAAAACTCGTTTTGGACTTTTGAAAAACAAGAACATCTTAGTAGACGACAATAAGAGTATGGCGTCCGTACTCAACGATTACTTCATTGCGGATTTTAGTAAAGACGATGAAGCTCCATTACCAACCATTTAACATGTTTGCGGAAACAGTAGATTATAGATTGCTAATCGGAGAGATAACAGAAGATGAAACCTCAAAGTATTTGCAAAAAATTGATCCCTCAAAATTCAAAATCCATGGGAGTAGACGAAATTTCGCCTAACTTCGGGAATGTCACAGCCGACTCTCGCTTCCATTGATGATCATATTCAATATATCGCCAATGGTAAAAAATGCTCCAAGTATATATAAGTTAGCTAATGTAACGCCGATATTCAAGAAAGGGAGCCAAAGACTCGCACATAATTATCACCCAATAAGTCTTAACTTCTGAAATTGTTAAAGTATTTGAAAAAATATTGCGGGATAGAATAGTGTCCTATCTTGATGAAAATAACTTAATATTGAACTCCCAGCATGGTTTCCGTTATATTAGATCTTGCTTAACTAACTTACTCAATTTTGTCAATGTCATATATCCGAACTGGGACGCTAGAATACCCTTGGATGTAATATATCTTGCTTTTTATAAAGCTTTTGATACAGTTCCACACAAACGGTTATTTACCAAATTAAAAGTGCATGGTCTATATAGGAGGGCAATTGTGTTCATGGATTGGTGATTGGCTTTCAAACCGTAAGCAACGTGCACCCTAGTAATAAATGGTGAGCATCAGATTGGTTTGGTGTTACAAGTGTTAGTGCCTCATTAACATTCTTCACGATGACATTTCCATGTAGCTATCCTCTTTAGGTACATGGCGTTCTTTTCCAACCTTTTTTCTGCCGGCCTGTCAACGGAGGGAGAGGTTGGCGGAGAGAAGCCTTGTTCTGCTCTATCCTGATCTCTTACATGTAGTTTGCTAGTTATTAGTATGTTGTTCCGCAGATACCTTCGAAATAAACCAAAGGATATCTTCAGATGTTTTTCCTATGTATTCCTATGTTTTCCTGGTCCTCTTCACATTGCCTTTCCATGTATATTGTGATATTCAATTAACATCAAAACTTGATCAAAATACTCGTATATCTAAGGATTTATGATGGATTTACTATTTTTTTTCTCTCACCCTCTCTCTCAACGATGTAGCTACCTTGTAATTTGTGAACCAGTTTCTGAATCTCTATTTCATCTACAATATCTAATAAAAAACTTTGGAGAAAAAATACTAGGTATTGGCCTTTGCAGGAGGACGAGGAGGTGAAGGATGAAGAGGAGGAGAATGAGATGCTTTTATGGAGATGTGGAAACAAAGACGTGGGCATATTTAAAGGAAGAAAGGATGAAAGAAAATATCAAAAAAGCTAAAAAAAAAGAAAAGCTCTTAAGCAAAGGAGACGGGTGAAAGAGAAAAGATTGAAGAGAGTTAGGTTAAAGGAGAGATATCTAATGATAAATGGAAAAAAAAAATGAAAAGAAATCATATATCAAAATAAAGCGAGAGAGAGAGAGAGAGAGAGAGAGAGAGAGAGAGAGAGAGAGAGAGAGAGAGAGAGAGAGAGAGAGAGAGAGAGAGAGAGAGAGAGAGAGAGAGAGAGAGAGAGAGAGAGAGAGAGAGACAAACACACGCTTAAACACACAAACAATAAGGTAAAGGTAAAGATGGGGGCATACGCTATGCTGCATGTAGCCTTCGGTGCTCATCTCCGTGGCATTAACCCTTTGAGCCTGTTGTGGGTGACAATTCGCTACCCCGGGACTCTGGGCTATTATGACATCCGGGTTACCACAGTTACCTTCCCCAGATACCCATTTATATACCAACCCCGAAAGGAAGGATGAACAGCTGGGTTGGCTAGACGCCTGACTGCCCTTGCCCGGATTCGAACCAAGGCACGCAGATTCGTACCTAGGCGCGCTAACCACTACACCACGGAAGCGACTAGACACAAACAATGGATCAATCAATTAAACAAACATATAAACGAGGCCACATAGACCGTTCACCTGGTCTAAAAGAGAGGCAATGAGGGTAAATGAAGTAACAAAGCACCTCGTATCGTAACAAAGGCATCGGTGACGTCACAGAAGGACCGTCACCATTATCATCAACGAAAACCAAATCATCGGACGTTTGTCAGTGGCACGCTGGCTTTGATCTCTCACTCGTCTTTCTTTTACTATTTAATGAGCTGTGCAATTCTATTCTAGATCACGAGAGAGAGAGAGAGAGAGAGAGAGAGAGAGAGAGAGAGAGAGAGAGAGAGAGAGAGAGAGAGAGAGAGAGAGAGAGAGAGAGAGAGAGAGAGAGAGAGAGAGGAGAGAGAGAGAGAAAAGAGAGAGAGAGAGAGAGAGAGAGAGAGAGAGAGAGAGAGAGAGAGAGAGATGGAGAGAGAGAGAGAGAGAGAGAGAGAGAGAGAGAAAAAAAAAATAAGGATAATTTTTTTTTCACCTCTAGGCGATCCAGGTATTTTTGTCTCATTAACGTCTGAAAGAAAATATATTTCCGGCTCAAGCCCTCGTTTCTCAAAATTTTTCTTTCTTTCGTAATTTTTTTGTCTGAAAATGGTGGGGAGAAGGAGGAGGTGGATGATGAAGAGGCGGTTTATATTATACAATTTCATAAGAAGTACAGGTAGTTAAAGGCTGTTGACCTATAAAAGAGTTACGTGTTTACTGTATTGTTAACTATTATGATATATATATATATATATATATATATATATATATATATATATATATATAGTACAGTAAAAGACTCCTCCATCACCCATCCATCTCAGGCCGGAGAAGAATGATCCTATATATCATTGAAAATCTGAATTCAAGCCTATGAAAAGGAAACACAAGGTATGCTCTTTCGCAATTTTTTGTATATATTGATATAACTTAAATCAAGTTATCTTTTGTATATATTGAGTAAGTATATGCATAGTGTGAATGCCTCGCTTTGCCTGGCGCTGTTTACGGATGCAGCAGTCGATCAGGCCCTGCTCCTCTCAGGCCGTTGTGGCAGCGTACTTATTACAGGACGCCACACACTAGACAACCTCATCAGCAGTGAACCCTATAGGACGTGACTAATTGATAAGTAGACTACAGCTCGTCACAGGTTAAGAGGTAACAGTCAACTTGGGGATAATTGTCGTGTAGGCAAAGCATTATAGTGTACTAGCCGCAAAGCCGCCCTCCGGGCGGCCTTTTTGGCTAGCTCCTGCGGAGGGCTATTGGGGGGGCTTCACTCTCCAGATAGCCCCTTCTAACTTTCCTGAAAGCAAAGCCGCCCTCCGGGTGGACTTTTTGGCTAGCTCCTGCTGAGGGCTATTGGTGGGCCGAAGGCCCACCAAACACAGACTCTCCAGATAGACCCATTACCCACCACCTCGGCCCACCAAACACAGACTCTCCAGATAGCCCCTTCTAACTTTCCTGAAATGTATGTATTCCCCCCACCCATTCACTCACCCATTACCCATCACCCCCCACCCATTCACTCACCCAATTACCCATCACCCTCCACCATTCACTCACCCATTACCATCACCCCCACCCATTACTCCACCATTACCATCACCCCCACCCATTCACTCAGCCATTACCCATCACCCCCCACCCATTCACTCACCCATTACCCATCACCCCCACCTATTCCCTCACCCATCACCCCCCACCCATTCACTCACCATCACCCCACACCCATTACCATCACCCCCCCATTCACTCACCCATTACCATCACCCCCAACCCATTCACTCACCCATACCCATCACCCCCCCACCCATTCACTCACCCATTACCCATCACCACCCACCTATTCCCTCACCCATCACCCCCCACCCATTCACTCACCCATCACCCCACACCCATTACCCAGCACCCCACCCATTCACTCACCTATTACCCATCACCCTACATCAAGGTTTCCTCAATTCTCGCAACCCACTTTTTTTTCTTCACAGTTCTCGTTAATAGGCTGCAAAAAAAAAAAAAAAAAGTGATCGGATCATCCTATAAGTGGGCTTAAAACCTTCCCCTGGTCAACCTGATTCCAAAACTGTGACATATGATGGGATTCCGCCCCAGGGGGCGGCACCTATCGCAGACAGACAGACAGACAGGCAGACAGACAGACACACACACACACACACACACACACCCACACACACACACACACACACTTTCGCTTATATTATTATAGAAGATATCATGGTACAGTGTAGATAGATAAGAAGTGAGAGAGAGAGAGAGAGAGAGAGAGAGAGAGAGAGAGAGAGAGAGAGAGAGAGAGAGAGAGAGAGAGAGAGAGAGAGAGAGAGAGAGAGAGGAGAGAGAGAGAGAGAGAGAGAGATGAGAGAGAGGAGAGAGAGAGAGAGAGAGAGAGAAAAAAAAACGGAAAGATAGACTGCATACCAACATACAAACAGACAGAAATAGAAAACCAGACGGACAGACATATCTATCTATAATAATATAAGCGAAAGTGTGTCTGTCTGTCTGTCTGTCTGTCTGTCTGTCTGTCTGTCTGTCTGTGTGTGTGTGTGTGTGTGGTATAGGTTCCGCCCCCCGTGGCGCAATCACCTCATATGGCACATTTTTGGAACCGGGTTGACCAGGGGAAGGTTTTAAGCCCACTTATGAGATGATTCGATTATAATTATTTTTTTTTTAAGCAGCCTATTAGCGATAATTGTGAAAAAAAAGTGGGTTGCGAGAATTGAGGAAACCTTGATGTAGGGTGATGGGTAATGGGTGAGTGAATGGGTGGGGTGATGGGTAATGGGTGTGGGGTGATGGGTGAGTGAATGGGTGGGGGGTGATGGGTTGGGGGTGATGGGTGATGGGTGAGGGAATAGGTGGGGGGTGATGGGTAATGGTAAATATAAGCGAAAGTGTGTCTGTCTGTCTGTCTGTCTGTCTGTCTGTGTGTGTGTGTGTGTGTGTGTGTATGGTATAGGTTCTGCCCCCCGTGGCGCAATCACCTCATATTGCACATTTTTGGAACCGTGTTGACCAGGGAAGGTTTTAAGCCCAAATATGAGATGATCCGATCATTTTTTTTCAGCAGCCTATTAGCGAGAATTGTGAAAAAAAAGTGGGTTGCGAGAATTGAGGAAACCTTGATGTAGGGTGATGGGGAATGGGTGGGGTGATGGGTAATGGGTGTGGGGTGATGGGTGAGTGAATGGGTGGGGGGTGATGGGTTGGGGGTGATGGGTGATGGGTGAGGGAATAGGTGGGGGGTGATGGGTAATGGGTGAGTGAATGGGTGTGTGGTGATGGGTAATGGGTGAGTGAATGGGTGGGGGGTGATGGGTAATGGGTGAGTGAATGGGTGGGGGGTGATGGGTAATGGGTGAGTGAATGGGTGGGGGGAATACATACATTTCTACATCCATGATTTCAGGAAAGTTAGAAGGGGCTATCTGGAGAGTCCGTGTTTGGTGGGCCGAAGGCCCACCAAACACAGGTGGTGGGCCACAGGCCCACCACCAATAGCCCTCCGCAGGAGCTAGCCAAAAAGTCCGCCCGGAGGGCGGCTTTGCGGCTAGTATACACATAAAGTAAAAATATGATCTTAGTTACGTCATTAGGCCTGAGTTGGCGCTCTATGGTGGATGGGATGAAGACGGCCAGGTAATATGCCGCATTACTCTTTGTGTCACCCGGGGGACACCAGGGCGGAGAAAACATAGGGAGGAAGGGACGTTGGCGGGGCATGCGACTACGGCTTCGGGTGAGGCAGGGCTCGCAACGGGTCATTGAACCTAAAGAGCGCGATATGTATATTGATGATACTCTTGTTTATTTCAGTTTTTTCTTCTTTGTCCTTTTGTTTTCTTGTTTATATTTGCAATCGTCTTCACCCTCTCATTTTGTGTCCTGCAACTCTTTCCTCCCTGCTCTTCATAACATCATTGTTGTTATTGTTATTACTATTATCACAATACTTGTTATTATTACTACCATCATTATTACTATTATATTGATTATCATGATAGGTTTGTTGATATTCCGCTGAATCTTCGTCCTACTATTTGTTATTATTATCATTATTATTATTATCATTATTATCATCAACTTTATTATTGTTATTATCATTATTGTTATCATTATTATCATTATTTTCTCATCCATTTAATCTTATTGCCATTATTATCATTATTAATGTTAATGTTATCATCACCATCATCTTCATTTGTGGGCTGATTGATTTGTTGGCAAAATTTCCACCCTATACTAAGCATAGCTAAGAAACCATTCTTCACTTAAATTTTTCTGCATCCTTCCTAACGTGGGAGTCGCCAGCACCTTGGTGACAAATGGCGCCCATTCCACAATTGCTGCAAATACTGTGAAAGCTTTAAAGGGCAAATTTGCAGAGTGACTCGTGATTGATTTACGTGTTCCAGCCACCCTCCTCCTCCTCCTCCTCCTCCTCCTCCTCCTCCTCCTCCTCCTCCTCCTTGCTCTCGTTCTACTCCCTTACTTCATTTCTCACCCAACACTTTCATCTTCCTATCCCTCTCGTCCTCCTTCTCCTACTCCCTCATCCAATTCACATCCAGAACTTTCCTCCTTCCTCCTTCTACTCCTGCCCTTCCTCCCCTTCTTCCTCTTGCCTAAATTTTTATCCAGCACTTTTCTCTTTCCTCTCGTGTCTTCAATAGCTCTCCTCCTCCTCTTCCTCCTTTAACTCCAATATTTCCTCCCTCTCCCCTCGTACCCAAAGTCACCCTCCAACTTTTCCTTTCCCTTCTTCTAACACTTCTTCCTGCCACTCTCCATTTTCCCTCCCTAACACTCTTTCATCCCAATCCCTCACTCCCCGCCTCCATCTCTCCGTCCCGTCCCATCATACCGTAACGTAAAAAACGCATTTCAATCACACTTCCAGATTTGAAACACTCGAAACCCAAAATTCACGGTATCATTCTGTAGTGGAAAATTAAGCCTTTCGCATTTATCTGTTTTTATATTTAACTTTTTGTCAGATTATTTTTGCACGAGGAAAAAAAATGTCCTAAAACTATAGTATATTGGGTAAAATGGAATAACACGCCTGTAGCGATAGACTGAACTTAACCTTGGCTAAAAAAAAGGTTTAAAATATGTAAATGACTGAGGTTCCTTTTTGATGTTGTTTTCACCATTAATATTACCAATTTCTTTGATAATAATTCATTTAATTCTCTTCTCTATAATAAATTTGTTGCTAATGAGTTGATTTAGTTACTCAAATGTTCGTGTCATTCTCTTTAATGTTTCGTAGCACCTATTTCTCTCAATTTTTCTTCCTCATATATGCATCTTTGTTTTTTTCTTCTTAAAATAATAAGTTTGAAAATGAGTGCGTGTCCAATCTATTCATTACCAAGGTGTTAATTATGTCATGTCATTGAAGTATTAAGTCATGTCATTGAGTAGTGTATCATGTCATTTAAGTAGTGTGTCATGTCATTTAAGTGTTGTTTCATGTTATTAAAGTAGTGTGTCATGTCATTAAGTATCGTGTCATGTCATTTAAGTAGTGTGTCATGTCATTTAAGTGTCGTTTCATGTCATTTAAATAGTGTGTCATGTCATTTAAGTAGTGTGTCATGTCATTAAGTATCATGTCATGTCATTTAAGTAGTGTGTCATGTCATTTAAATAGTGTGTCATGTCATTAAAGTAGGTGACATGTCATTAGAAAAGCGTGTCCTTGAGAAGAGAGAATCACAAAAACACGTTCTATGGTACACTTCTATCAATTTCTTACTATTACTTTTCGTGTCAAAATTTGAGTGTTATCATTATATTTTTTTCCGAGATCCATGTTTTTCCTTCCTAACCAGGATAACGTATTCAACGATGTTTTGCGTAGACGATAGGTTTTTTTTCTTCTCTTTTTCTCTCTCTCTATCTGCCCATCAATTTTTTTTCGAGGTTAAATGGCATCAAAAATACTACCACTACCACTAATACAACAAAAAAATTAATAATAATAATAATAATAATAACTAAAATCTATAACAACAATAATAGTAATAATAATAATGATAATAATAAGAAAAAGAAGAAGAAATAACAACAACAACAATAAAACACATTAAATAAATCCAAATGTACCAACAAAATAATAATAAGCAATATAAAGTTAGGTAAAAGAGTGTTACTTTACATGAGTGTAAACATATAATTTAACAAGGAGAGGATTTAGCTGTCCTCTTACCTGAGTGTCCACGCGGAAGACTGGAAGAGCGAGGAGGCGGAGAAGATTGCCTCACCTGAAGGAAAGAGAAACTAAGTGCTGGTAGCCTTGACGCTAAAAAGGAAGCTTGCAAAAATATCGCTTACATAACAATTCTTCTTAAAGAAAAGCATTTTACTGCAAGTTTCAAGGCAAAAATCATAATGAAAGTAAAGATGAGAGGGGGGTTGTGATGATGATGATGGTGATTATTATAGTGGAAGCAATAATGAAAATAACTATACTGATTTAAATAGTATTAATAATTATACTAGTGATAAAAATAACAATGAAAACATAATGATAAACTGATAATGACACTGATAACAGCAAACATTATAATAGTTATGATCATTATGATAACAATAATGATAATAAAAATTGTGATTACAATATAACAATAATATCAATATGAGTAACATTAATAATAACAGCAATGAAAATAATGATGATCAAAACAATGACAATATATTTGATGATAATGAGGGTGATGACAAAGAAAAAATAGTAGAGGAGTAGTAGTTGTAGTAGTAGTAGTAGAGTAGTAGTAGTAGTAGTAGTAGTAGTAGTAGTAGTAGTAGTAGTAGTAGTAGTAGAAGAAGAAGAAGAAGAAGAAGAAGAAGAAGAAGAGAAGAAGAAGAAGAAGAAGAAGAAGAAGAAGAAGAAGAAGAAGAAGAAGAAGAAGAAGAAGAAGAAGAAGAAGAAGAAGAAGAAGAAGAAGAAGACAAAAATAGAATGAAGCTGATGAAGTAGTAGAGAAAATAGGAAGATGAGAAGAGGAGAAAGAAAATATGTCGAATTAGACAAAGGAGACGCGAAGAGGGATCAGCAAAAGCAACAACTGCTACTATTAAAAAAGACAAAAGAGAGAAAAAAGGCAGGTCAAATAAATAAATATGTATACAACAAAGAAAGAAAATTAAAATTATTATTATCATTAATTTGTACTATTATCATTACTATTATCAACATCATTATCATTGCTATCACTATTTACACCTAACGTTCTCAATTTAACCTTTTTCGATATCAAGTTTTTTTTTTCTCTCTCTCTCTCTCTCTCTCTCTCTCTCTCTCTCTCTCTCTCTCTCTCTCTCTCTCTCTCTCTCTCTCTCTCTCTCTCTCTCTCTCTCTCTCTCTCTCTCTCTCTCTCTCTCTCTCTCTCTCTCACACAACACACACACACACACATATTCCTGCAACTCGCACAATCTCTATCTACAAAGTAATTTTTCTTCTTGTATTGACAGAATGGTAAGACAAACACGATGGTACTTCGTTTTTTTTTATCATAATTACTATTCTTTCCTGATTTACAGGATAATGGATAGGGAAGGGTAGGAAGAAAAAGAAGAAGAGGAGGAGGAGTAGATGAAGGGGTAAGGGAAGAATGACAAGAATTACGCAACAATACGAATGTGGAATGTAACTAATGTTTGGTACGAGGAGGAGAGGAAGGAAAAGGAGGAATACATAGGAATACATAGGAATAACAGACACCAGGAGACCTACTGGTCCATAACTAGGGTATCTGTTGAACTACATACCACTAACTATCAACTACATGTAAGAAAACAGTTGGAAAATGATACCATGTCCCTAAAGAAGATAGGAACATGGAAGTTTCGTAGTGAAGAATGATAGGATATGAAATATACTATCTACAACTACCACTAACACTAATCGATCCGGGGGACTATAATATGAATTTGCAGGGCACTATCAATACCCATTTACTTTACAGTGCGCGTCAAGTCTGTTTTTAAATGCAGTTATTGTGCTGGCTTCGACAACATTTGCTGGTAACTTGTTCCATTGATCAACAACTCTAATATTGAAATTTTTTTTACGGAGATCTGTGATGCAACGTTGACCGTTTAGTTTTAAACCGTTATTTCTTGTTGTCACTTGAGGAGAAAGTTCGAATAGGTTCTCTTGATTAATGACATCAAATCCTTTTAGGATCTTAAAGGTTTCTATCAAGTCCCCACGGACTCTACGATCCTTTAAGGAAAACATATTAAGTTTCCGCAGTCTCTCTTCATAAGATGAATTTCGCAGAGATGGAATTTGTTTGGTTGCTCTTCTTTGCACTGATTCCAATTTGGCTTGATCTTTTACGAAACAGGGCGACCAGAATTGCACGGCATATTCTAAGTGCGGCATAACCAAAGACGTGTATAATTGTGTCATTACTTTCGGAGATTTATGATCAAAGTTGCGTTTAATGAAGCCCAACATCATATTCGCCTTTTTACTGGCAGCTAGGCAATGCAGACTGGTTTTAAGATCCTTACTGATGATGACACCTAAATCCTTTTCCTGCTGTACTTCAGTTAACGATTTATTTTGCATTTGATAATTATATTTGAGGTTATCGTTGCCTATATGCATTACTTTACACTTCTCGGAATTGAATTTTAATAGCCATTTATCACTCCAATCTGATAGTTTGTCGAGATCACGTTGTATGAGTTCGCAGTTTTCTCTAGTATATGCTTTACCGCCTAATTTGGTGTCATCTGCAAATTTCGATATTTTAGATACAAGTCCGCAGTCCAGATCATTAATATATATCAGAAAAAGAGTAGTACCCAAGACCGAGCCCTGAGGCACCCCACTAGTAACATCTAACCAATCAGATGCCTCGCCATTTATTACTACCCGTTGTTTACGATTTGAAAGCCAATCGCCAATCCATGAACATAATTGCTCTCCTAAGCCATGTGCCCTTAGCTTGGTCAAAAGTCGCTTATGGGGAACTGTATCGAAGGCTTTCTGAAAATCAAGGTATATTATATCCGAGGGAATTTTAGCGTCCCAGTTTGAATAAATGACATTAAAAAAATCGAGTAGGTTTGTTAAGCAGGATCTCTATTTCGAAATCCATGCTGGGAGTTTAATATTGAATTATTTTCATCGAGAAAAGACACTATTTTATCCCGCAATATTTTCTCAAATAGTTTAATAATCACAAACGCTAGGCTAATTGGTCGATAATTATAATTACTTGCGAGGCTCTTACTGCCTTTCTTGAATATCGGTGTAACATTAGCTAATTTCCACATAATAGGAACATTTTTGTCCATTAGCGATTTATTGAGAATAATCTTTAATGGGAGCGAAAGCTGACTGTGACATTCGCGAAGTAGTCGCGGCGAGATTTCGTCCACCCCCACGGATTTAGCTGGGTCAAGTTTCTGCAAATACTTTGATATTTCGTCTAATGTTATCTCTCCTATTACCAATCTATCCCTTTCGAGTCCCGCATACATGTTTACCGGTTCTGGTAATGGAGCTTAGTCTTCTTTAATAAATACCGCATTAAAGTAATCACTGAGTACGAACGCCATACTCTTATTATCATTTACCAAGATGTTATTCTTATCTTTCAGTGGCCCAATACTTGTTTTGACGTTTTTCTTACTTCGAACGTATTGAAAGAACCTTTTCGGGTTTGATTTGGATTCCTTTGCAATTTTTTCTTCATACTCGCGCTTTTTAGACTTAATTAATCCTTTGCAACGACGCTTTACGTCATTGTATTCTTTAGAATCGCAGTCTGCATTTGATCGCTTGTAAACTTTATACGCTCGGCGCTTACTGCCAATGGTTTGTTGAATCTCATTAGTCATCCAACAGGGTCTGCTTATGTTATTCAAACGTTTTCCTACCATGGGGACATGTTTTTCAACCACTGATTGGAGTTTATTTGTGAATAAATTACACATGTTTTCGGCGTTATTACCATTTAGTAGGTCAATCCAATCAACTTCGCTTAGTACCCTGCTGATCTTCGTGAAATCTGCTTTATTATAATTGGGAACTAATAACCGATTTTCTGTGATATCTACATTGAAATTTATGCCGCATCTGATTAACCTGTGATCACTGTCTGCCAAATGTTCACCTATAGGAGGAGGAGGAGGAGGAGGAGGAGGAGGAGGAGGAGGAGGAGGAGGAGGAGGAGGAGGAGGAGGAGGAGGAGGAGGAAGAATACCAACAAACACGAGGATAAACGCCATAACATAGAACAATTTATTTTATAAATAAATAAATAAGCTATAATAATAAATGAATGAAATTAGAAACGAAAAATATTTATTCCAAAACTTGAAATATAAATCAGAAACTTCGTTACAATTAAAAAAGAAATTGCTTCAGTAAATGTTTCTTGGTAACAACGCATTTTGTAATGACATGTTAAAGGCGGAGCAAACTCAACTCAATTAGCAAAGAGAACTCGCTGTTAGTCGCAGTATTTCAAAAAACCATCAAATATTAATTACCAAAACATTCAGTCGGGCATCCAGCGTAAAATATGACTTGTTTACTTGCTTGTGTGTGTGTGTGTGTGTGCGTGCGTGTGTGTATGTGTATATATATATATATGTGTGTGTGTGTGTGTATGTATGTATGTATGTGCGTATGTATGTAAGTGTGTGTGTGTAAGTGTGTGTGTGTGTGTGTGTGTGTGTGTGTGTGTGTGTGTGTGTGTGTGTGTGTGTGTGTGTGTGTGTGTTTTACATATGTGCCTATAGCGCCGGTAGGCAGTGGTGACCCAGGGCTCGGATGGTAGGCTCTGGAGGTTCACTTGAGGGCTGTGATGGTTGGTCCTCGCCCGTGGTGGCGCAGGCAGGATTCTTATAGTGACGCCTGTGATTAGAGGCTCATGCCGCCCCCCTGTGTCCTCCGGTGCACTCGCAATCGAAGGTAAAGTTGATGGGCAGGGCATGTGCGTGTTCTTAGGCCACTCGACGGTGCAGAAAGGTTTGGGGTTTCTTCGGGGATCGAACTCGGGTCACCGAGAACGCCAGTCGGGGACTCTAACCACTCCGCTACCGCCTACCCAAATGTGTGTGTGTGTGTGTGTGTGTGTGTGTGTGTGTGGTGTGTGTAGCTTAATAAATAGATAAGCCGTAATATCCGTAAACAGACATGAACAGAGAGGTTAATAGATAACAACCGACACACAAACAACCGACACACAAACAACCGACACACAAACAACCGACACACAAACAACCGACACACAAACAAACAGACATAAACTTAAATGGATGAAAATACATAAAAAACAGCCGGATGGATAACAAATAAGCAAGATATTCAAGCACTTTAAACATTGCCTGTTAGTTTTCTTTTGCTTTTACACTTAAACTAATCTCATTTCCTCACAAGCATCACTAGCGATTATTATTTTTCTTTCTCTCTTTCATGACCCAACTTTCTACTCCCCTGTTTTCCTCCTGTGTTCTTCCTCCTCCTCCTCCTCCTCCTCCTGTCGTCGCCAAGCCTCGTGGGAATACCGGGACATCCCTTCGTCCAATATATCGGGGACGGCGCCCCCCTCACCGTGTTTGCCGCCTCTCTTGTAATAATCGATGACTGCCCTTCCCTTACCACGCCCCATCCTCCCCTTTACCTACCACGCCCCATCTCCCCCTTTACCTACCTCCTTCCCTTCATTCCTTCACCTCCTCCTCCCCTCCCTCCCCTCTCCTACCTGGCTCTTTCCTTTCGTTCCTTCAACTACCTCCTTCCTTCTATTCCTTCATTCTACTCATTATTGAATTATTTTACCTGGTTACTTCTTTTATACTTGCGCCTTCTTTTCTTTCCTTCCTTCCTTCCTTCATTCCTTCCTTCCTTCCTTCCTGCCTTCCTTCCCTACCTATACTTTCCTTTACTGTCTCTGCCCTCCTTCTCCTCCTCCTCCTCCTCTCGCGGTTACTTTCCCCTCCTTTACATCCTTCAGCCCCTTTCTTCCCACCTAATTTACCTACTTCCTTCTACCCACTTTCCTGGCCTCCTTACAGCTTCCCTTTCTTTCCCTTTTTCCCGTTCTTTGTGACCCTTTTCCTTCTACTACTTTCTTTCTCTCTTCCTTTTCTCTTTTTTCCTATTCCCTTTCCTCATTCAATTATTTCCATGTCCTTCTTTGTCCTTCTTTTATCAATCTGTGTCACATCTTCTTTCTTCTTTGTATTATTTATGTTTCCATCA